>JAQPPZ010016752.1:1800000-2184714 GCA_028583015.1 Wollemia nobilis
TTAGTTTCATAACAGCCATTTGATAATCTCGAGTCTATATTTCTCCCTCCATATTAGAGACGGTGGGAGTCAAGTGGGTGATATGCATGGCAATGTTTTGAGGATCATAGATGGTCCATACCTATGTTATCATAGGTTAATATACCCATTTTATTTCCTTATGCTATGCATACTACTATATTTTATCTTGGACCTATTAGAATTGAGTAAACAAGTCATAGATGGAGGTGATGCTTTGGGAGTTGGTCAACTACTATTAGATATTTGAGGGTATAAATAAGGGTTTTAAGAAAGACATTATGGTTGATCGGTTTGTAAGAGATAGGGCAATAGAAAAATACTCAAGAAATAATGGGCTAATTGAGAGAGCTACAAATTAGGTAGTTTAGGAGGTGATGAGTGCCAAAGGGATGGAGAGAGTTGTGAAGATAGGGGTAATGATAGAAATATTATTTAAATAAGGAGATATTGGATTGGGAGTGGTGAGTGGTGCATTGGTTGTAGGTTCAACTAATAGACCACCTCCTATGGTGTTAGGTTAGTGGTTTTGGGATCTACCATCAAATATGGTGGAGGGGTACCCTAGGGGTGGATTTTTTCTCTTCTCTTTCTTTGTCAGTGATTTCAATTTGATGATCAACATTTACCTTCTTGAAAGAGTTTCACCCCTACTTGAATTCCTACTCTAACTTCCTTTTTGTAGGTGTGTATTGGGATGAGTTAGATGTATCAAGAGTTACAAAAGTGAAAGTTATGGCAAGACACACCTTTGGATTTAGTGGTATTTCTAATAAGAGGTATATGCCAATATATTGGGATCCTTCCATTATTGTTGATTGAAATGACTACTCACTCACAACTTCCCCATCGCTTTCCTCTGAGTAGAACCAAATTCTTCAAGGAGATCCTTCTCATAACATAGAATAAAGTTGTCATCATCATATAGCTCCCCATAGGGTATCTTAGTATCACCAATCTCTTGGTAAATTTTCCATCATTGCTTGATATTTTTATTACTCCAACCTTAGTCCCATAGAAACTTCCTCTTGTTGGAACTGATTTGGGACCCTAGATTGGCATTATGCGCTTTTTCATAGAAGACCTAATATGATATTTTTGGGGGTATAGGTAGCAAGAAATATGCCCTTCAAAATGGTGGATGGGTTATCTATTCTATGATATGATACACTTCAATTTGAGGCATGGACTCATGGGGAAATTTTATGGAAAATTTCAAGCATGCCAGCCATGTTGTAAATTTTTCTTTTGGGTCATAATTCCATGAGACATCTAAATTTTCTAGACCTAGTTCTTGTATCTTAGCCTCCAATCTGCAAGCTGCATTCCTCCTTAATAGTGATACATCACCAAGGCGTACGAGGGGTTTGTAAAAAAATTTCTTGCTTGGTCCATTTTCATAGGAAACATCAATCATATCTAACTACCTCAAAATATCTAGAAAGATCACTATTTAAGTTGTGTACCTAAGCAGAAGGTACATTGGCTTGTTAAAACTAAAGAGATAGATAATGGTGACATCCTCCAAGAAAAATTAACCCCCTTGAAATAGAAACATAAATCTTTGGCATTGGTTTCTAGGATGCATTGGTGTTTTTCTCCTTTAATTGTGGTTAGGGTTGGAACCAAAAATTCATCCATAAATAATTAATATAAGAAGGTATGATAGAGGAATTTTATCCAAAAGGAGATGGGATGCATTTTTTCCTCTTCACTTGTAATATTTAAATTTGAATGTTTATACATCTAGGTATTTTGAAATAATGTTAAATGCACCAAGAATGAATACCTAAATATGTGGACCTATCTAAAATTATATAACCCTTCATGGATTCGGTTAGCTATAAAGTCACTAGTTGAGTATCAACATCCTATAATTTGGGACATGCCTCATCATGTGTATGAATCCCAACTCTTATTGTGATACCTTCTTGTCATTATCAAAGTAAAAAATGAATGTTGCCATGGTCAAAGAATATTTGACATTGTCATAGAAGGTTTGTTGGCTTAAGAGGAATTCCAACATTAAGATTTTTAGGTTTTGGAACTTAAAGTTCAAGCAAGCTATCTTGTCAATAATTTTGGTATAATACCCATTGGAAATATCTAGATTCAGCTTGGGTCCCTTAGGCACCATCAAAATTTCTCACATAGTCTCCCCTAAAATAACTAACTTAAAGTGATTATTGTTGGTCTTGACCTCTCTATGGTGAGTGTCATAGTGTGAAGAACATACATCCACAATTTATAGCAATAATGCACCAAGGGAACCAAGTACTAGACCTAATAGCTAGTCCAAATCCTTGCAAAGAAGGATTCATCATATTGATTTTATCTTTTTTATTTGTTTATATACATGACCTAGGCAAGGCCAAAATTTAGCCCATCCCTATTGGCTAAAAAAAATTGTTGGTATCTGAATGCCAAAATTTGGCTACCCATTTATCCTTAAAATCAACAGGAATGAAGAAATGCAATGATTCCATAAATTATTTTGATCCAAAATACTCCTTAGCTGTGAAAGTATGGTTAGTTCTTGGCTCAACTACAAGTAGATGTTCAACATAATGCATGTGGAGCGATTTTGATGGAATTTTTATCCTAGTCCTATATCAGGTCCTTAAGACCATAACTGTCCAATATAGATATAGATAACCTCCTAATTTAGTAGTGAAGTCCTTGGATACACAAATTTTAAATAAATTTGGGATATCAATCACCATTATATCTTATAATACCATGAAGATAAAAAAGACATATAAGATGAGCAAAAGGTCTTCACCTATCCCAAATATTTGAATGACAGTCCTATCCAACTACATCACCCTTTTATGTGCACACTAATAGGCCAATCCTAAAGTTTTTTCCACTCCTCTTGGAATTATGGAAGTACTTGGCCTAAAATTTACTATGCAATTATGGAACAAATTATTACCATAGACTAGGGATAAATAGAAAGGTATGGGTATAACTTGGCTTACTTTCAATCTAGATATTGGAAGACCACTGGTGATTTTTGTTGTCTTGGTTCCTTTTGTTCTTTCAAGAATTTATTTATATGCTTCTTCTACTAAGGAATGGATAAAATATCCCAAAGAGGCATGGGTATAATATAATTTTTTAGATGATCAACCATACTAAATTCTTTAAGAGGATGAGTTTTTGATTGGCACTTGATAGTGGCTGAGATCTAGGACTCTATACAACTAATTGAGAAATTTTTTAAGGTCCTGACATAAGAGCACACTATTTGGTACTAATAATATGTTTCATTTAGCAGCCACTAAAATCCTTGGCATGTTCTAATTTAGTAGGACCACATAAGGAACATTATTTCTAAAATAAACTAGTCTACTTTGGGTGTCTCGGGTTGCTTGGTTGCCCTATTTTTGCTTCTCTATTACCATCCTCTTAGCCATTTCCATATAGTTTGATTGGACTTTTGGTTTGTTGGATGTTGAAGTACACACCTTATCAGATACATCATGTACATCCTCATACCATGTGGGAAAAATCTACTTGGGAGGAGAAAATATTGAATTTAAGGGGTGATTATCATGACCTGCCTTGGTAGGAATTTTTACCTAATAGAATATATGTTAATGAATGACTACTTGATGCCTATTTTTAATGCATTTAGATGGTTATAAAATATTTATATCAATTTATATTTGAGGAATAAGGTACTGGTGATGTATTATCGATGTGTAGGACCAAGTACATCCATGAGTGGAAGAGGTAAAATCAACCATTGAGAATGGGGTACTTGAAAAGGGAGATGATGATATGAAATATCTAGGTAACATGAATGGCTACCCTCATATAGATGCATGCATTTTATTGCTTGCTTTGTTTACATGTGTATTTTGTGTAAAAGGATTAGGAAAGGAACCCCTTTAGAAAATACTAATGGATATAGAGGTTCTATTAATCCTTAGTCTGCTTAAATACCATACTAATGTTTAATATTAGTATAGGTATTTTATTGGTATAAGGAGTGGTCAATGACCTCTATGGTTTGAATTAAATCGAATTTAACATTTCAAATAATAATGTTTTAAAGGTTCTATTTAATTTTCTCTTGTACCTTTCATAAATTGTATAAATAAATGATTAGCTTTATCCTTTTATAAATTTGATAAAGAAATGAATAACTTTATAAAATGAAATAATGAAACATGGGTTTTAAATTAAGGTAGGATATTTGAGAAGAGAGAATAATTTTAAAATTCAAATATCTCTTTTTTTACCACTTGGGTAAGTTTAACATTACTGCTAGTAGATGACATTTATGTCACATTGAGGACTTTGGGGTTGGGTATATAGTTTTCATTTTTTAAGAAGGCTGAGAATTTTATAAATAAGGGATTCTTTATGGGGGGACGAGGGACGAAGGTGAAAAGAAAAGAAAGATCAAGAAGGCAACCTTGGAGGATAATTCTATCACATGAGATTAAGGTTGGAGCTACTTTTGTTTAATTCTTACCTCTATGTTGCTTACATGGCTTGGAACTAATTTCTTTTGGAAAAATATTTTCCTATATTTGGTTGTAGTACCTATTCTTTAGCATAATAATAAAACTCATTTAAACCCCTTTGGTGATTGCTTTCTATGCTACTCTAAATTTAATTTTGAGTATTTAGAAACCTGTGGTAAAACCTCTAGTTAATCAACTAGAAATGACCCTTTTTGTCCTATAATGGACATAGGCCTAAAATCGGGTTTACTGCTGCTTATTAGTCTCTTCGATTTTCTGAACCTCCCTTTTGAGTTGTTTTATCACATGTGAATAAATTTTAACACCCTATGTAGTCATGGTCGAATGCCAAGAGTATGGCATGCTTTCTTCATCCCTTGTTTATAGAGGCATCAATGGATGGGCATATAATTTGTCATACTATGTATAAGGGTAAAGCTTTATTTCTCCCATAATGACCACCTGTGCTTGCTGGCCCATCGATGTACCAAAAATAACTTCGTAGTATGAGCAAAATAACTTGATAGTAACATTAGACCTTTTTATTTATGCATAGTTTGTCGATGAATGGCTATGACCAGGTTAGGAAGATGTGTGGCATCATTTGGTCATCATCACTTGTGCAAGGATTAGAATTTATTTTTTATTCAAAGCTTAATACCACATAGGGAGTACAGTGGGCTTGGACTATCTTATAACACCCAATGCTCACTAGGCATGGTAACCAAGTGCACCAATGTGCTTAGCTATCTTGGGTAACTCCACATAGGGTCATCTTGAGCATCTGAGGCTCTCACATGGGGGAAAACTATTATCTTAGAACTTTGTATTGACCTTCATGGTAGGCATATGACCCCTATTGACCTACTATTGTTACCCAAGTTGCTGGTTTACAACCTAAATCCCTATTTATGACATCTAGTTTGTTGTGTCATGGTTTATTTGATTAATTGAACCCCCCCATTTGGATTTAGAATGAAGGATATTTAAGAGAAATATATCTTATTAAATTAAAGAAATTATATTGTTTATTTAAAGGGAAATATATTTAACTTATTTAAATTAGAAGGATGAGAATGGTTGTTTTTTTTGAAAAATTTGAAAAAACTTGTATTAAAACAAAGAACAATTACAATATGGGAAGAGACTCTTCCTAGCTGAAGTCAGAGAGAACACAAGCTTACAATAGTAGAAGAATATTTGCAATGGAGCCAAATATCTTGAACCATTATCTAGCTAGCAGGGGGGTCGACATGGACAGTTGATGCAACTTGTCATGAAATCGCGACACTATTCTTCTCCTTAGGCCGCAAAAATGCAACATGTCACGATATCACGACACCTTTCCCATTTGGCCATGAAAAAGCAACATGTCATGATATCACGACATTTTTCTCCTTTGGCCGTGAAAATTCAACATTTCGCGATATCGCGACACTTTTCTCCTTTGGGCATGAAAAAGCAACTTGTCGCGATATCGCGACACTTTTTCTCTCTTGGCCGCGATGAAGCAACATGTCACAATATTATGACACTTTATCTCTTTCGACTGCGAAGGAGCAACATGTCGCGATGTCATGACACTTTTTCTCTCTTGGCTGCGATGAAGCAACATGTCGCGATATCGCGACACTTTTTCTCTTTCAGCCACGATGTTGCAACATGTCGCGATATCATGACACTTTTTCCTCCTTTGTTCATGACTAAGCAACATGTCATGAAATCGTGACACCATTTCTCCTTTGGCCATGAAAATGCAACATGTCGCAATATCGTGACACCTTTTCTCCTTTGGCCGCAAAAAAGCAACATGTCGCGATATCGTGACACCTTTTCTCCTTTGGACGTGAAAATGCAACATGTCGTGATATCGCAACACCTTTTCTCCTTTGGCCATGAAAATGCAACATGTCGCGATATCATGACACATTTTCTCCTTTGGCTATGAAAATGCAACCGATCGCGATATCGCGACACCTTTTATCCCTTGGTCACGAAAATGCAACATGTCGCGATATCGTGACACCTTTTCTCCCTTGGCCACAAAAATGCAACATGTCGCGATATCGTGACACCTTTTCCCCCTTAGCTGCAAAAAAGCAACATGTCACAAAATCATGACACATTTCCTCCCTTGGCCACGACGAAGCAACATGTCACGATTTCGCAACAACTTTCCACCCTTGGCCACGACGAAGCAACATGTCACGATATCACGACGACTTTCCACCCTTGGTTGCGACAAGGAAACATGTCATGATATCGCGATGACTTTCCACCCTTGGCCACAACAAAGCAACATGTCACGATATCAGGAGAAATTTCCACCCTTGGCCGCGACGAAGCAACATGTTGCAATATCGTGACAACTTTCCACACTTGGTAGCGACGCAACAATATGTCGCGATATCGTGAAAACTTTCCTTCCTTGGTCATGATGAAGCAACATGTCATGATATCATGACAAATTTCTGCCCTTGACCGTGATGATGCAACATGTCGCGATAGCGCGACAACTTTCCTCCAGTGACCGCAACGATGCAACATGTCGCAATATCACGACAACTTTCCTCCAGTGACCACGATGGCACAACATGTCGCAATATCGTGACAAATTTCCTCCCTTTGATTTTTCTTTGATCATTGGCTCAAGGACCTTTAAAGACCCTGCCTAATCACATCATCCTCAATAGCCATGTCACTGTGCAGCTGAACCCCTACCTCCTTCTCAGCACCCATCTTAGCCAGGAAGTCGACCGCTTTGTTTAAATATCTACTCACATAAACTAGAATCACATCATCTAATTCCTTCCATAATTCCTTAATTTGAGTGACAAGAATCCTCAACCTCCAAGCTTTTAGATCAAAGTTCCTCATGCAGTCTAGAGCTCCAACCATTATTTGCGAGTCTGATTCAAGAATAATCCTGGCTCTACCTAGTTTGCCTTTTGTAGCTCCATCAGTATTGATTTTAATCCAACCTTTAGGGGGAGGTTTCCAACAATTTTTGTCTTGTCCCTCTTGTAGTTCAACGCGTTCTTCCATAGCTCCAATGTCAATTTGAGCTTCCTCCTCAGCATGAACAACCACAGTTTTGGTAACCTTGCTCCAAATGGTCTGCCAAACCCCGTCTAGAGCAGTAAAAGTTTTTCTAAAAATTTTGGCATTTCTTTCCAGCCATACTTGCCACCAGATAAAGCTTAAACCGAGCTCCCAAAAAATACAAAGAGCTTTAGATTTGAATCTACCTTTCTGCCATTTTGCCCAGATATTCATCTAGTTCAGGTCACCACTTACTTGAATTTTAAAGTATGAAAACCAACATAGCCAAATTTGTCGGGTGAAAGGGCAACCAAAAAACAAATGGTTAGCAGTTTCCTCGCTCTTATAGCATAGTACACATTGAGAAGGGCCAATGATACCTTTTGATCTGATATTATCAAAAGTGAGGATTCCATTGTGCATGCACTGCTAGGAAATAAAGTTAACTTTCGGCCAACCTTTAGAGTGCCAAATTTTCCTCTAGTCCTCAACCTAAAAACTATGAGGGGGGGGCTCTGGGAGAATGCTGTCATATTTGTCCTTTACTGTATAGATGCCAAGACTCCCAAAGCCCCAAGCTAATTCATCCTCCATGTCTCCCCCTATAAGAAATATTTCTGTCAAAATTTTAGTCATGATGGGAGTCAAATCCGAAGGGATTGAAATGGGCCACTCATCCAACTTCTTGAACTGCTTAAACTTACACTCCCCCAGCTGAGTAGTTGTGAAATAATTTTCAATACGGATCCATCCCTTAGCTTCAATGGCTACTTGTATTGGATGTAATTCTAGAAATTTAGCAATGATGGGTGGGAACTTATCCCAAGAATCTGTCCAGAAACGAGCCTTCTCCCCTCTTCCCACTTTCCAAAATAAGTGGTCTTTAACAACCTGAGACCCTAACTTGAGAGCTGACCAAAATAGGGACCTGGTACCATACAATGGGATGCGAGGTACATCATTTGGGTTGGCCTGTCCTAGGTATTTGCTAGTTAGGATTCTATTGAAAAGGGAGGTGGGTTGGGAGATCCATCTCTAGTATAGCTTTCCAGCCAAAGCTTTATTATTCAGCTTAGATTTTCTCAAACCCAGACCTCCTTTAACCTTGGGCTGGGTAACTTTGTCCCAGCCCACTAAGGCCCACTTTCTCTCTCCCTTTGCTCCTTCCCATAAAAAATTTCTAGCCATCCTGTCCAACTCTTTCCATATTGTAATCGGGGCAGCCAGGATAGAGAAATTGTAAATTGGCATGGCTTGAATGACTAACTGTAAGAATGTTAATCTGCCACCATAACTTAACCACTTGTGAGACCAGTGATTAATTCTATCCTTGATACACTCCAACAGATTCCTCCATGTGTCTAATTTTAGCTTCTTAAAGTGCAAGGGGACCCCCAAGTAAACCACTAGGAGAGAAGTCCTTGTGAATCCCAGGATTTCTAAAATTCTATTCTAAAGCTTTTGCTCCAGATTAAAAAAAACCACTTTGGATTTCTTGTCATTAATGACTTGTTGAGTAGCCCTGAGATAGACATTAAGAGTATCCCTAATCATTCTTGCTTCCTTGAAGCTGGCCACTCCCACCAAACCAGTGTCATCCACAAACTGCAGGTGCGTTAAAACTTCATCACCCACCCTGATACCCAATAATCTACCTTGCTGTCTTCTCCTCAAGAAAATTTTGCTAAGACCTTTAGCCAAAATGAGAAAAAGATAAGGAGAACATGGATCCCCCTGGCGCAGTCCCTGAGTAGCTCCAAATGGTTGCGAAGGAATGCCCTTGATCAGCATAGAGTAAATCAAGGAAGAGACACAGCTCATGACCCACTCTATCCAGTCATGAGAGAAACCAAAGGCTACCATAATTTTGCCAGGAAACTCCATTCAACCGTGTCATAATCCTTTGACATGTCCAGTTTTATGAACACCCTTTATTACCAGAAGTGTGCATTGAATGGATTGCTTCCTGGGCCACAACCACCCCATCCAAAATATGTCATCCCTCAACAAAACCCCCTTGCTTAGAGGAGACAATGTTGCGAAGAAGAGGTTTTAGGCACTCAGCCATTACCTCTGTGATTATTTTGTATAGCACATTACATAAGGCAATAGGCCTATAATATGAAATATGAACCCCCTCCTCCCCTTTTGGAATTAAGGTAATGAAAGTGTGGTTTATAGCTTTAAGCATTCTCTTATTTTCTTTGGACTCTTCTACAACAGCCATTACATCTTCCTCTAAGTAGTCCCAGAAAGCCTAAAAAAACTCAATTGGGAAGCCATCTGGACCTAGAGTTTTACCAGTGCTCATTCCAAAGACCACAATTTTCAATTCATCTCTATCAATGGGTTTGAGGAGGGCCTAATTTTCATCCTCAAAAATAATAGTAGGTATGACAAAAATAACTTCATTTTGGGCCTCTACATCTTGTACCACACTTTCCTTAAAAATATTAGAAAAATAATCCATAGCATGGGAATGCATACCTAGAAGTGTATCAAAGGAATGACCGTTATCATCTTGAAGGGCCTCCATCTTGTTCATCTTTCTTCGAGCACAAGCAGTCCAATGAAAGAATTTTGTATTTCTGTCCCCTTCTAATAACCAGGTGGTTCTTGCTCTCTGCTTCTAATAGGTCTCCTCCTAGTTGTCAATGTCCTCAACCGCTGTACGCAGGGCATCATCCTCAGCTTTGAGCAGGTCTGTAATTAATCCTTCTCTGAACTATTTTTGGACCTCATCCCATCTGGCCACCAATGGAGCTCTTTGGTCTTGGAAGTCTATTTTATTAGCATGCCTCCAATACTTCAACTGAGTTTTGACATATTGTAGTTGTTTGTGGATTCTGAACATTGCTCTCCCATAAGCTAGGCGGCCTTCTTCCCACCACTGTGGAATTTTCTCCTGAATTTCTTCTTTCTGAAGCCAAAAATTCTCAAATATGAAAGGTTTGTGATGCTGCCCCATCCTAGTCCCACCTTCCAATAGAATGGGACAGTGATCTAAAACTGGGCCTTCTAAAATCTAAAAATTTATATTCCATTTTACAAACGCCTCCTTTGAAACCAGAAAATGATCTAGCTTAACATTCCTGCTATGTGGCTCCCGCATTTTATTAGTCCAAGTGTAGTTAATGCCAGGACATTTAATGTCCACTAAGTGCAAAGCCTGGACTTGGGCAATCATGAAATGGTCCCTTGGGTCCAAAAATGGTGTTCCCCCTTCCTGATCTCTAGAAGATAATTTAGCGTTAAAGTCCCTCGCTATAATCTAGTATAGATCTTCCCTTGAGGTTTGTTGGTCCGACTTTCATGCACACCCCAGGAATGATGGGCAAGGAAGCTCCGGAGACACCCACGGGACGGATCCCACTCACTTTAGGATCTAGCTGGTTATCCAAGGTGCGAGTTACAGAGTTGGGTCGAATGGCAATTCACTCTTTTCCACTTCTGGAATAGATTTCAATATGGACTGCTCTGTTACCTTACAGGGGGTTCCTGAACTTGTTCAGTAGTTGCAAAAGTTGTTTATTAGATTTAACTTGAATTCTTGATCTAGATCTCATGGGTCAGAAGATTCAAATAAAAGGCAAATAAAGAAAATAAAAATGGATCATTCACCGAAAAAAAAGAGAGGGTAGGGTAGGGCAGAAAGAGAAGCTTATCAGACTTTAAACTGTAAAACCCTAAACTATCAATCTTATCTATGCTATCAGCTTCACAACAGAACAAATCAAAGAAGAAAGTGTCCAATCGGTCTAAGATCACTTTCAACTAAGAGCACAAGGCAGAGTGAAACAGATCTAGCAAAAAATTATAAATCCAAGGGCAGCTGGTTAAAACTGGTATCTTTCACCGGCAGCCTAGCTCACACAGTGAAGACAGAGCAATTAGAACAAACTTACACCTGAAATCTGTAATTTTCCCTAGCAGACCAGAGAAAAACTGAAGCCTAACAGCATATTTAAACTTGATAATACAGATTTACAGCATATATCTAAAAAAATTTAAATGGAACGGATAACAGAAGAAAATACACTTATCACACTCTGCAAAAGATTAGGCTCCTGGCCATGCTATCATAGAAAAGCTAAAGCACATCAACTCCAAGTCCAGAAACAAAGGATTTCACAAGATTTGCAAGAAATTACTTATAAGCATTTTATTTCTAAGTCTCCACCTCTCGTGATTACATTTAGAATCTGTATTTATAGACTCAGGACAGACCCTGATCTTTTCAAAATATCTTGCTCAAACCCTAAATCTTATCGCACTTAAACCCTAAGACCCGGGTTTTACAATAAAAATCCATTTAAAATCAAAGTCCAGATAGAACTTAACCCTTCGGAAAATCAGGGGAGTCAGCTGCCATAAATGGAGAAGATAAAATCTAAAGCCACTTGCATTCATCCGCAGCTGCAAATAAATGCCTCCATTAATTCTGCTGGTGAGATGGATGAGTCACCACTTCTCCATCAATTTGTCCGCGTAAAGCCATCCCTGAGTTGAAATGGTCTTCATGCTATCAATTCTGCAATAAATTTGTCATTGAATGCTTTTACCGACATCTTCTCTTCTAGCATGGCGGTCTTCGATCAAATCTGCACTTTAACTTTGCCTTCATGGCCTTTCCCGGTTGTCCCGTAAGTGCCAGATGGAATCCTGCATGAAAGACAAAAAGATGAGTTAGCACTTTAATAAACATTAAATCCAAGCTTTAAAGGTTAAAACAGATTAAATCAGGTTAAAAACCCTAAAGCAAGCTTGCATGTCGGCTTCTGTTCGTCTGCCTCACGCTTTGACATGTGTCGCTACCCCAGGATGCCTTCTATTTCCCGATGGAATGCACTTCTGGTCAACTTAGGACTTTCTCTCTCTTGTCATGATTCTGTGACATGTCACAATTTTGTGACATGTCGCGAAATCGTGACGTCCCCAGCGCATCGACAACTTCTTCCCCTATCGGCCGCGAAAACGTGACATGTTGCGATTTTGCGACATGTCGCAAAATCGCGCCTCCTGCCAGCTGTCACACAAATTTCTTGATTTTCAGCCGCGATTCTGCGACATGTTAGAGACGCGCTGCACCTTTTGGACTTAGCCAATTTTTCTCCTTTCCAGTCACGAAAATAGAACACGTCGCGATATCGAGACAGTTCCCGTAGCTGCATGCGTTGACCGTGATTTTGTGACACATTTGCGACTTAGCCGATTTTCATTCTGCAGCCCACTTTCTCTCTCCTACCGCGAAAATGCGACATGTCACGATTTCGTGACATGTCGCAAAATCGCGCCCTTCCGTACATTTTCTTTCTCTCTCCTCCGGACGGCAGCGATTTTGCGACACTTTCCAAAAATGGAAATGTCGTAATATCGCGACACTTCCAAAAATGAAAAGTGTCACGATTTCGCTACACTAAAATGACTTAGCTGCTTTTTGATTTACCTGTCACGATTTCGCGACATTTCCAAAAATGGAAGTGTCGTGATATCGCGACACTACCAAAAATGGAAAGTTTGATTTTTCATGAATTTATGCAACTGTTTTCAGGATTTTTCTCCGACCGATGCAAGATTTTATTTGTGCATGAATGATTCTAGCATGTAAAAAGTGAATTCTTGGATAACACAGCTGGAATGTAAGAAAAAGCACAACTTTAAAAAGGAGGCAAGCAAATTTGGATTTAAAACCTGAAAATTATCAAGAGGGTCCCTGCTGCAAAAATGGAAGTTTAGAGTTTTCAAGAGGATTGGAATGCATTTTTCAGTGGGGGTGTGTTGCTTCTCAACAAAATGTCCACATTCTTGCTAGAGGGTCCCTCCTTTGAAACCAAAAAATGATCTAGCTTAACATTCCTGCTATGTGGCTCCCGCCTTTTATTAGTCCAAGTGTAGTTAATGCCAGGACATTTAATGTCCACTAAGTGCAAAGCCTGGACTTGGGCAATCATGAAATGGTCCCTTGGGTCCAAAAATGGTGTTCCCCCTTCCTGATCTCTAGAAGATAATTTAGCGTTAAAGTCCCTCGCTATAATCTAGTATAGATCTTCCCTTGAGGTTCGCATGCTATGCATAGCCTTCCACTGCCGCCTCTGACCATCTAGGTTTTGAGACCCATAAAAGTTTGTGATTAGAATGTGTTCCATAGTGAAATTGTTCCTAAAAATAGAAGTGAGAACACCCCTCCAGGAAAGATGTTCTATTGCATACCATTCAAGAGAGTTCCACAGAGTAACAATCCCCCCTAAGGCACCTTGGACAGCCACATCCATATGACCAGCACCCCTCCAAATTTTGTTGACTATTTTGGACATAAGATCTAATGACATCTTAGTCTCCTGTAAAAGAAAAAAATTAGTATTACGATTCTCTAAAAGTCTTCGAACAACAGATTGATGGGTTCTATTGTTTAAACCCATCACATTCCATGATTGTATAATCATTGGTTACCCTGGGAGCAATAAGAGTCTATTGGCCTCACCGATCCTCCCATGATCAGTTTGTCTCCTTGGACTGCTAGCAACTCCTTATTGGATCTTCTACCTACTCCCTGAGAATTGTTGTTTTTTGATATTTTTTCTACCTAGGTTATCCCCAAAGTTGGCCTTTCCCTATTCTTCTCTGCTATTCCCATGCTGACATCCTAAGATACTATCTGCTCCTGGTTATGCACTACTAAAGCCCCTGAACACACTGGCTGTGATACCTCATAGAGTTCAACTACCTACTATATGATGGGAGGAGATGAGAGGGGGAGTTGCCCGGGAATATTAGAATTTTCCTTATTACCCTCCATGCCCTCCATACATTGTTCCTCTTCGTCAACTAGTGACTTAAATATCTCATACCTATTGGCAGGTCTGAGATGGGATTGCTCCTTTCCCTCTTTTTTCTTTGTCCGTATTTTTCTTCTGGGCTGTTCAAAACCCTCTCTCTGAGCTTCCTGGACCTGAACGGTGCTATTAGAATATTTATTAAGTGTTGCCTTATCCTCTTTAGGTAGGTTTGGCATTCCTAAAGGGGCCTCCATTTTAGAATTCATATTATTAGGGCAAAAATGGGCCAAATGTCCATGTTTGTGACAAACCCTACATCTAAAGGGTAGGGCCTCATAGTCCAGTTGTTGAATCTAAGAGAGTCCTGCCAATTCAATTTCCATCTCTGTCAGCAAAGGCTGTATGAGATCCATCTCCACACATATTCTTGCATACACCACCATGCTCCCTTCAATTGTGTCTCTGGCAACACCCAGATGTCTTTCAATAGAATTGCCAATCCTTGTCAACACCTGCTCACTCTAGAATTCCATTGGAAGAGCATATAGTCTGATCCATACTGGGACAACAGTAGGTTCAACTTGGGGATCGAATCCCACTCTCCATGGTTGAAAAAATAGCCTTGTCGGGCCATGATTTTTCTTCTATGAATTGAAAGCCCTATTTCTATCGGCCAAGGAGGAAAAGCTAACAATAAGATATCCATTGCTAATAAACCACAATGAATACTCACTGTGAGGCTCCCAGTTTTGGCGGATCCAAGAGTGCAAAAAATTCAGGGAAGGACATATACCCATGAACTTGCAGATTAAATCATGATTAGCTCTGTAAATGACTGATTCTTCAACCATACTTGGATCGATGACAATTTTTGGCCTGGTTTTGGCCTACGGCAAACATCCATTCACACGATGTGTTGTCGACCTATTCTCAGCCACCGTGAAGAGCATTTTATATGCCATTTTTTGAGCTTTGTCGTTCTTTAGAGGATATTTTTCTTTAAACAAATCTACGTATGAGCTGCTACTCCCTGGAAAAGGAGTCGGAGAAGTCCCCATTGGACCCTCTTGGGGCACCAATCTAGCCTTCAGATCCACCATACCCCGAAAGCACTTCTGCAATCCAGCTGATGCCCTAGATTTTTCAAAGTTTCAGAAACCCTAGTTCAGAGGAAAAAATCGCCAGAGCTCTCCCTTATTTTCCATACAAGGGAAATTGTTAAGTCAAGAATGGTTGTTAAATGATTAAATAAATATTATTCTATGGATATTTGATTAAATTTTTTAAAGTGAAAAACCCCTTACAGGGCCGCCTTGGTCTGAGAGACCATGACCAGGGGGTTCTATGTCATCAAAGTCACCCGGGAGTCACGCTCGACCCTTCCCACACCAAAATTATCAATTATTTGGGTACCCAATTCAACTTTTTTGTAGGGTGGATATTCGAACCTGGGACCTACCTTGGAGGATTGCCCTATCCTCTCCAAATCACCTACAACACCTGGGTGTATTTGATTAATTAAGGGTATGGTACCTTAGTTGATTAAAGAAATGGTTTGTTTTTTAGTATTTAATTGATTAAGGGTATGGAACCTTAGTTAATTAAAGAAATGGTTTTTGTAAGTATTTAATTGATTAAGGGTATGAGACCTTAGTTGATTAAAAAAATGGTTTTTGTAAGTATTTAATTGATTAAGGGTATGGGACCTTGGTTTATTAAATAAATGGGTTGTTTGTAAGTATTCAATGTAAAAAACAAAAAAAATATCAAATTTTATCCTTTAAGGTTATCCTTTAGCCTTTCCTGAAAGGTTGTCCTTAAGCCTTTCTTGTAAGGTTTTTCATTATGTCTTCCCTCTGGATTTTTGTGTCCTTTCCTTTGGCCTTCCCGTGGAATTTTTTATAGTCTTATGACTTGCTATAATCAGGTTTTGGGATCCTTGATAAAAACTCATTTTTAATTTAACTAATAAAAAAAAATTGATTAAGGGTATGGGACCTTAGTTGATTAAAAAAATGGGTTGTTTGTAAGTATTTAATTGATTAAGGGTATGGGATCTCAGTTGATTAAATAAATGGGTTTTTTTGTAAGTATTTAATTGGTTAAGGGTATGGGACCTTAAGTGATTAAATAAATGTTTTGTATGTTAAAAATCATGGACCTTTTATTGATTAAAGCGTGGTTTATTAAATTAATATTTTTTTAATAAATGATAAAAAGACTTTCATTCTTAAGGGATAAAATAACTCTTATTTTATGATGAGAATAAGAATGGATGTGGAAAATCATAGAGTTTTCTCCTGATATTTTGGGATGAATGATTTATGAATAAATGTATTAGTAGCTTGTATAGTTACAATTTGGCATCCAAGCTACAAATTCACATGCTTTCAATAAGTCATTTAGTAGATGCATTTAGTTGAATGCTTTATAAGATATATAAGTTGTCTTGATCCCTTACCACCATCAATTGAGTGATGGAGAATCAAGAAGGACCAAAGAGAACACTGGATCTAAGACTTTGGCCCCTGACTTCTTATAGCGAGGAATTGTATGGAAACTTGTCAAGGAGGATTTCCTAGTTGGATAATGTTGAAATGCTTTATTCTTTTAAAAGTATGAAAGTACTTTTGCCATACTTGGGTTATGTAATGATTTAATACATAAATGAAAGATGTATCTCTTACTTGTTATTTATAAATAATATTTGATGTCATAGTTTCATAAACTATTCTATTTGTTAATGTTTTAGTTAGATCATGATGTCTTGTTTAAGTACCCTCTTTGATGTTTTCATAGATATTATTCCATGCTTAAATTAAGTAGATAGACTTAATCATATCCTTCTAAGGAAAGAAATATTAGAAGATCTAAAATGATTTAATGTAGTTAGATGACTAGAATTTATATCTAATTATGATTATCCCTATATTAGAAGTAGTTAAATAAGCCTAAGGGATTATGGGATCCCTTAGGAAGGAACTTGGGGTAACTTTGATTTAAATATTTCTTCAAAGAAACTAAACTAGATAGATTTACAAAACATCAAGTAAATTTAAACGAACTTAGTTATCAGTAAAGGAGATGAAAGAAATAAGTTAGATCATTGCAGAGATGAGACTGATAGCCTATTTACAATACACATAGTATAACTAAATAGACAAACTTGTGTATGGTGTAATGATGGTTGTACCATTTTGACTAACCAAAGGGGATAAATTAACTCATCATGAAGATGAGACAAATATCTTATTTGCGATACACCTAGCATACCTACACAGATAGACTTGTGTATGGTGTAGGGATGGGCATATCCTTTGATAGATTAAGAAGATAATTTGGCTCATTACGGAGATGAAATAGATAAAAAATGTTAAATTAGGTTTTAGAAAAACTTGTAGAATGGAATACATTGGTTATGGATATGTAAATCCCTCTTGAGTATATTTGTTAAAAAAAATTGCCTTAGTTAGATTAGTTATATTTTTTGGATCATTACAGTGATGGGGTAGAGGTAGGCTGATTTTGTGCTTGCATTTATACCCATAAATGAGATATAAATGATTGGACAAGCATTTTTTCATTCGAAAATGCTGTGAATTGCTAATATTTCCTTTCAAAATATGTATTGGAAGGGTAGTTATTTGAGTATGGGCAGTACCATGTAGTAGATCCCCCCACGTAATTATTCTACATGAGGGTTATATCTCTAGTAGAGTTAGTAGGTCTCTACTATAGTGGTATTAGAATAGGTATTATTTGTTGATCATGCTCTAAGTCTAGTTAACATCCTTATTGGATTGAAACTGGGATCATTGATACCCATTAGGATGAGATCTATATCCATTATTATTTTGTTGAAAATGATATCTAAGATTATTTTTATACTAAAAACTTTGGGTACTTTACTATCTCTTGAGGACCATGAATTTATTAGATACCATCCTCAACAATTTTTTCATTTCATCTAGCTCAAAAAAGTAGAGGCTTGTAGAGGGATGATTAAGAGTGAGGAGAGGAGTTGGGACTATGAAAAGGGTTATGGTTGGAGTAGGTTGGGAGGTTGTAGGTTGTACAACTAGAGGATGTTAATATAGAGGTTGTATGTTTAGAAATAGAGGCATGGGAGGCCTAGGATCTAGTATCCTATATGAATTAATCTATTCTAAGCTTGAGTAGCTATCCCATAGACTAGTAGCAATGAATTTCATCCTCTAGACTTAACCATCACGACAATTTCATAATTGAAAGCCTTCAAGTAATATATGAATGTCATACAGGGAGGAGGTTATATTTCATCCAAGATTATGTACTAAGTTTTATGAAATAGGATATTGAATTCATCCATTATTTTCATAGTTGCTCTTTTGATAGTTGTTATCATCTCTAGGAGAGATACATCATATACATTTTCTTCAATTCTATCAACCAATAAATTAATGAGTTGGTATTAGTTGTCAATTAAATATGGGGTAAGGCTTATTTTTGAGGGAAAGTGCTCCAAAAATTTAAAAGGTATGTTTTATTCTTCAATGTTGTACACAATACATAGGTTGGCCTTGTGATTTAGGTGCTATGTTGGTATAGTTGCATCTTCTTCAGTGAAGTAGGGTAGTGATTTCAAAACTAAGGCCATGATTGGATCCCACATAGCAAGAGGAATAGGTGGAATGATGAGGCTTCTATCCAAGCAAGATATCTTCTTGGAGGCTAATTTGGTTGTGCCATATTTGGATGTTTTTCTTTCCTCCTTCTTCTTTGAATTGAATTTAGGGTTTGCACTAATGCTTGAGGATTTACACTTGTAAATAACCTAGTTGGGGGTATTAAATTCATAAATTTTGGCCCCTTTTTTCTCAGTGGAGTCACCAAGTGAAGTTTCAATATGCTTTAGTAAGCTAAAAGGTTTTAATTTTCATTAGAATCTAAGTCTAATATCTCTCTAGGTGGATAATTCTTGGTATTCTTATTTAGTGGAGTCTCTAGGTGATTTTGTTATGCTTAAAAAAGCTGATAATTTTATACCTTCACTAAAATATCAACCTAATGCATGCATGATTCCATCAGGTATGCCATTAAATTATTGTCACACAAAATAGGTTTTTCTTTGGTTACTTTATAAGTTTTAATTTAGTGGGATGAATCAATGTGATTGGTCCCATCAGTCATGTGATTAAGTTATCTTAGTCATGATGATTTTTTATATTAGCTAGATGCACTAGATACTTGCACTTCACATAGAGAGACACAATCAAAAGTTTAGAAAGCATGGGACACAATCCTCAAGGTGATCTCTAGGATTTTTTCTAAGTCTAACTCCTTATTATATATGATCTTCAATGCTCACCTTCATAAACTACTCATAATCTACTTGCATTCATTAGAGGTAAAGGGAAAAGAGAGATAAAAGAAAATAAAAGATAACAAAAAAAGTAAAACTCATATGTTATAGGAGACAATGTGCAACATGAAAAGATCCTTTTGCATATCAATAGTATAATTAACACAAGCATCATTTGCCGATAGCTAGAAATTGAACATGATTCTCAACTAGTATATCATTTACACCAATTTACATACATAGGAAATATGACAAAAAATGATTAGCCACACACACACACACACACACACACACACACACACACACACACATATATATATATATATATATATATATATATCTGTAGCACCCTAAAATTGGCGTAGTTAAACCCTTAGTAAAAAGATAAAAATTTGAATTTTAACCCCGAAACCGCCCGTTAACCGCTCACCCCAATTTTTGCACCATTTTTAGGAGTTGTTTTGACCGTTGGACGATATCGTCGCCGATCAGACGAAATCGTCCCAGATCGGACGAATTCGTCTGGAACAGAACGTCCAGACGATTTCGTCCCAAAACCAAATTTTCATAATTAGCTTCTGTTTCAACAGCCTCTCCAACTTGGGCAGAAGCGTGTCTACGTAGTTGGAGATTCCTCCGTTGGAGATCTCCTAGATTGGGATGATCCCCAACCTCCTAACCTCCCCCTAATCCTATATAAACTAGGATTTTCTCAGTTTATCCCCCTGGCTCTCCTCCTGACTCTCTCCCTAGTTGATTTTCCCTACCATTTAGCTTTGTTGTGTTAAGACGTCCTATCTACCATTGTTTGCACTCGTAGTTTTAAGTTTTCATTATAGGATTTCACTATGCTTCAGCTAGAGGAAGCTCGGATCGTCGTAGGTGATTCCACATGATTTCGGATGATCCTGTCATAGATCGGTGATGATCTCGTACGATTGGAGGTGATCTCGACTATAGTTCAGATTGGGGGCAATCAGAGCCCTGAGTTTGCATTTCTCATCTTCCTTCCTTATTTTATTATGCATTAGCTTGATTTATTTTCATTCTGCATCCTGGAGTTCACCTCATTTAGCATAAATGCATGATAAAGTTAAAATAAGTTATTAAAACAATGCATTTCCTTTAATATGCTATCTAGATTTATCAGTTAAGCATTTATACTATCATTTCTATCATTTTGCATTATTCTTGCAGTTGCATTTTTGGTTTTTGGTGTCTATTTCTGTGATTGTAGGTTTTTGATGAATTTGTCAGATCGATGATGATCTTGTCTGATTTCAGATGATCGCCTATGATCTGGGATGATTCTATACAATTGCAGATGATCCTATCATATTCGAGATGATCTGGACTCCTACAAGCTTCAGAATCTTCATCAGACATCCGAAATCAGGTGCATTCTTTCTCATTTAACATATTCCTGGTATTTAGGATTCATTCATGCTTTCTGTATTCATATAAATCAGCATTTTCATATAGAATAGCTTAGATTCATTTTGGCCAACCTAGGAATATGAATGATTGAGTATAAAATGAACACATCAAACCCATTCTCAACCTAGGCATGGAAACTGCCACTCAAAGTTTCCTGGTGAACCCCACCATCCATCAAAAATTCACCCTTATACCCCTCCCCCGAGAGGCGCGACCTTCAAAGGGCCTCTCGATCCGAGGTATTGTCCCATCCTTCTCGCATCCCCCTTCGGGCACGGATCCTTTAGCCTGAAGGTAAGGGCACGAAAAATTTGGGTCGATACATTTTGGTGAACCCGACGTGAAACTAAAAGCCTTTTGAAAACAAAAAAAAAAAAATATAAATATAAATGCATTATTAAGAACATCTAGAATCATTAGAAAATTGTTAAAATTGCATATCAGACTTAGATGGTAGATTATAATAAAAGATGAGTTGTCACCATAAATGTTGAAAATCAATTAACAACCATAGAGATTACGTCTATGCTTAGAGTACCTCAAACAAATAGAGTCCAACCTTTGTGGGATGAACTTGATAGGAGATTGGATATTATTTCATCTAGATCAACAGAACTTAGGCAAATTAAGAGGTTTGTCCTAGATAGAATCCTGGATCCTGATCAGGTGACTTTGTACCATGAACTTCAGAGAGCTTGCCATAGGTGGTTAGCCGATAAGAGAGCACTTGTGTCTTCTGAATTATACACCTTTGAGGAATACCTCGAGAACGCAGTTGTAGTACACAAATTTCTATCTCGTATAGAGGATCAAGAAGTCGTTCTTACGGATAGAAAGAGATGGAATAGAGTTCCTAGAGCTGTGTTATATCGAGAGTATTGCCATGAACTTTATTTCTACAGGTCAGAGTCCAAAACATATCATATTACTATAGCACACTTTGTCAAATTCTTGAAAAACCATTTCCAATTTGAAGAGGAGCATTTCATGACTCTCGATGAACTTGATCCTATTAATGATATCCATAAACTATTTATAGAAAACTAAGTCATTCTTTTTACTATTGTTATTTTTTTGCAACTAGAATGCTATTTGTTATCTTTATAATAATATTATAAAACACAAAAACAAAAACAAAAAAAAAAATCAAAACATTTCCTTTTTATAGTAGGTATATAATTAAAATATATACCTCTCAAACCTATCACATATATATATATATATATATATATATATTTTTTTTTCTAAAATCTAAGTTTAAGCACAATGCCTAGACTTAGGAATGGAAAACAGACTGAAGAAGAAGAAGATTGGTTAGGAAAACCATTAAATAACCCAGATGTCCTTCCTGAAGATCAAGTTCAGGAAGAAGAAATCCTAGACCAGCAAGAAGAAGAGCTTGCTGTAAGAAATGAACATGAAGAAAATGTTAGAGAGGAAGGATCCTCATCCCCTAAAATGTCTCCGGGAGGAGCTGTTACTTTTGAGAACATGGAACAATTCTGGAAGTTCATCAATACTAATATTGGTGTTCTTAATAGAGCAGTCCATATGGACAAGGATCGAATTAGTGACACTCAAGCAACTCTAGAAGAAGTATTTCACACACGCACTAATCCCTTGTCCTTTATTGATCAAGAGAGTGATCAAGCTGGACCATCCAATTTGGATATGGCAGCTATAATCCAGAACATGCAACAACAACAAGTTACCCAACCATCTAAAGTGCCTGTTAGCAAGCCTAGGGTCATTCCCGCACAAAAGAAACCATCATTTACTGCTCTATTTCGCCAAGCTATTGATCAACATACTTCAAATCAACAAAAGCCCAAAACAAAACCAAACACCAATTACCAACAATCTGGGATACAACATAATACTACTACAAATCTCCTTCATAATACTCTTCCTACCAACACTTTACATAATAGCAATATAGCATCTAATCCTTATGTCACACCATCATACACTCATAAATCCCATACTTATGTCCCACCGAACCAATATGGTGGACAAACTAGTAATCTTGAAGCCATGGTGAAACAATTAGTTTCCCGCATGGACCAGATAGATCCCTACCGTCCCTCGTACAATTATCGAGAGATGTGTAGTCAGCCTTTAGATCCTATAGTCGTAGCACAACCATATCCTAAACATTTTCCTATGCCTGTCCTGCCCATATATAAAGGAACCGAAGATCCCATAGAGCATCTTCGTATGTTTAGGATAGCATGTCATGATATATCACATGATGACTTATTATTGCTAAAAATGTTCCCAAAAAGTTTAGGAGGAATGGCATTAGAGTGGTATTATCAATTACCCACTAATTCTTTGAGGAATTTCGAAGAAACAACCGAGTCTTTTGTTCATCAATTTAGTGCCTACATCGAAAGGCATGTGACCATTAAAGACTTGTACAACTTAAAACAAGACAAAGATGAATGTTTTGCTGATTTCCTAGCTAGGTGGAGACAGTTGATAGGAAAATTGCACTTTGTGTTACCTTATAGGGAGATGTTGGACATCTTTATTAATAATTTACAAGAGCAACTATCTTACGAATTATCAACTGCTACCTTGACCACCTTCGATCAGGCTATAGACTTAGCCGAAGAGTGGAAGATGCTCTCATTAGGAGAGGTCAGCTTAAAAAGAAAGACGATGAGAAAACATCCAGAAATCAATATAAGAATAAACAAGTTGTGGGTGATGGAGTCACCGATAGTAGAAATATTGCTAATGTTAATGCTGCGAAGACAACGGAGAAGTTTATACTGAAACCTCCTGATAAACCTCCTCGAGAATTTACTAGGTTAAATCAACCTTTATCAACCATTCTACCACAATTATTAGAATGAGGTTTGATTCAATTACCAAATATCCGGGAACCTGATCCAACTATACCCGGATACAGAGCTGATTTACACTGTGACTTCCATAGAGGACCTGGACACACTACCAACTCTTGTAAAATATTAAAACATAAAATACAGGACTTAATTGATAACAATGAGATGGAGGTGCAAGCCTTTCAACCTAAGCAAAATCCTCCTAATAATGCTCAAAAGAACATCCCCCAAAACCAGAATCAGAATGCCAATCAGTCATTGGACATATTTCAACATCCTTTACCAAAACATGGCAAGGAAGTGGCTAATCAAATTGAACATCATAATGTTCCCCCTCCTACCCGATATGTAGGGACTATTAGTGGGCATTTACCCATTCATGATTTGGAAATATTTGACACAACCTTATCCATGGTTACGACCAGGCCTCTACATAATATTTGGACACCTGATCTTAGTGATACAGAATATGAGACTGAGAGTGATATGGAAATCACATCAAATCAATCGAATAGTTCTGAAGATGAATCAGATACTATTCACCCTATCACAAGTTCTATGGTTCCGGAAGAACCATTTCCAAGAAGAGTCACTACTAGACCATCCTCTCACCAATTACTTTCTAATGAGCAAGCCATAAATGCTAGACCAAGACCCATTCATCATCCACAGAATAATATTGTGGGTACCATCGGAGCTGTTACTAGACAACAGGCTCAAAACTCTCAACAAGATCAAATGCAGAATGATGGATCAACTCCATTTGTTTTGAAAGTTCCTAATAAAGGGAATCAGGCACCTAATGTTCAACCTAAACCTCCTTATAATATTAATGAACAATTATCAAATATTACAACTAGAATTTCTCTTTTGGACCTTTTAAGATCTTCTCCTACACATAGAGATGAATTAATGCTCACATTAAGCCAGATGATGGTACCACAAGACATTCAACCTGAAGCCATGGCTAATACTATAATAACTCGTGAAGTTGATTGTATTGACTTTCGAGATAGAGACATACCGCAACATAGTTTACATAAGGATAACCCCTTATATATTATTGCCTTAATTGGAGATGTAGCAGTTAAACGAGTCTTGATTGATAATGGTTCATCTTTAAACATCTGCACTTTTGACTTCTACCAAATATTTGGGTTTAGAAGTGATGAAATGAAAAGAACTGATATGATCATAAAAGCCTTCAATGATGAAACACAAGAAACGTGTGGAGTTATTACCATCCCATTGCAGGTTGGTCCGAGAACCTTGGATACGACCGTGTTTATTGTACATTGCCCTGCATCGTACAATATACTCTTGGGTCACCCTTGGATCAACGCGATGCGAGCCGTTCCCTCAACTTTACATCAATGTGTTAAATTCGAATTTAAGAATCAGTTGGTTACCATTCATGGTGATCCTAGACCCTTTGATATGTGTGCTTTGGCAGAACCTGTTGGAGTTCAATTTTGCCCTGCTCTGTCATCCACACATCCTAATTCTCATTATCCATCTAAACATGTGAAACACACACCCACAACGTCATCTACTTCTTCTCCATCAGTTCCACCTCTACATATAGCTCAACCATCCTCTAAACAAACCACATTAGGACCTCAGAAAGATCCTAATCCCACAACCAATGCCTCTTGTTCTACTCCTATAACTTCTATACCTATAATAGACCCATCCATCGACATCTCTACAACATCTACATCCACCAAAGGCATAGTTTCCGCATCAGAAGATGTAGGAAATGTTCCTTCTACCTCTTATGCTCTTACTGACGAGCTCTTACCCGATTTATCTAAAATTCTTATATCAGAGAAAACGAATGCTTCTATGCAAGATTCCCTTATTTTAAATAATTTGCCACCATCTCCTCATACCTTGGGCCTCCCACAGCCTATGGGAAGTATTTACCAAGTCGGGAGCTGTGCTTTTATTTATAAGGGATATGACTAGGGTAGAATACCCAGAAACATCAAGACTCATTATGATGGATATGCTCGATGTTATTTTACTAATGAGTATATTAAAGCCAAATCTATAATGCTTAAATTGGGATATAAAGGGAAAGGTTTGGGACCTTTCCAAAATGGTATGAAAGAACCTTTTGAGGTAGAACCGTGGCCCGCCCGATGTGGTGTGGGCCTATTTCCTAGTAAGGGTCAGCCCTTCCCATTTGAGGATGATGACCATCTCATATGTTATCAAGATTATTTGGATGAGCGTGATGCTTTGCATTTAACGAATAAGCTATTTACATGTAATATGCTATCTATAGCTTACCCTGAGATGATCGTTGAATCCGATGATGAGTTGGAGGGAGATATCTTCCATGATGTCTCCATTGAGGAATTATTACATAATGAATTTTATTTTGATGGCTCTATACCTAGTATAGCCCAGCTTGAGGCCACGACTCCTCAAGACGAATTATCCAAGCTAACCTTGGAAGAATTACAAGAATTGGGCGTTTCACCCACCCCACCTAATTTTGAGAAAGATCTACACATGGAAGTAGAAAATGTCATAAAAATTAACATTGGAACCGAGGATAATCCTCACATAATCAACATTGGATCAGAATTGAGTCAAGAAAAATAGGATAAATACATTGCATTTCTTAAAGAATATGAAGATGTCTTTGCTTGGACATATGAAGATATGCCAGGTTTAGACCCTTCTGTAGTTATGCATCACCTAGTAGTCCATCCGGATGCTAAACCTGTTAAACAGAAACTTAGAAAAATGCATCCTAAAGTGGCCTTACTAGTCAAAGGGGAGTTAGAAAAACTCCTGAATGTTATTTTTATACAAGCCATTGATTATGCTGAATGGATCTCGAATGTAGTTCCAAGTAACTAAGAAAGAAGCTACCAAAGTTAGGGTTTGCACAGACTTTAGAGATATTAATGTTGCATGCCCTAAAGATGATTTTCCTCTTCCCAA
Source organism: Wollemia nobilis (assembly GCA_028583015.1). Taxonomy (NCBI): domain Eukaryota; kingdom Viridiplantae; phylum Streptophyta; class Pinopsida; order Araucariales; family Araucariaceae; genus Wollemia; species Wollemia nobilis. Next base: position 1,826,903 of record JAQPPZ010016752.1, read on the forward strand.
TATGGATCAGATCATTGATTTTACTACTGGGAGTGGAATGATATCCTTAATGGATGGATTTTTTGGTTATAATCAGATCAGGATAGCTCCTGAAGATCAGGCTAAAACAACCTTTATTACCCCTTGGGGGACCTTTTGTTGGAAAGTGATGCCATTTGGTTTGAAGAATGCAGGTGCAACATATCAACGAGCCATGACTTATATCTTTCATGATATGATGCATGATATACTACATGATTATGTAGATGACATTATAGCTCGTTCTATTAAAGAAGATGACCATTTAGATGACTTGAGAAAAGTATTTGATCGGTTAAGGGAATATCTTATCCGATTGAATCCAGCCAAATGTATATTCGGAGTTAAGTCCGGTAAATTATTGGGGGTTATAGTTTCTTTACGTGGCATCAAAATTGACCCTCTCAAGATTGCGGCTATCACTGATATGCCCGCACCCACAAATATATCTGAATTACGGAGTTTACAAGGTAAGCTTCAAGCTATCCGTCGCTTCATCGATAAGTTGGCGGATAAAACTGGACCCTTTCTTAAGCTTCTTAAGAAGGATGTCTCTTTCCATTGGGACAACGAATGTCAGGAAGCATTTGAACTCCTCAAACAATATCTTCTTAACCCACCTGTGCTTTCACCACCTAGACCTGATCGCCCATTTATCTTGTATATTTTTGCTTCAGATTTTGCCTTAGGAGCTATGTTAGCTCAACTGGATGATGAGAAAAGAGAGCGTGCTAATTATTACATTAGCAGAACATTAATCAGTTATGAAACCCGCTACACAACATTAGAAAAGTTATGTCTAGCAATCATATTTTCTACACAGAAACTATGCCATTATATGCTCAGTCAAAACGTATGTTATTGCTAAATCTGATCCTTTGCGGTATCTCATGAGTCGACCTTATTTATCCGGTCGCACAACAAAGTGGGTTCTTGCTCTAAGCGAGTTTGAACTCATGTTTATAGGACAAAAGTCTGTTAAGGGTCAAATCATAGCAGATCAATTAGTTGCTGCACCCTTAGAGTCTACCCATCCCCTCATCATTGAGTTTCCTGACGAATGCCTTAAACTAGAGGCAGACCATCCAGAGCAATGGTCCTTATACTTTGACGGAGCCCGATGCATGAGTGGGGCTGGTGCAGGTATTATTCTAATATCTCCATAGAAACATCTTATACCTCTGTCCTTTAAATTAATGTTTGCTTGTACTAATAATACTACTGAATATGAAGCTCTAATCCTTGGCTTACGAGCTGCCTTGGCACTAAAAATTAAAAATCTATTAGTTTTCGATGATTCTCAACTTGTTATAAATCAAATTAATGATGTTTATCAGACCAGAGATGATAAATTGCATCCATATAAAGCATATGTATTACAATTAATATCTTTATTTGATCAAGTTACCTTGGAAGCTATTCCTAGAACTAATAATCGTGCGGTCGACGCTATGGCCGCAGATGCATCTCTTTTACCCTTGGAGTTAGATGACGAATATGCTACCATCATTATTCATCGACTCCAGGAACCCACTTCAAATAAATCATGCTTAGAACCTTTGGATGTGTTTCTAATCAACGAAACTACTCCTGAACTTTGGTACACTGATATATTCAATTTTCTTCAAAATGGGACCTTCCCTGAAGGTTTTAATAGAAACCAACGTCGGTTATTACGTAGACGAGCAAGTCGCTTCGTAATAATTGGCAATACATTATATAGGAGATCTTTTGAAGGTATCCTACTGAGATGTTTGAATCTAGAAGAATCTAGATCAGCTTTGAGTGAAGCCCATGATGGATCTTGTGGGGGACACTTTAGTGGTAGCGCCATTGCTAAGAAGCTCCTTAGGATAGGATATTTTTGGCCTACCATGGAGAATGATGCACATGATTACGTGCACCATTGCGACAAGTGCCAGAAACATGCTGACCTTGTCCATGCGCCTGCACAAGAACTATAGGCTATTTCATCTCCTTGGCCCTTTTCAAAATGGGGCTTAGACATCATTGGAAAAATCAATCCTGTGTCATCTGATGGACACAAATTCATCATAACCGCCATCGAGTATTTCACGAAGTGGGTTGAAGCTATGCCCTTAGCTTCTTGCACTGGAACCCAAGTTTCCAAATTTATTTTTAATCAAATTATTTGTAGGTTCGAAATTCCTGCAAATCTCATCTCGGATAATGGAACTTGTTTCAAAAATAAATATGTCAAGAAATTATGTCAAAAATATAAAATTCAACATCGTTGGTCCACTCCCTATTATCCTCAGGGTAATGGCCAAGCAGAAGCATCTAATAAAACATTAATTAAAATCCTCAAAATACTGGTCAATAAATCTGGCCGAGATTGGCACATTCAATTATATCCTGCTTTGTGGGCTTATCGAACTAGCGTTCGTACTCCCACGGGCACTTCACCTTTTGTTTTGGTTTATGGCGCTGAAGCAGTTTTTCCCTTTGAATTAGAAGTTCCTTCTTTGGCTCTACTACTTCAAGATACTGAAGTAGGAGATGAATATCATGCTGGCAGATTTAGTCAACTAGAACTCCTAGATGAGAAGTGCATCAATGCTTTGGAACATCTTCGAGCCTACCAGAACAAGCTTAAACGAGCATACCTCAAGAAAGTTCATCATCGATCCTTTGAGATCGATGACCTTGTCTTAAAAGAAAATAAAAAAATACTAATGCAACTAAAGATCTTAAAGGTAAATTCGAGCCCAACTGGCTTGGACCATATATTATCACTGCTAAATTTGGATCGGGAGCATACAGATTAGCTACCTTAGATGGTAAAGATCTTAAAGAACCTATGAACATTATGCATCTTAAACGCTATTATGCATAAATCTGGTCATTTCATCATTGTATATATTGTTATTTTGCATATTGTTTCATTTTAGTAATTCATATAAAAATTTCAAAAACAGTAATATTATTTATTCTTTCAATTCATAAATTAAAACCAAAATATAAAAAACATCAAAATCATCAAAATCTTCAAAAACATTTTCTATTTTTGCACCTATCAATTCTTGAAGTATTGCAGTCATATTTTCAATTATTTTGGATAAATTAGCATTTATTTGGAATCCCGCACTTTCACACTCACATGAATAAATATCTTGATTTTATTTGGTATGATTATTAATCTCTCTTATATCAAAGTCCACAGTTGAATTAAATAAAGTTTTGAGCATAGAGAATTGATCTTGTTATTTACTTGAACCAAGTATATCTCTTCACATTAAAATGATTTCATTGCAAATTCAATATGATGCTACATAGTAGAAGTGGTTTCTTGAGCGAAAAGTTTCCCCTGCTATCCTATCATGCACATGGTCTAGAATCTTTGAGAATTGACAAAAGGACAAGCTCACCCCTACCCATAATAAAAATCCCTTGCTCTACAACCAATCCGAGCAAGTATCCCTAGTATAGGAAGAAAAAGAAAAGTCAAAGAAAATGAGAAAAAGAAAAATATCATTTTGTACCATCGCAGCAATATTTCAGCATTATCTCAGTTCCAAGCAAAAATACAAAACAAAAAAAAGAAGAGAGAGAGAAAAGAAAAAAAAAGCAAAAAGCAATAAATCCCTTTCCCTACCCCTTGAAAAGAAAAGAAGGGTGAATGAGCTTGAATCCCTGGAATTCTCAATTATTCGAAAACTGTGAGGTAAGCCCCATAACAGGTGGTTTGTGCCCAACCCGCTTGGCCTTGGGTAACTCCTAGCGTGGTGATATGTCTGTCACATTAGCGACCTTCTTTTGTACAGACCTATGTCTGCTTATGGATCAGCTAGCTCTTGATGACCCGACTTACATAGTAGTCTGGTACGGTTACATGCATATAAATCATGGTCAATGAACACTTATTTGGTTAATTCAAATTACTTGTATCAAATTATCTTGCTCAAAATTGGTAAATGAACAATACAATTGCACACACATTTGTATTTGAGAGATTTTGTATCATTATGATAAATCAAGATCGGCAATGAACTCACATATGCACATGAGGGTTCCTTATAAATCTACATTTTGTCTTTGAGATAATTTAAAATATTTATGCAAATATTTTGGAATAATTTCATCTTCTTATTTGAGAACATCTGTTTAGTATAAAAACAATTACATACATTTTTTTCAAAAATCCAATTTTTTTTCAAACCATACAATAAAGTCACGTTTATATATACTTTCGACTTCCGCAACGATGGTATAGTTCCTAAAACCTAAACTGGAATTTTATGCCTAGCGCAAGTCCTCATCTTATATATTTTTTGTTTATCTCAAAATCAAAAATCAATTATGCAATAAAATTATTTTTGGATTTCGTGATGATGGTATAAGTCTATACCTATAATTCTATGCCTAGCGCAAACCATTGTTCTAATTTTATTTCCCATTTATTTAATTCATAAAAACATATGGCTTACATCATTATGTTACACAATTGTGCTTTAAAAAGAATGAACAAATTTTTCTATTTCATTTCATTATGTCAACATTCAATTTTGCAACGATGGTATAATTCCTAAGGAATTGTTCAAAATTTTATCACACTTAGGAATTTTATGCCTAACAAAAATCATATTTTTAATATTTCATGCATAATATTTTCATGAAAATCTGAAAACAAATCATCACCATCATCATTTTTCATCATCACAACACAAAGTCTTAAGACAGTCTCTTAAGCACTCTTTTACTTTTAGCAATATTTCTATACTGGGATTAGCTTGACGACCTAGCGAGCGGCGACTCCATGAAATGGTCATATAACAACGACAATGTCCTTTGAAATTATTGTTAGAAGTCCCTTTATTTTTCATCAAATCATACCACAACAACCAATTTGTTTACATCAGATTATTTCATTTAAATTTTACAGCATGACATAAAATTATACTATTTCCAACGACATAATTACATGAATAATCAATCAACAATTCAAAATTTAAAGCATCATAAAACATATGGACAAGTCATATCACAAAAATATCATATATATATATATATATCAAAATTATGTACATCATATCAAAACTGGATTGGTATGCCACAATCTATACCCTGGCATACTCAATCCTCTCAAATATATAGTCTATAGTCAATGTGCAGCTAGTCTCGAGAAGCCCTCGAGCTCTCAGCCTCATCTCCTCTCCCACCCTGAGGTGGAGGAGGTGGTCCCATCGGAGTCCATGTTGTGTCGTGGGTCCTCGACATCGATCATGAGGATGTCCTCGATGACCCCATCATGATCGGCTCCGTAATGGGGGCTGGCAGCGGTATCCTCTGGTTCTCTAGAACCACATGATAGTACAATCCCTGGTAGAACATGGTCTGAGCAATAGCCCATGCTAGATCCCGAGTGCTCGCCCCTCCGCTCTGAGCCCTGAGTCATGTAGCCTCATCCTGTAGTGTCTACACCTGAGCCCGAAGGTGGGCATTCTCTGCCCGAAGAGCTACCATCTCGTTGCTCTCCCCCACCTCGACACCCTTGCCCTTATCGAGCGATGGTGGCCTATCCCTCTACTGAGAAGGGAGTCCCTCCTCCCTCCTCTCTAGCTGTTGTGGTCTCTCTAGAGCCTGTGGCACTCTTCGGCATCTCTCCTGAGGAGACCATCGTTGCTCCCTCCCTCCATGACTCCTCGCTGCATCGATGGTAGCCTGGCACCGCCTCCCCATCCGTCGCACCACAGCGTGCATCGAACCCTATGCCCTCATCATCCGAGGAGGGTGGATGCCTACATACCAGGCATCATACCCATCTGTGACCCCAACGTCATCCCCATCCACCAGCTGAATGGGGGCATCATCAACATCCTGACTCCAGAATCATTGCATATCTGGAGCCCCACTCAGTGTAGTATTATCCCAGATAGTCCGGGAGTACTCGTAGTCTCTGAGAGAAGGGATCCCCTATTGTAGACCGAACTACCTCAAAACTTGGTCATAGCGGTGGAGCTCTACCTCTCCCCGCTCCATCCTCAGCCAGAAGACTCGCCTGATGCGAGCCAACTCCTGTCCATCCTCTCCCCACCCTGGATGCTCTCTCCATGGCCTCCAGGTGATCTGGTCAGGGATGAGGTCATCTAGCAACCTTCGGGACATCGACAGATCTATCCGCCATTGTGACCCTCTCTAGAGCCACCAATAGAAAACTCGAGGTCTCTCCCGGTCAACCCCTATTAGTGGAAGCCCTACCGGCCTCCGCACCGCAATGTGCTCCCAACACCAAACCTGTAGCAACGATGTCAGTACTAGACATCGACCTCCCTTGTATACGACCCCGTATAGGATCCTATACAAGCGGCATAGTACAAAGCTACCCCAAGCAAACCTATAGTCATGGTCTCTCATATCGTAGACCACATCTGAGAGGAGCCATGGTAACCTGCATCCACTCTGGTGGCATAGCAATAGGCCACCCACTACCCCTACCAAAACCTGAGTCAATCGAGATGCCCCAGGCATCTGCCTCAATGTCTCGATGTTCACTCTACCCTTCTCCAGGGTGAAGCTAGGGTCTCCGCACAGTCGCATCATGGCATGGCCCTGATTGGCCATAGGAGTCATCAACCGCCCATGTATGGGGATCCTCAAGATCCTCCATACATCCTCTAGAGTGGGAGCCATCTCCCCTATCGGTAGCCAGAAGTAGGATGACCCCGGATACCACCTCTCTGCTAGGGCTGTCAATAGCCCCATGTCTATAGGTATTTGTGGCATCTCTGCCACATGCTGTAGCCCAACCTTCGATAGTCGGTCTCGCTCCACCTGATCGAGCATGGCTACATCGTCTCTGAGACCCCCGTATTTCCACTCTCAACTTTTTAGTAATCCCCTCTACAAAATAAACAATAAAACAACAAAAATCATTAATAGATAATCATTACAATCAGTTAAATCAATTTCATCTTATAAAAAAATGATATCATCCATTATTGGATGATATCGTACTAAATTAAGTCAAATCATCCTTGGTAGGATGAAATCGTCTCCGATTTCTCAACTTGGGGATCGCCCCTTGTTGGACGGGATCGCCCCTATTTCGTCGATTTCGCCTCTAGACGAAATCGGCGATCTAGGGACGATTTCGATGAAATTGGGACGATTTCATCCCGACGTCGTCGACGGCCTAAAAACGGCCGTGATACCCCAAAAATAGTCAAAATTCAAATTAAAAATCACACAAATCAAATTAAAAACATAATACATCAAGTTTAGATCCTTACCCGCAACCCGCGTCGGACCTCTGTCGATCTGTGTGTCATTTCCACCATTTTTCCTACAGAGCTCTAAAACAACAAAAGTGAACAGTAACAATGAATTAGGGTTTTACCCTATTTTTTTTAATTTTATTTAAAAACAACATTTTTTTAAAATTTTGCTTTTCTGTGCTTTTACCTCAAACGTTCGATTTGGGTAAAAACACGGAGGGGGCACCATAGCAAGCAGTTGTACGATTCGACCTAGAATCATCATCTAAAAAATGGAATAAATTTTTGCTTTCTCATAAAGCGGGAAGAACTCGTCTTTAACGCATTTTCTTCAAAAAATTCACTAAAGAGGGGGCAAAATGTAGCACCCTAAAATTGGCATAGTTAAACCCTTAGTAAAAAGATAAAAATTTGAATTTTAACCCCGAAACCGCCCGTTAACCGCTCCCCCATTTTTCATGCCATTTTTAGGAGTTGTTTTGACCGTTGGACGATATCGTCGTCGATCAGACGAAATCGTCCCAGATCGAACGAATTCATCTAGAACAGAACGTCCAGACGATTTCATCCCAAAACCAAATTTTCATAATTAGCTTCTATTTCAACAACCTCTCCAACTTGGGCAGAAGCGTGTCTACGCAGTTGGAGATTCCTCCGTTGGAGATCTCCCAGATTGGGATGATCCCCAACCTCCTAACCTCCCCTAATCCTATATAAACTGGGATTTTCTCAGTTTATCCCCCTAGCTCTCCTCCTGACTCTCTCCCTGGTTGATTTTCCCTACCATTTAGCTTTGTTGTGTTAAGACGTCCTATCTACCATTGTTTGCACTCGTAGTTTTAAGTTTTCATTGCAGGATTTCACTGTGCTTCAGCTGGAGGAAGCTCGGATCGTCGCAGGTGATTCCACATGATTTCGGATGATCCTGTCATAGATCGGTGATGATCTCATACGATTGGAGGTGATCTCGACTATAGTTCAGATTGGGGGCAATCAGAGCCCTGAGTTTGCATTTCTCATCTTCCTTCCTCATTTTATTATGCATTAGCTTGATTTATTTTCATTCTGCATCCTGGAGTTCACCTCATTTAGCATAAATGCATGATAAAGTTAAAATAAGTTATTAAAACAATGCATTTCCTTTAATATGCTATCTAGATTTATCAGTTAAGCATTTATACTATCATTTCTATCATTTTGCATTATTCTTGCAGTTGCATTTTTAGTTTTTGGTGTCTGTTTCTGTGATTGTAGGTTTTTGACGAATTCATCAGATCGACGATGATCTTGTCTGATTTCAGATGATCGCCTATGATCTGGGATGATTCTGTACAATTGCAGATGATCCTGTCATATTCGGGATGATCTGGACTCCTACAAGCTTCAGAATCTTCATCAGACATCCGAAATCAGGTGCATTCTTTCTCATTTAACATATTCCTTGTATTTAGGATTCATTCATGCTTTTTGTATTCATATAAATCGGCATTTTCATATAGAATAGCTTAGATTCATTTTGGCCAACCTAGGAATATGAATGATTGAGTATAAAATGAACACATCAAACCCATTCTCAACCTAGGCGTGGAAACTGCCACTCAAAGTTTCCTGGTGAACCCCACCATCCGTCAAAAATTCACCCTTATACCCCTCGCATACCCATTTCGGGCATGGATCCTTTAGCCTGAACGTAAGGGCATAAAAAATTTGGGTCAGTACAAAATCATACATGTATTCTAGAACAAAAGAAGGTTGATGCTAAAAATATAATGAATCAAGGCTCAAGTCCAGATTGATATACAATAGAAATTAAAAGGAAATTTATATAATGCTAGATATTAGGTATGAATAAGACACTTATAATGCCTTACACTATAGAATACATTGTTATTTATAAATAAAATTAAGGGAGAACTTTCCCTCTAAAACTATGTAGGATATTCAAAATGCTTCCTCCATTGCATGTTGGGCCATATGTATATTTAATTTATTACTTATATCAAGGTCTCTAGATCTAGAATCATCAAAATTGAAGGCTTCTGGGCCTTTGGATGTGCAACATTTACTAACATTACCAACTAATCCTATTGGAAACTCTTGACACTAGGACCTTCTACAATAAATGTCATTGAGCTCAATTTTATTGGAACTACAACTTCCACTGTGATGGTCTTCAAGATGCCAACCACCTTCTTGGAATATTGTGCCTGAGTGTGGAAGGTAGCTTTGGAGGTTCATTTTCATGGAAGGTAGAATGTTAATAATGAGATGATTAGCTACCATTGCTGCTCTTTTTCATTCCTAAGATCTACTAGGTTGAACTATATTAAACTCTCCCATGGGTTGCTAGTGCATTTGCTATGTGTCTCTATTTTGGTTTTCAATAGAGTTTCTCTCTAACAACTTTATAAACATATTTTTGATATGGCATGGGCCATTGATCTTGAATTTAACAATATGTAGAGTTTTTCTTTTATCTTCATCGAGAGCTTGTTGGAACAACCCAATCTATGATTATGGATCAAATAGTATGTTAATTTTTTTTTCATTTTAAATCTCCCTCCATGTCATATTTTCTCTTATTAGCACCCTTTTGCATGTGATTTATCCTTCGTTTCTCATTACAATTTTGGTTAGCATTATTTTGCATGCAATGCTACTTTGAACCTTATCCAAAGTTTAATTTTTTTTCTATTATATGTTTGAGGAATATTGCTCGTACTCTTTTGTACTTGGATTTGCCTTAGCTTTCCTTCAAATTTTCAAATAGCTTAGATCTCATTGGAGCCACCTTACAAAATTAACTATGGGAAAAAAAATTTCCAACTGTAATGATAATCACTAGAGCTTATAGTAAGATGAACATATATACAAGTTGTATTCATCAAACTTAAATTTTATGACACATTTAATGGATATAAAAAAAGGATGGTGGAGGTGGTGTTTTTCAAGACAACAATGGCAAAATTATCTCTACCTACTTCAATAAATAACTATTTAGATATTAGGATATTTCTTATAAGAATGAAGATAGCTAAAAGAAAGAAATAAAGTGTAAGAAGATTCACATGTTAATAATGTTTAAAAAATAAATGTAAAAATTACATTAAGAGAAACAATATTTTGAATGCTTATAATTCAGATGATAGAGATAGTATCTTAAAAATACCAACATCCAAACAAAATGAGACAAGATAGAAATTATTTTGGTCAATTTAGTGTTCACCTTTATCTTTTTAAAATTTAAATAAAAAATAAAATTAACCAATAAATATTTATCTATATTAAATATTTAATTAAAAAATTAACAAATTAAAAAGGTGAAAATCTTCTTTAATAATGTAAACATAATTTAATTGAATTATCAAAGCAGGGATATGTAGACTACTTCAAATGGAGGAGGCAAATTTTCTAGCAACTTATCTAGGGATGCCCCTATTTGAAGGGAGAATGAGGATGGAATTATGGAATCTAGTTATAAGTAAATTTCATAATAAACTTTCAGTATGGAATTAGGATGCAAAATTATTTGATTCATTTAAGCCCCTAAGCCAATGTAATATGACATATAATAGTATATCCAAAGTGATGGATTATGGTGAATCATAGAAGATCATTGTTAGACAAAATTATTTGAGAAGAGCAAGGAGAATTTGTGAAAGGGAGACAAATTTTGGATGGGATCATAGTATCTTATGATATTATGCATTTAGTAGCTTCAAGAAAAGAGAGAGCAATGATCCTAAAACTTGATATGAGTAAAGCCTATGATAGGGTTAAATGGGATTTTATTTTTGTAGTATTAGAAAAGTTTGAATTTGGTAAGAAATAGGTTATATGGATTAAAGCTTATGTCTCTACAATTTCATATTCAATTATGGTCAATGGGTTAGTAACAAAATCATTTAAAGCCAAGAGAGATATTAGATAGGGAGATCGTCTATCACAATATATGTTCATTATTATGGTAGAGGTTTTGTATAGGAACTTAAATAAGGCTAACAAATATGGGCTTATAAGTGGACTTGAGGCTAGTAATAATATCAATAACGTCACCCATCAATAGTTTATAGATGATACATCCCTTTTTGGGAGGGCAAGGATAAATGAGGCCAAAGCTTTGAATAACTAATTAAAGGGATATGAAACAACATCGAGGCAAAAAACTAATAGGACAGAATCTAAATTTTACTTTCTAAACATCCTAGTTAGAATCAAAGCAAGGATATGTATGTTACTTCAAATGGAGGAGGTAAATTTACTAGAAACTTATATAGGTATGCTCTCATTTGAGGGGAGAATGAGGATAGAATTATGGAATCCAATTAGAAGTAAAGTTTAGAATAAACTATTTTCATGGAAAAGTAGATGGTTATTGTTAGCATAAACAATGCAACTAATTAAATCAATCTTATAGGCTATTCCAACATATTACATGCCCTTATATACTATGCTAAAATATATAGAAAAAAGTTTAATCTATATTATGTTGTGATTTTTGTGGTTAGGATTACATGATAAAAGGAAATTTCCTTTTGTGAAATGGAGAAAAGGTGTGTGATGATAAAACTAGGGGAGATCTTGATTTAAAAGTTCTTATGGATGTAAACTTAGCTCTTAGGGGTAAAGTAATTTGGAGATTGTACAAAAAAAGTTAAATACAATGGGAAAGAATTCTTATAAGTATGTTGAGCCCAATGACCCAAGCTTTAATATTTATTGCATATTCACTACCAAATGGGTATGCACTATGGAATAGTTTAAAAATAAACTGATCTAATGATTAAAGGTCTAAGATGGGTGGTGGGAACTAGAGAAAAAAATTCTCTTTGGATGGATACTTGGTGTGATAAAAATTCACTCAATCTAGATCCAATTTTGAAACCATGGATGATATTACTTCAAGATAAATATTGTGATAGGGTTTCAAATATTTTGTACAAGGACTAGGAAGGAAGATACAAATGGAAGTAGATATCTTTTACAAGTATACAAGACATTGATGCTAGGAGGCAATTGAGTAGAAATATAAAAACAACGATTGTTTTGAGGGGAACCAGATATAAGTTGATTTGGGAGTTGAATAGCTCAAGATAATACACGACAAGAAGTGGATATAATGTAAAACACCAAAAAAATATGAATATTGCAAGAATATGAAGAGATACCTGGGATAGTCAAGCATTCATAAAGTCAAAATGTTTATTTGGATAGTAGGTCATAGAAGAATTTTATCCTAGGATAATATTATGAAAAGGGGTTTTCATGGTCCCTCATAATGTCTTCTTTGTAAAAATAAGGAGGAGAGTATAGACCATCTCTTAGGACACTACTCAATAGTTTGGAAACTATGGCAATGGATTATTAATATGTTTGGTAAATGCATGGTGATGAATGAAAGAATTGAAGATGTTAGAGTATATTACATTATTTAGGTACATGTCAATGTACCACCTTGGGTACATTGTTAGATTAGGAGTTTATCTTAGGTTACTTGAGGAAGAAGTAATAAATGCACAAGTGTCAATGTGCAATGATGTAAATGTACAAGGAGTCCACTTGTACATGAGTCATAGGAAAGGTAGTTAGGAAGAGTAAGGGCCAAGTAACTTATCTTCTTATATATAGGCCCCATAGTGAATAGAAAGTGTGTGTGTGTGTGAAGTAGAAGTGAGACTACTATAGAGTAGTGAGTAGGTACAATGTAGTTTCCATTAGAGTTCTGGAGTGTTCATTTCCTCCATTACATTGCATTGTACTATTTTTGTAACTTTCCATTAATAGCATATTTTAGTCTTATTGCAGAATTCCATTATCTTACTTTTTTGTATATTTTACATCTTGTGATTGCTTTCTCCCATATCATACATTATCAAAATCTAAAAGTGGTATCAGAGCTATGGTAGATCAGATAGGAATAGGGAGAGCCACAAGAGAGATTGAGAGGAGAGAAGCAAATCTTAGTTCTAAAATTTTTAAGATTGCATTTGGCTAGAGTCTTTCCATAGAGTTACAGAAAAACTCGTGAAGACTAGGACTCAACATTCATTCCACTAGATTGACAAATCAACTAGTGAAGATTCATCACTTAAAATTTCTTCCATTATAATCCTAATACTTTGTTGTAGGAAAAAGGAGATTCAAAGAAATTTGGGAAGCTTCCTACAGAGAGCTAGGAAGAATATCATCTTTAGAATCAATCCAACACTAGAAGAAACAAATGAAAGAAGAGGAGATTCCAGGAACCTGAGGGAAGTCTTGTTGTAGACTTGCACATTGTAGAAGAAGAAAAGGCCATAGTAGCCTTATTGTTGATCCTAGAGACTCCAGAGAAGAGTCTAGAAGAAGATAGGAGATTGGTGATCTCCATCAAATATTGTAGATAGTAGATTGAAGAAATCAACCTGAAGAAGCTGAAGAGACCCATAGAAGGTCCCATTAAAGAACTTCTAGTTCTAGAATATTGGAGGTTGGTGATCTCCATTAAAGCCTACAGATTGTAGAAGTGAAGAAGGACTAGCAAGGTCCTATTCTAGATTCTAGAAGTAGTAGATTCTAGAGATCCAAGAGATCTCATTGCCAACACTTCCATAGTAGAAGGTTGAAGGAAAGGTCTCATTGAGAAGACCAGAGAAGCTATGAGATTGAAGACCTTGGAGAGGTCTCAAGGAGAAATAAGGAGAAGGCTTGGAGAGCCTTATTATAGAGTTTGAAGAAGCCATTAAAGGAGTTCCTAGAAGAACTCATTGGAGAAATTCACTACCAAGGAGAAGCTCCTGATAGTGAAGGAATTGGGACAATTGTTACCATCCAACAACAAGCCCAAAGGAGAAGGATTTGATAAATTTATCAAATTTTGAAGGAGACTAGTGAAGACCTCAAGACTTTCAGATTCTTGAGAAGAAGACCCTATTTGAAGTTAGAATTCAACAAGGAGGTTGAAGGAGAACTCAGACAGAAGAAGCCTACCAAATCCAAGATATTTGGAGATTGCCTTTCATAGCTAAGAAGGCACATTTTAGAGATAGGGGTTTGCTGAATCTACAGAAAAATACTGAAGGTTTCATAGCTATGATTTACTACCATTCTAGATAGCAAATTGGTGAATCTATTCATCAAGATCTACATCATCTTCAGATATCGTTAAAGGTAAGCAACTTAGGTGCAAAGGGTTCATTACTTGAACACTTATATTTAGTTCATTACTTAGCTTCATTAAGCACCTTATTAGAATCTAGAAGTTGCAAGGAGAAGGTTGCATTCTAAAGTCTTCAAGGGAAGTGCAGAAGATAGTTTCTATTAAGGGTTATTACCTGCACATTAAAATAGGAGTTAGATATATTTTGAAAGAAAGAAAAATATCATCTTCCTATTATCTAGTTACAGAAAAGAAGACTACATTAAGTTGCAGAGATTATAGAAGCATTTAAGAGTTCTTTAAGAGTTATCATTAGTGCATATTACAAGTTACTTTTAAGGAGTAATAAGGAGATTGCAATTGCACTATATTAGTTTCTCTTAAAGCTTATTAGAAGTGCACTAAGTGTTACAATGAAGGTGAAAGTTAGTGCAAATATTAATCTCTCTAGCATATTGGTTATATGATTATTAGCTTGGATTCATTGTTACTAAATTATCCAAGTGAAGGAATTAGATACTAGTGTTGTCTAATAAGAAAGGCAATAATACATTGCTCTCAAAGAGTAGAGCAAGTAGTGACCATATCTAAGAAGCAAAGGAAAAGCTTCAAATCAATCTACATTAGTCCTCAAGATATACAACGAGGAGCCATCATATCAAAGGAGGAAATAACATCAAAAGAAGACAAGGAACTCTCTAAAATTTGGTGCAAAATAAAGTTTCTTATTTATATTACATTGGTGCACCATATCCTCCAAAAAGAGGATAAAATATAAAGTGTCACAAGACACTAAAACAATAGGTATTCTACGTCTACTATAGGTGAATCATCGAAGGTAGAAGGAGAGCCAACCTAGGGCTCATAAGCACCAGTTTTAGGTGTCTAGAAACACCAATTCAATCACCAAAGCAAGCACCCATGAATGACATCAACCTATAGCAACATAGAAAGCCTTGCACCCATTACATATCT
Source organism: Wollemia nobilis (assembly GCA_028583015.1). Taxonomy (NCBI): domain Eukaryota; kingdom Viridiplantae; phylum Streptophyta; class Pinopsida; order Araucariales; family Araucariaceae; genus Wollemia; species Wollemia nobilis. The sequence goes on from JAQPPZ010016752.1 coordinate 1,842,269, forward strand.
ATTGCAAAGCAAGGAGAACAAAAGCAAGTTGAAGGCTACGAAGTATTACCTCAATCAAGCATCGAAATACCAGCTAGGAAGAGAGCCATCAAAGCACCCAAGAGCATCAATCAAGTGAAGACATCTCATCTACCAAGAGGGCAACATTGGATTCATAGTTGGAGCCAACCTTGAAGAAATCATTGCTGAAAATTGTAAGCTAGCACTCATTGGCAAGGAGGAAAGCATTGGAGAAAATATTGAACAACTTGCATCCACTAGAGAAGATATAAGGTTAAAGAGAATATTGAGAATAGTCTCACATGCAAGTGCCACTTGGCACATAGAGGAGAAGCATTACACTTTTCATTAACGCTCACATAGGAGCCCAACGAAGGAATAATGCTCACCTTGGAGCATTGAATAGAAGAACAATCATTTGATGCCCAGATAAGGAGTAACACCCACCTTGGAGTGTTAAAAGAAGGAGCACAACAAGGAAGTAATATCTTGAGCATTGGAACATTGAAAGTAGAGACCATCATTACATCTTGAGCATTGAAACATAGGGTGTAACCTCTACAATCCAACCACCACATGTTTGAAGCATCAAGAAGGGAGTATAATACCTCAAAGCACTCCACGTAGGGGAGATAACCCTATTAATAACTTAGGTGAAATATGCTCATATAGAGGAGCATGAATATCAAAGGAGGAGCACATGGTTTCTACAACAAAGGTCTTTAGCACAGTAAGGTCAAAGCAATAAAAGAAAGAGCATTGAATGCTCATCTTCACATAGTGAATAGATACATTGAGATACGTTGAGGAGTAAAGACTCAAGCAACATAGTTTGCTCAAAGATACATAGAGATACATCAAGGAGAAGTGAAGTCTCATGCTACACGATGTACTACATTGCTAAGGTAAATTTGATATTAGATTTGCTTGCTTTAATTAAAGTGACATTGGAGTTATAAGGTGATATAATAAAATTTACTACTACATTGGAATAACAAGCATTAACCAAGCATTAGTAATTTATAAAGCAAGCTCATTTCAAGGTATTATAATTGAAGTACATTCATATTATAATATTTGCAAATAACCAAGTAGGAGATATAAGGTTGTCAACCTTGGTAAACTCAAATATCAATTTGCAAATACTATTATCATTATTTTCTAATATTCCAAAAGTAGGGAGTTATAAGGCATACTACACCAAACTATAGATAATTGGAATTTAGAAAATTAAATTATTGAATAGAGAAGCAAATCTATTGCTTACATATAGAGTTGGAATTAATTGGTAACACTTGTCTCATACTCATACTAAGGAGACAAAAATAAATCCAACTATAAGAACTCCATTAGAGCATACTTCATTAGGAGAGATAAGGTAAAATTGAAGGTTGATTATTATTCTCAAAACATTACAAAATCAACTCAAAAGGTGAACTAATTATTGCTAAGCTTATTATCAAAGCCTATAGCATATTCTAAATTACTTGGGAGATATAAGGAAGCCTACAAAACCTAAATCTAAGAAAGGTTTTATCAAATTAGTTCACATACTTTAAACTAGGGAGTCATAAGGTAGACTACTTAGAAGACTCTATTCTCAAAATCCCTAAAGAACTAAAGGAGCACACTTCAAGATCAATCAAGAAGAAATATGGATGAAATATTAAGAAATGCATTTAATAATGAAGAACTATTCCATGAAGTGAAACTTTACTCCCAAAACTTAATAGATACTCTTGAAGGATACAAGTATCTATCTACTAGCGATAAAGAGAGATTCTCCTTATTCCTTAAAGAGGCAAAAGAGGGCAGCTTTATAACATTAATTGGTTATCTTCATGAAGTCCTCTTCAGAGCATGGTGGAATACACAAAAAATAGTTATATTCACATCAGAGGAATATTTAATGATCTATCTATCATTAATTGTTTTTGTACTTGCTCAACACATGAAGCAAACTAGAAATACAAATCAATATTATTGTGATGATAGACTAACTTGTCATGAAACAGAGATTCCACTAGTATCAATACAAAATCATAGGAGAAGAAGGAGGAAGAGGAAGAAAATGTATGCTAAGAGAGAACATAGCAAAGAAGATATAAATAGAGAAGAAACCACAAAGACTAAACCATATGGACATATTCAAATTCAAGAACTGGAAGAACCTTTAGTCAAAGCTTTCTCTATCTTATATGAAGATACTAACTACTTGCTTGAACATATTACTATAAGCAGAGAAGGAGAATACAATTTCCAGTACCAAGAGGAAGATCCATATTGAAGACTAAAGTCTTCAATACCCAAATAATGTAATACAAGGGGGTGTTAGAGTATATTACATTATTTAGGTACATGTCAATGTACCACCTTGGGTACATTGTTAGATTAGGAGTTTATCTTAGGTTACTTGAGGAAGAAGTAATAAATGCACAAGTGTCAATGTGCAATGATGTAAATGTACAAGGAGTCCACTTGTACATGAGTCATAGGAAAGGTAGTTAGGAAGAGTAAGGGCCAAGTAACTTATCTTCTTATATATAGGCCCCATAGTGAATAGAATAGTGTGTGTGTGTGAAGTAAAAGTGCAACTACTATAGAGTAGTGAGTAGGTACAATGTAGTTTCCATTAGAGTTCTGGAGTGTTCATTTCCTCCATTACTTTGCATTGTACTATTTTTGTAACTTTCCATTAATAGCATATTTTAGTCTTATTGTAGAATTCCATTATCTTACTTTTTTGCATATTTTACATCTTGTGATTGCTATCTCCCATATCATACATAAAATTATCAATTACATTATATTAAAATAATGGTTAAAGAAGTAACAAAACTCTTTTAAAAGAAAGGTTGTACAGATAAACTAGGATATATAAAAATATACAATACTTTGGACTATATGGTTAGAGAGAAATAGAAGAATATTAGAGGAAATAAAAGCAATTTAGAGGTAAATAAAAGGAATATTTGTTTAGCCATAGAGGAGTCTAAATGAACCCAATCAACTCATCCAATCCCTAATTTGGAAGCAGAGATCCTTGATAAACAGAGTCAAGTCATCAAATGGAATTATGATGTTGGGTATAGGAGAAACAAAAAGAAGAAAAAATATAAAGTGGAAACCACCAGATGTGGAGTTCATCAATTTTAATTTTGATTGACATCTAAAGGAAATCCAAGACTACCAAGAGGAGGAATAATTAGAATTAAAATATGAGATATTTTATCTCATTACACTTTCAATAGTGGTTTTCATATAAATAATGAAGCTGAGGCTTGGGTGGATTTAAAAGGGTTAAAAATATGTAAAAAAATGAAAGGAAATAGAGTATGGATGGAAGGTCATTCACTCATAGTAATAAATACAATTTTGAGAAAAGCAAAGGCTTCAAGGAACATACAAGAGATAATTATGGAAATTCAAGACCTTGCTATAGAGTATGAAGAAATTAGGTTTACACATACACTAAGGTAAGGAAAGAAATGTATAGATAGGCTAGAAAATAGAGGGATTTTAATTGAGGATTGTGAAGTTAAATTCTCCTTTCCATGGTTAGAGGAAGTAATAAATTTAGCTAAGCTCACAAGAAAATGTTGACTACCTAATTCAAATAATGATAATATTTACTTTAGTGGTTTGCATTGGTAATATTTGATTTGTTTTATAACATTAATGTGGTTTCATATAAACTATATTTATAATTTTATGGTTGCACTTGTGCGTCAGGAAGGAAACTAGCAATCTAGATTTGGTAAAGCAGACTATGATAGAGCGATGTTTTAAATATATTACTCTACTAATATGCAATGCATAAATAGTAGAGGTAAAGTTTTGGTATTGTGAAGGTTGTTGTAGGAAAATTTCAAGAAGGATGTTGAATTCTGGAATATTTGTATTCACATAGGAAATTGAAAAAGATCCAGAAAATGAAAATCAAGAATTAATACATTTTATGTAAAATGATATAGGTTTCTAGCTATATAAACTCAATTGAGATGATAATTGATTATATTTATAAAAAATGAAGCCTTGAAGAAGAGAGTTGTGATTTATCAAGGATGGGGGACTCGAGTACAACCCTTTGTTCTCGAGAAAAAAAATAAAACCTAACTAACATAGTAACAAGAAAAATAAATAAATAAAAATTATTTAAATAATAGTATACAAACATAAAAAAATAAAAATAAAATGGTATAGTTCAATTAGAGATCAAATTTTTAACCTTGCTATGCAATAGATGTAAAATTATCAATAAAAAAATAAAATAGTTCTTAATATGTTTGATAAATGCATGACGATGAATGAAAGAATTAAATAATGGTAAAAGAAATGGTAGAGCACTTTTAAAATAAAGGCTTTAGAGATAATCTAGGATATATCAAAAGATACAATACTTTGGACTATATGTCTAGAAAGGAATAGAAGAAAATTTAAAGGAAATGAAAGAAGTTTAGAGGTAATGAAAATGAAGATTTGTTTAGCCATAGAGGAGTCTAAATGAACCCTATCAACTCATCCAATCTCTAATTTAGGAGCAAATAGCCTTGATAGATAGAGTCAAGTCATCAAATGGAATTATGATTTTAGGTATAGGAGAAACAAAAAGAATACAACGAATATAAAGTGGAAACCACCAGATTTGGGATTTTTCAATTTGAATTTTGATGGAGCATCTAAAGGAAATCCAAGACTAGTAAGAGGAGGAGGAATAATTAGAAATAATAGAGGAGAGACTTTATCTTATTATGCTTTCATTAGAGGTTTTTAGAAAAATAATGAAGCAGAAGCTTAGGTGGCTTTGGAAGGTTTAAAAATATACAAAAAAACAAAAAATAATGGAGTATGGATGGAAGGTAATTCACTCATAGTAATAAATACAATTTTGAGGAAAGCAAAGGCTTCGTGGAACATATAAGAGATCATTGTGGAAATTTAAGATCTTTATAAAGAGTTTGAAGAAATCAGGTTTACACATACATTAAGGGAAGGAAATAAATATGCAGATAGGCTAGCCAATAGAGGGGTTTTAATTGAGGATCATGAAGTTAAATTCTCTTTTCCATGGTTAGAGGAAGTTATAAATTTAGTTGAAGCTCACAAGAAAATGTTGATTGCCTGATTCAAATAATAAATAAGATTTACTTTAATATTTTCAATTGGTAACATTTGTGCTATCTTATAATATTAATGTGGCATATAAACTGTTTATTATAATTTTTTTGGTTGCACTTGTGCTTCAGGAAGGAAACTAGCAATTTAGATTTGATAAAGTAGACTACAATAATGTAATGTTTTGGAAATATTACTCTACTAAGGTGCGCTACATAAATAGTAGAGGTGAAGTTTTGATACTGTGAAGGTTGTTATAGAAAAATATCAAGAAGGATGCTAAATTTTGGAATATTTGTATTCACATAGAAAATTGAAAAATATCCAAAAAATGAAAATCAATAATTCAAACATTTTATGTAAAATGATGTAGGTTTCTAGCTATATCAACTCAATTGAGATGATAATTGAATATGTTTATAAAATATAAATCCCTAAAGAAGAGAGTTGTGATTTGTGAATGATGGGGGAATAGAGCACAACCCTTTTTTTCTCGAGAAAAATAATAAAATTAATTAACATAGTAACAAAAAAATAAATACACATAACTTATTTAAAAAATAGTATACAAACATAAACACATACAAATAAAATGGTGCTAGTTCAATTAGAGATCAAAGTTTTAAACTTGCTAAGTGATGTTATCTTTAGTTGGGAGGTAGTAAAACCAAAAGATGTAAGATAACTAATCTAAGATAACTTTAAAATAAAAACAAAATAATATGTAGGAAATTAATGAGATGAACACCTACAAATAACTCAAAAATATGCCATTAATAAGAGTGATGAAAATAGTATAATGCTATATAATGGAGGACATGAACACTTCATGAAAGGATATGAAAGGACTACATTGTACCATACTACTAAACTATACCACATGATGAGCATAATAAATTCTCATATTTTTGTATGAGTTTCTAACATTTTTGTGTGGAAATATTATCAGAGTTGTATCTTTTTATGAGAATTTATATATATTTAATGGAAATTATGCATATCACCTAACTTGTGTGATAAGTGTGTTTTGTGTGTAGATTTGGTTATTTTTGTCATCTTCTGCATGATCTCATCGAGGTCCTACTCGGACCTGGCACATTTATGTCTTAAGGAGCTAAGGTATATCAAGGCAAAAGGTGCCTTGATCCCATTGATGGGAGGCACCTTGATCCCATCGAGGGAAGGCACCTTGATCCCATCGAGGGAAGGTGCCTTGATCCCATTGAGGGAAGGTGCCTTGATCCCATTGAAGGAAGGTGCCTTGATCCCATTGATGGGAGGCACCTTGATCCCATTAAGGAAGGTGCCTTGATCCCATTCAAAGGCACCTTGATCCCATAGAAAGGTGCCTTGATCCCACCTTGCTCCCGATGGAGGACACATTTGCTGCATTGACCAGAGCTGACTGTTGACTCCACGTAAGACACTAATTCTGGGTAAATGCCAAAGCGCGTTAGCTATCCTATTCTTATAGGAGGGAAATAGAATAACCACCTATTGAAGCAGAACACGAATGATGATAAAGCAGAACCAAAAAATCTACTACTCCCAAAAAAGGACAAAAGTGTTGTTCGACTATTTTGATTGTATCTATTACTGCACCTGAACTATCTTGATTTAGAATGTAGCAGATTTTCTATCGTAACAACATTGTAATAGAAGTTTTGTGTGTGTTATATAAATACACAGACTTCTCTGAGAGATATATAGATTATCATTGAAGAGAGCTAAAGGATATTGTACTACAATTTTATAAATAAAAGTTCATTCGAGAGTTTTCTCATCCACGTTCAGTCTATAGAGTTTAGTTGGGTGAAAGTTGTTGGAGCCTGGGCCCACTCCTAGCTAGTATTCCTCCCCTTCTTCTTATTTGCTTTCTAGTTAGATTATTTTATTTCTGGTGTGCTACATTTTATTTTTGCAAGTTCATTTATTTCCAACTTTCTTTTATTTTTGCACAGTGTGGTGTGATTTCTTTTCTACAATTTAATTTATGCAAGTTTCATTGGTGTGGATGAATTAATGCTATCTCAACAAACACTCCCCCAATGATAGAACTAGTGGACTCATCTCCATAGGTGTTGTAATTGATCTCAACTTGGTGCTTCACAAGCTTACGAGTTTCCCTGGGTTGACAAGTAAATGAAAGGGCTGTGACAAAAATAGGAAGAAATTAACCAATGTTTTTGCCCCAACATTTTGGTGCCATTGTCGGGGAAGTGCCAATAGTATATTTTATTACAATACCTTAACCTTTCCACCTAATTTTGTATGAGTCCATTGAGAAATAGAGGACCAGATGGTCGTTTCGTAAAGAGAAAGAGTCCACAAGAAAATCCTGAACCAGCTACAAATTTTGAACCTGAACTAGAGTCCCCACAGTCACCCCCAAGTAGTGCACTGGACTGAACACCCAATTTTTGCACAAGGCTCTTCCACATATTATCATCCAAGAAAAGAGTGGATCATACAAAATCCTCTATTTAAAAGAACTCCTTCTGAAGAGGATTTGTTGTGGAAAGTTATTGAGGATGAAACCATTACGCCAGCTGACTTGCAGACTCTTGTGTAGAAAGTTCAAAATGATTGGAAGGCCATAGAAATTGCTTTAGAGACCACATTCCCTAAAAACATGGCTGAGGAAGAAGAGGTATCAACCAACTTTAGCTTCCCGATAGAAGAAGCTAGGGGAGATACAAAAATGAAAAATATATCCCCTGCTCATCTTCCTACCTTCAAAGGATCCCCAACAGAAGACCCTGAGCTATTTTTGTTTAAGTTTGATGTTTTGTGCAGGTTTGTGGATTATAAGTCAGATGCCCAGAAGTTGAAGTTATTTCCTTCAACATTGGATGGTTCAGCCCTACGTTGGTTCATCGACTTGGGCAATAAATAGATCACCACCTAGGGGGAGATGAAAAATATCTTTTTAGAGCAATACCAAGATTTTGGTAGAGCATGGGATTCCAGGGAGGAAGTCCTGAACATGACCCAGAAGGAAGATGAATCCTTGGAGGAATATTGGGACAGATTCAACTTCAATTTGCAAAGGTCTCCCCATGCAAAGCTAAGCGATAAGTCCCTCAAGAGCATTTTCTTGAGAGGACTTACCAATGAATCTCTTGAAGCCTTGAATATGATCTCTGGAGGGGATGTTTACCAGCACCAGATGTCTGACATTCGATAGTTATGTCAGAATTACTCTCGAAGGAAGGGTAAACCAACTTCCAAGACCATGAAGGCAACTGCCTCAGTCACAAAGACAGAGATAGGCAACATGCTAGAAGACTTAAAGAGTGAAATGCTTTCTTCCCTAGCATTACAGATGGACACTCTCCTATTGGAGAAGAAGAAACAAGAAAATGAAGTTGTGTTAGCCTACTACTATCCGAAGTGTAGAGGGAAACATGCTAGGAATGTGTGTCCAAAAAATAAATTTAGGGTGTGCATTGTTTGTTAGGAAAATCACAAGACCATATTGTGTCCACAACTATCGACTGCCAAGGAGGATGCTAAAGTTTTGGAAGCATACTTCATGGGGAACTGGAGAAACTGGCAGCAACCCCCTATGGGGAATATGCCAACAGGAATGCCACACTATGGAGGAGGCCATTACATGCCACAAGGGCAGGCCCAACCACCCAATATGGGATGGTGGGGACAACCACCCTGGATGAACACCCCCCAAGGAGCCTCATTCTCCAATCAATACCCATGGATGCCATATCAGCAACTAGGGCAGTAATGGAGGAACTACGACACATGGAATTTAGCTTTACAAAATGTAGTGCAAGCTCCACTACAACAAAGCCTACCAGCTCCTCCTATAGTGAGGCCTATGCAACTCCCAACACAATCGATGATCAATCCTAATAACAAGATGAATCAGCCAACATATCAACTAGAAGGTGAGATGTTTCCCATGTACAATATTAGAAGTTGTAATCCTATACAACTATGATCAGGTAGACATATAGGAGTAGAGGCTCCTCCCTTAATAGAAGAAGAGGAGAACGTAGAAGAATCACCTCTGGTAGAAGAGGTTGATGAAGAACCAGTTGTTGAGAAAACTGAAGCTCCTCCATTTCCCAAGAGGTTATAGGAGTAGAGGAAGCCAATATAGTCAGAGTTCGACATCCTTTCAAGCTTGAAGAATTTAACGGTAACCATCCCATTGTTTCAAGCTATAAGAGACATCTCGATTTACACCAAGGTGATCAAAGAGCTATGTTTGAGAAGGCCAGGATGCAGGATAACCTAGACCATAAACATGGTGGGGAATTTGGTAGATTTGATGCTAGGAAATACATGCCACCCCAAGTATGCAGACCTAGGCAGTCCAATCCTGACCATGAAAATAGGTGGTTGCTCATTGGCCAATACTCTGGTTGACTTGGGAGCAGCCATTAACATCATGTCGAAAGAAACCATGCAAAATCTTAGGCTCATAGGCCTGAAACCCACCAAGATTATTTTGCAACTAGCTGATAAATCGATGGTATCACCAAAAGGGATGTTGGAAGACATCATCGTGATGGTGGATGCATGGGAATACCTGGTAGAATTTTTGGTACTACAATCCAAGTCTAGATTGGGAGGCTATCCACTCATCCTAGGAAGGCCTTGGCTGGCAATAGCCAATGCTTATATAAGCTATCGAGATGGATAAATGATAATTTTAGATGGCCAGAATATCAAAAGACTGACCATCTCTCCACCTACATAGTTCGTGGATGCACTGGGAGAACCCATTTGGGACAACCAGGATGAAGGAACACTGTCAATGATGCAGTCTATAATGGCATTGGATGAATTAGAAGATGAAGCTAATGAAGATGGCATTATTACAAACTTCCTACAAGGAGAATCCTCCCACATCACTCTAGAGTCACCACTAGTAGGTAGCCAAGATCACCACGTCAGATAGATTGAAATTAAGCCTAGAAGAATGTTGAATGTCAAGTAGTGAGCTGACACCTATGCAATTGACTGCATTAAAAGGAATATTAACCAGGAATCAACAAGATTTCACCTGGGACTACTCAAACATGAAAGGAATAGCTTCAAAAATTTGCACCCATCGCATTTACCTAGAGGAACAGGCAAGTCCGATCAGGTAGCCACAATGGAGAATGAACCCCACCATGAAGGAGATAGTCAAAGTGGAATTACAAAAACTCTTGTCAGTCGGATTCATCTATCCCATATCTAATAGTGAATGGGTGTCACCACTAGTGGTGGTACCCAAGAAGAATGGGAAATGGTGAATATGCATTGACTACAGGTTGTTGAACAAAGCAACTAAAAAATATCACTTTCCACTACCATTCATCGACCAAGTCCTAGATACACTGGCAGGAAGGAAGTACTTCTCCTTTTTGGATGGATTTAGTGGGTATAATCAGATCCAGATCGGAGAAGAAGATCAAGACAAGATGACATTCACTTGTCCATGGGGAACATTTGCATACAGAGTCCTACCCTTTGGACTATGCAACATGCTAGCCACCTTTCAGAGGGTTGTGCTGAGCATTTTTTTGATATGATGGGAGAAGCAGTCAAGGTCTACATGGATGACTTCACCATTTACGGTGAGACCTTTGATGAAGCTATGACAAATTTAGAATGTGCACTCCAGCGGTGTGAAGAAAATAACCTATCCCTGAGCAATGAGAAATGCTTCATGATGATGCAAGAAGGGATAGTGTTGGGACACCACATCTCAATAGAAGGGATAAAAGTGGACAAGAAGAAAATTGAAGTCATCAAAGATCTACCCAGTCCCATGACACAGAGAGATGTTAGGAGCTTTCTTGGCTCCGCTGGATATTATAGGAGGTTTATAGTAGACTTCAGCAAGGTCGCTAAACCCCTGCATGCACTACTATCAAAGAACATGGAGTTCATTTGGACAAAATACTTTGAACAAGCCTTCCAAATATTAAAGGAGAAGTTGATCACTGCCCTAGTGCTGCGGGGCCCAAACTAGGCCATTCCATTTCACATTTACTCTGATGCATCCAACAATGCGATTGGAGTAGTCCTGGGACAAAAATATGGTGAAGAATTTTATGCCATCTATTATGTCAGCAAGAATCTAACTAGGGCTGAGTTCAATTACATGGTAACTGAGAAAGAGTTCCTTGCGGTTGTCCATACCATCAATAAATTCTACCACTACATTACGGGATACAAGGTCTTCGTGCACACAGACCATGCAACCATACGATATCTGATGAACAAACCTGCAATCAGTGGTAGGATAATCAGGTGGCTCTTACTCCTACAAGAATTTGACATCACTATCATGGACAAACTAGGTAGAGACAACGTGGTTGTAAACTTTTTGTCTAGATTAACACCACCAGATCATGCACCCCCCCCCGGGGGCCATAGGTGAATGGATAGGTTAAGGTTACCAACTGAGAGTTGGAGAACATCCTTACAAAGATCGTGTAGTAGCACAAAAAGGATTGGGCTATGATATTACCAGAGGTAGTATGGGCCTATAGAACTACATGGAAAACAACCATCGGTTTCACTCTATTCCAACTGGTATATGGGAAAAAATTCAATGATGCCCATTGAGTTTGAAATAAAAAATCTCAAGACTACAACATAATTGAACTTGAGTTTGGATGATGCACAAAAGGAAAGGATTCAAAAACTAAATTAGTTGGATGAATACCGATTGGATGTCTTGTATAGAAAAAAAAGTCATCCAGAGACAAAGGAAATAGTGGCATGACCACCACATCAGATTGAAGTAGTTCAAAATAGGAGAATGGGTGCTATTGTATGACTCTCAATTCTAGGAATGGAAGGGCAAGTTGATGCAGATATGGATGGGACCATATGAAGTGGTCAAACTAATCAATAATGGTGTTGTGCATGTCAAGATAATTGATGGCAACAACACCATATTGACAGTCAATGATCACCAACTGCGATCGTACCACATATCTAAAAATCTTGTGATGGAGTCCAAGATAGGCATGGGGGAGACCCCATCCAATTAAAAACTTCTTAAAAATTTCTCAGCAAAAATAGTGGACATAGGATTGTCCACTTAAAAACAATTTATTCTTTAGTTTTTCTTTTCTTTCCTTGTGTTTTTGTTTTGCAGGCACAGTGCTCTAAATGCAAGCTGCAAGCAAGCCTGGGAAACCTAGGCCTAATAGGCACAGACTCCACTGAACTACATTTTACTACTTTTTAGTTTTTCTTGTTTGCTTTTGCAGGTGAAATGCCCTGAATGCACGAAGTAGGCAGCCTAGGAAACCTAGGCCTAACCGACATAGGATCCATAAGCCTGCATGAATTTTTTAATTTTTTAGTGGGACCTTGACTATTTCCATCCAGAGGAGATAGTCACCATCTGATATGAATGTGGGTGTTAATTTCTACAAAGAAAAAGGTACCCACCTCCATGTTTGGATGAAGTAGTTGTTGACGTAGCATGTGAAGAAAGAAAATATTGGGGGGCCTGATCAACTCTGCAATAACGACTACAGACACATCAGCAACTACTAACTTTTCAACAGCAAGGAGGCGCCTTGATCCCATTTGGAGGAAGGCACCTTGATCCCATTGGGAAAGGCACCTTGATCCCATTAAGGAAGGTGCCTTGATCCCATTGACAGAGGGTGCCTAACTCCCAAACATCTGAAAGGTGCTCTTATATATGGAAAAAAAATTGTGGGAAGGCACCTTGATCCCATCAGAGGAAAGTGCCTTGATCCCACTAGAGGAAAGTGCCTTGATCCCCCAGAAGGTGCCTTGATCCCACCTAGAGGAAGGCACCTTGATCCCATAATTAAAAATAATAATAATAATAATTTAGGACATCCATCAAGGTGCCTTGATCCCAGTAGGAGGAAGGCGCCTTGATCCTGTTAAGGGGAGGCGCCTTGATCCCAAGTGCCTTGATCCCATACATTTGAGGTGCCTTGATCCCAGGTGCCTTGATCCCATACATTTGAGGCACCTTGATCCTAGGTACCTTGATCCCATACATTTGAGGCACCTTGATCCCAGGCACCTTGATCCCATACATATGAGGTGCCTTGATCCCATACATTTGAGGCACCTTGATCCCATACATTTGAGGTGCCTTGATCCAAGGTGCCTTGATCCCATACATTTGAGGCACCTTGATCCCACTAGAAAGAAGGTGCCTTGATCCATTTGAAGCACCTGCATAGCTCGATGACATAGAGGAGCGGTCGAAGCCACATCATCACCCCACGTGATGAAAATTCAAATCACCCAAGAATTTATTGAGCAATCATACGAAAGGATTTTAGCACATCCCAAGGCAACCAGAAAAGGGGTGTGCATCCTCCCATATGAGCCAACCAGATTTCCTAATTTTTTGCATGAGACCTTGAATGAACGAAGTTGTAGTACCCAAGGAGAATTGCCAAAGAAATAGCCCACATGGGGAATACACCATTGTTCTTATCACAGACTACCAAATCAGCATGCTCCAAACGCATGAATCACCAATAAGGTATGTGCATAATTTTTTCGTTAAATATCTATATAATTTTCATAATTAGTACTCCTCTAAAAAATAGTGCCATCACAAATAAATCGACCAATCATTACTTGCCCACCTTGTCTAATATGACATGCCAATAATCAATTCGGGAAGCATATCTTTGCAACCCCCAATGCAAACATAATTCACTGGATACGTGCCTACCTCCATAAGTAGGCACCTTCCTACAAAAGAAGGCAAGACAAAAGTAACGAACCAGTCTAGCAAGTGGAGGAAGAAGTTGCAAAGGTCGAAAGAATTCAGAAAATTCACAATGGGGGGCAAGTCAAGGAATCATGGCCAAAAAAATAATGAACCCAATCATGTAGGATTGATTAACGAAGAAGTCCAGGCATAATTTGAGGCCATTGGGTGGATGGACTATTGCCGCCTGGTGAGCCAAAACTAGGATTTAGAAGTAGCCAAGGAATTTGTTGTAGTGTTGGATGAAGGAGTCACATGCCTTCGAGGACTAGAAATTCTAGTCATGGAGGAATTCATAGCGGCCATCACTAACCTTCCCCTTATAGGAGAGTGAGTCTACAAGGAGGGAGCATCGGCCATATGCATAGAGCAACTTCTGGGGCATGCACCCACAAACTTGGAGTGCTCAAGATTACCAAAGCAGAGTCTCCCAAAGCTTTAGCAGAAATTTTTTGAGCAAATAGCTAGGTTCTTTACTTGTATAGGTAAGTATACCCATCTAAACATGAATCACATGTGATTTTTGAGTCATTTTCTACACGGGAAGCAAATCAATATCCTGTTCTACTTGGCTTGTGCCCTGAAGGATGAAGCAAGGTGGTATCGAGCAGGAGCGATCACTGCCCTAGCTCACCACATGGGCTAATATCAGCCCTGATATAGTACACTAAAGCACATAGGGAGGCCCTAGCAGCAAGAGAGGATAGGGCCGAAGCTTCTAATGCATAGGCTCAATTGGCCACTAAAGAGCCAAAAATAGAGTAGGAGGCTGAATTGTAGGAGACGACCATCACAGAAGGGTCAGTAGAAGAACAATCATTGGCCTCCCATGATGATACGATCGAAAGAGAGGAAGGGAAAATTCCATTACCCCACTCTCCACAAGTCAACACAGAAGTCAGGCTAGATATTCCTAGCTTCGACCAAGTGGCTGACCACTCTCTACAGCTTAATGAAGAATTTGACATGAGAGTGCCTAGCCCTGATCAAACTACCCATCGTACGGAGCTCAAAAGAGGGAAAAAGTGACTAAGATGCCTGATCCTATCCAACGATGATGAGGAGGAAGATACAAAAGTAGGGTTTGTGGCCCAAGTGCTATAGAATTTAGCCAGCCGAAGTCCACCATGTCAATAGACTTTGGAGGACCTACAAGAGTAGCTAGATTTGGCACTGCAGTAAGTCCTTGCCTGGAAAAACAAACTCTAAGAGGAGCAAATATTCCTCAAGGAATTTAGGGAGACCACCACAAATAAGTAGCAAGAATTCAAAGGTACTATATTCCATATGTAGTAGACGATGCAACAACTGACAGAGGAGAACCAACGATTGAAGGTTGGGTAGGTAGAGAGAATGAATGCAGGCACCCAAATAGATTGGGTAATGGAGGTACCCATGACTTCTTTAGACTCTCCAAAGAGAGTTGTTTCATCCGATCCATATAGGTTAGATGCAAGGAATGAAGAAGTCGAAGCAGGGAATACTATTCTTTCATTGTTACCAAAGTGTTTGTTGAAGGATAGGGGAACTCTATTTTTCAAATAGATCCCCCTGTAATCAAAATTCTCGATGATGAGGATGAGAAGTCAGTCCCCAAACAATAATAGGATGAGGAGTAGAACATCAAAGCAGAGACACCAACACACTAGAAATCAGTGGTGCTCTAAAAAGGGGCTAGCCGATCAGTCATCGACTACGACATTGGAGGATGAACAAAATATGGGGGAGATGGTTGATGAGATGGCTGCAGAAAATTAAGGGCCTAAATTTTCTACTAGTAGAGAAGAAGCACCTACTATAGAGGAGGATAACATCCCCTCTCACTCTGCCACACCAACAATCCCATTGAGGCCCAAAAATAAAGCAACCAAGGCACCACAGTAGAGGCCCAAAAAGAAGGCAAAAATCACAAAGGTAGGGGCCCAGCCAACTGATAGTTCAGATGAAGAATGGGCAAGGGGGCTGCAACATTTTTCCAATTAGCAAGGAGCAATTTAAAAAGCTCCAAGAAGAATGTGCAGCAACAAAATCAGTAAGGAAAGCCTTCAAGAAGGTTGCAAGAGAGCCCAGGATTACTGTTGACCCTACTTCAGAGAAGCAATTTTGGTGGGTATATGGGTCAGTTCGAGGGCAACCTTCCAGAATGAGAAAATATTTGGAGAGATATGGAGTATTTGGGCCAGAGGTAGAGGCCACTGCAATAGTGGAAGAAAATGTTGGCCTCTCTCTAGAAGTGGCCTAGATGTTTAGGGCCAGAGTAGTAAAATGGGAATGGGATGATTCAGATATCCCACTAGTAGAGCTTTGACCTCAACACATTGATCTCTGGAAGGAGGCTGAATCAACATTTCAGAAAGGGAACCCCACCTTTACTGGCTACTATGCAAAGGTGGTCAAGGGAAAAATAACTTATGATACAGAACCACCCAACATAGGTGCAGGGCCCAGTAGAATAGGTAAACGCAATCAATGCAGCCAAAATCTACCACAAGGAACCAATGCCCCTCAGCAAGGATGTAAGCCCAAAGATAAAGGAAAAGCTAAAGTCACCACCCAAAAGAGGAAATAGAAGAACAAGGCCTACTAGGAGGGGGTCGACAGAACAGGGAATTACCAGTTTTAGGTGCCACGAGGACGTGGCACTCGATAGGCATGGGGGGATGATGAGCATCAAAAATGCTCATATTTTTGTATGAGTTTCTAACATTTTTGTGCGGAAATATTATCAGAGTTGTATCTTTTTATGAGAATTTATATATATTTAATGAAAATTATGCATATCACCTAACTTGTGTGATAAGTGTGTTTTGTGTGTAGATTTGGTTATTTTTGTCATCTTCTGCATGATCTCGTCGAGGTCCTACTCGGACCTAGCACATTTATGTCTTAAGGAGCTAAGGTATATCAAGGCAGAAGGCGCCTTGATCCCATTGATGGGAGGTGCCTTGATCCCATTGATGGGAGGTGCCTTGATCCCGTCAAGGGAAGGCACCTTGATCCCATCGAGGGAAGGCGCCTTGATCCCATTGACGGGAGGCGCCTTGATCCCATTGAAGGAAGGCACCTTGATCCCATTGATGGGAGGCACCTTGATCCCATAGAAAGGTGCCTTGATCCCATTCAATGGAAGGTGCCTTGATCCCATAGAAAGGCACCTTGATCCCACCTTGCTCCCAATGGAGGACACATTTTCTGTGTTGACCAGAGTTGACTGTTGACTCCATGTAAGACACTAATTTTGGATAAATACCAAAGCATGTTAGCTATCATATTCTTATAGGAGGGAAATGGAATAACCACCTGCTGAAGCAGAATGCGAATGATGATAAAGTAGAACCAGAAAATCTACTACTCCCAAAAAAGGACAAAAGTGTTGTTCGACTATTTTGATTGTATTTGTTATTACACCTGAACTATCTTGATTTAGAATGTAGCAAATTTTCCATTGTAACAACATTGTAACAGAAGATCTGTGTGTGTTATATAAATACACAAACTTCTCTGAGAGGGATATATAGATTATCATTGAAGAGAGCTAAAGGATATTGTACTGTAATTTTATAAATAAAATTTCATTCGAGAGTTTTCTCATCTGCATTCAGTCTATAGAGTTTAGTCGGGAAAAAGCTATTGGAGCCTGGGCCCACTCCTAGCTAGTATTCCTCCCCTTCTTCTTCTTTGCTTTCTAGTTAGATTCTTTTATTTTTGGTGTGTTGCATTTTATTTTTGCAAGTTTATTTATTTCCAGCTTTCTTTTATTTCTGCACAGTGTGGTGTGATTTCTTTTCTGCAATTTAATTTATGCAAGTTTCATTGGTGTGGATGAATTAATTCTATCTCAACAAACACTCCCCCAATGATAGAACTAGTGGACTCATCTCCATAGGTGTTGTAATTGATCTCAACTTGGTGCTTCACAAGCTTACGATTTTCCCTGGGTTGACAAGTAAATGAAAGGGTTGTGACAAAAATAGGAAGAAATTAACCAATTTTTTTGCCCCAACACCACACACTATCTATATTTACTAGTACACTGAAAGAACTCATTATGAGGCCTTTATATAGGAAGATAAATTCCTTGGCCCATACTCTACCTAAGACTCGTACATGTGGACTACATGCACATTTACAACTTGCACATTGACACTTATGCATTTATTACAATACTTGAAGTAACTAACTAAATTTACTCTAAATTAAACTCCTACTCTAGTTATGTATGAAATTTGGTATATTTACATGACCTAAATGATGTAATATACTCTAACACCTCCCTGTATTACATTATTTGGGTATTGAATAATTTAGTCTTCAATATGGATCTTTGATCTTTAGATGTTCTTCAGCTTGATCTGGTCCTTTGTTTTATATTTAATTTACATTGCAATATATACCTCCTTGATTTGGTTCCTCTTCTTCTTATTATTTATTCTTGTCTTTGGAATCAATACTTTCATAGGTTTATGTACTATCACTTGATTCTTGCAAGAGTATCTTCTCTTTGCCTTTGTCCTTTTTATCATTTTCTAGATTCTGTATAGAATATTCTAAACAAACACCTAAGACATGATGATAATATTTTGTGTTAGTAGAAATTAAAGTACCAATACTGCATGAGGATTTGTAGACACCAAAACAACACCAATCCGATTATGTGACCACAAACACTGATCGCATTAACACACACAGCTTTCAGTACAGACCTCAGAGGTCAAACAGTTGTCCTAGCCACTTACACAGCAGTTTAGAAGGTCGAAAAGTAAACAAAGCAGAAGATGGTCGTTTTAAACAAGCCTTTATCAAAAGCAAGCCTTAATCAAAAGCAAGCCTTTATCAAAAGCAAGCCTTAAGCAAAAGCAAGCCTTAATCAAAAGCAAGCCTTAAGCAAAAGCAAGCCTTAATCAAAAGCAAGCCTTAATCAAAAGCAAGCCTTAATCAAAAGAAGGCCTTGGCCGAAGTGTCGCGATATCGCGACGTCACGATATCACGACACTTTGGTGCCCAAAGAAAAGCCTTGGCCGAAGTGTTGCGATATCGCGACGTCGTGATATCGCGACACTTCGACACCCAAGGCAAAGCCTTGGCCGAAGTGTCGCGATATCGTGACGTCGTGATATCATGACACTTCGGTGCCCAAGGCAAAGCCTTGGCCGAAGTGTCGCGATATCGCGACACTTCGACGCCCAAGGCAAAGCCTTGGCCGAAGTGTCACGATATCATGACACTTCAGCACCCAAGGCAAAGCCTTGGCCGAAGTGTCGCGATATCGCGACACTTCGACGCCCAAAGAAAGGCCTTGGCCGAAGTGTCACGATATCGCGACGTCATGATATCACGACACTTCAACATTTGCGCCTGGGGAAAATTTAATCAATCAAATGCGGAAGTAAAGCATTCAAATACAGACATTAAAACATTTAGAGGTGACATTAAAACCATCAAAGCAGACGTTAAACAAGTGGTAGCCGAAGACAGTCAGTTATTGCCGCCTGTTGTGCATGCACGCGTAGGTGGGCAGATTGGCAGTTAGCGAACTGTCACAAGGGCAGTCATGTAAGCCCAAGTCAAGGAGGAGTCTCCTCCCTTTTGGGAAGGCATGGCTGCCACGTGGCATCCTTGCGTGCCCCTCCAAAAAATTCCCCATGGATCTATAAAATGGCGGACTTTCCCGCCCAGAAAGAGACAAGCTGGTAGACATTTCGAGCGATGAAGTGCTGCCAAAATCAAACACCCGATTGCATCTTTTTAGATTCATTTCTTCTACACCCATAATCTCTTTCGCAAGAGAGGTTATTGGTGGCTGCTAGAAGGTGAATCTGGACCTTAGAACCCAACATTGGACCACAGTAATCCATCAATTTGCCGACAACTCACTCTCTGAGATTTTGGGCCCATCCCTAGTGGATTGGCGTCGAAGTCAAGTTTTAACGGGGCGGCCCGCTTGGGCACCCCACACACGTTCTTAGTTTCAAGTTATTTTATTCTGTCACATTATATTCTATGATGTTTAGATAGTTTATAGTCTGGATTTCAGAAGACGTTTATCAGATTCAGAAGACGTTGCTCTTAGCTTCATTTTAATCTATTCCGATATCACGTGTTCATCTTACCTTACGCTTTATGCTGTCTAAATAGCTCATGCTTTACGTTAGAATATATCCTGCACTACGCTGTATGTTCGAATGTATCTTGCATTACATTTTATCGAATATTATCATGCTCTCGCGGTTTCTATTATCCTACTAACTTGCAGGTAGCGACGTCTAATTCGATAGAAGATTGGCTGACGGTTTCAATATCTTCTCTAGGTATGATTCATCTATTTATTTTTTTAGTTTAAGTAATTCTATCAATCCTCTTTGTTCTACATACTCATACTTGTAATATTTGAATGTAATTAGTGCCATATATAATATGCTACCAAATTCTAAAGGAATATGAATGTTACTCTTTCCATTGTCAATTGCTCCACTGATTCAAGCAAGTAGATAATATTCCATGGTTTCAAAGTTATCTTTTAAAGCTTCACTATGAATAATTTTTAAGGTAAGGTCCAATTCTCCTTCAAACTTTATAAGTAAATTTTTTATTCCAATTTTTATGACACTTTCTCTTTACTTTCTAATAGTGTCGTTCATACTTTTTTCCATTGTATTCTTTGAGGTATACATCTTTCTTAGTTTTAGCTCTATATGTTTTAAGAACACTTTTGATAGATCCTTTATAGTAGACTACCTTTTGACTTCCTAGTTTAAAGTATATGAACCAATTTGATAAAACCTTTTCAAGGCTTAGGTTTTGTAGAATCCTTATGTTTCCCTAGTGGTTTAGAATAAGCTATAAGATTTATAAAGTTCTTAGTGAGTAATAGTTCACCTTTTGAGATGATTTTGTAATGTTTTGTAAATATCAATAATCAACTCCTATTTCACCTTATCCCTCCTAATGAACTATGCACTTAATAATTTGAAGTTTTCTATGGTTGGATTTCTTTTGTCCCTTTACGATGAGTATGAGACAAGTGTAAGTAAATAATTCCAACTTCTTTAAATAAATAATGAACTTCCTTTTATATCCCTTAATATCCAATAGTTTAATATTTCTAAATTCCAATAATTTATGTTTGATGTAGTATACCTTATAACTCCCTAATTTGGAATTTTATAAATTAATTAATATTTACAATATAATAATAATATTTCTAAGTAGAAAACCTTATAACTCCTAAATTATTTGCAAATATTGTAAGCTTTAGATAATATCACTAAAGATATATTTTTTTGGTAAGTTAAAATATTTCAATAAAGAGGGAATTTGAAAGGTGCCCTAATGCCTTATAACATTAGGATAGAAAAGGATGCATAATTCACAAAAATAGCATCCTTGAGGACCAAATTTAGCAGAGGAAAACAAAAATAGTTAAGAACCAAAAAGGAAGAAACCCCAAAGGGACAAAAACAACAACAAAGAAGCCACTCAGGCAGTAGTGGGCTCAACAACATCCTCTTTATTCTCTTCCTTCACTTTCTTGACGTCATCCTTGGGAGAATCCTTAAAGATATCCACAAATTCATCCTCCTTATCTTTGGGATTAGTAGCATCGGTGGATTTTTCAGGAGTATCTTCATCAAAGCTGTCACAATAGAAAAAAATACTAAGAGCATTCTTGTGCTCTTTTAGCTACAAATTGGCTCCTCCAATATCAGCATGGGCAGTTTCTAAATGAGAAATTGTAGCTGAAGTAGTCTTGATTATGTACTTATGTAGGAACTTCTCCATCGGGTCATTGGAATCATCCTCATCAGTTTCCTTAGTTTCCTTTGGCTTCCCAGGACTCTGAAGCTCTTTGTTTTTGAGATGTTGGGAACTCCTCATGGGAGTAACCTCCACTTTGACCCTCTTCCTTTCCAGAATAGGACGTTGATGCTTGTCCTCCAATCTATTTATATTGGATCCTCAAACCCTAGAATACGGAGTTGAAGAAATATCATTCTCAGTATTGTCCACTTGCATATCCTGATTCACAATGTTTCCCTTAGAAAAATTTTCTAGCGAAAAAGCATACAACACCTTAAAAAGGCCTTGGTGAGAAGGTCAAGCTTCTTATTTATTTGTAAAAGTTGAGGTAATGGTGTAGTCCATTGATAGAAAAAGGAACTTGGGGATATTGAGTGGCTTGGATTCCATTAAGTTGTTGACAAATGAGATGTGAAAATTGTAGAGCCAAGAATTGATATTATCCATTGTAATGTATTCCATAATGGGTTTCATGAATTCCTTCCATGGAGTGGGAACATCATTAAAAAATATCCCTTGCTTTATGGTTCTCCTAAATGGTGAATTCAGTTTGAACTGGCTCAAATCAACCTCCCAATTATGTTTATATCTTCTCACTGTGTGTCCCACTATCGGTTACCCAGTGAGTTTTTCTAGGAGGCCAACATCCACCTGAAAGTCAACACCATGGATGATGACCATCCCCTTCTCCCAGGAAGAATCAAATTCCATGTTAATATCCCAGTCTGCACCAGAGAAAAACTTCAAAAATGGCAATAGCCCCTTGTCACGGAGGATAGCTTCCATAATTGGTTCCAAGGAAAGGGTATTAGGCTCAATAAAACTCATCCTTTCAACACTCAAGGCTAAATATTGGAAACTCTCTGAAAAAACAAGGAAGATGAAGATGAATAGAGGAAGTGCAAGGAGCATCCAGATCAAAGCTTAAGAAAGGCAAAGGAAAACTTGGATGTTTCTGGAATCTCATCACCATTCCACTCATGATATGCTCAGATCTTGGGAAGACCATATACTAGGAAAGGTGGGCCAGAGTATGACATTCTTTGAATTGAATGAGTTTCCAATGGAAGTAATTTTCCACAAGAACAGAAAGGCACACCTAGACTTGAAATGGTTGACCAATCAAAAATAAGTTACCAAATTTAGAGAGGGAATTGGCCCAAGTAGAAACCCAATGTATTGGGAAGTGGAATTGGACAAGAATGGAAGCATACATAGGGACTAAATAACTGTGAAAGGGATCAAAATATGGTCACGAGCTAAAAAAATGGATCATACATGGAAAAACAACCTACTATCATGAAAAAATGTGGAAGAACAACTCGAGGTCACAGTTGGAAATAAAGCCCAAACATAAACAAAAGGGTATGAGGCGGTGACACGAACATATGGAACAAGGATTAAGCAAAATGCAAGGGGAATATGTGAAAAAATCCATTCCATTTTATTACTTCGAAGAGAAAAATACCTTGGGAAGGCAAAGGTTATCATGGAAAGGGTTAGTATAAAAAAGGCGATCATGGAAAAATACAAATCACATGAGGCATTAAGGCTTATAGAACACCATATTTTTGAATTCATGTGCATCCAATTATGGAAATTGTGTATTTTATTGCATTTGAAATTTTTCCAACCTGGTAATTTCATTCACTTCACATGGAAGAGTATCAGTCCAAGTCAACATCCCAGGGCCATACACACCAATGTTGGCTAGTTTATCTACGATGCCATTACCTTCCCTATAGACGTGTTGAATTATGACTTGATTTTGGAGTAGTATTAGACTTCGAGCATCCTCAATTAGATTTTTGACTTTCCATGTCGATGATTTGGAATTTTTTAGGTAGTTGATAATGTTTAATGAATCCCCCTCAATGATAAATTTTCCTGGGAATTGTTTCATAAATTGTAAACCCCTCCATAGTGCTCTATCTTCTGCCATATGGTTCGATTGGTTACCCAAGGCTTCAACAAAGGCAAAAATAGAATTTCTTAGGTGATCCATAAGAATTCCTCCATCTCTAGCTCTCCCTGGATTTTCTTTAGAAGCTCTTGTAGACACCAAAACAGCACCAATCCGATTAAGTGACTACAAACACTGATCGCATTGACACACACAGCTTTAAGGGCAGCCCTTAGAGGTCAAACAGTGGTACTATCCACTCACACAGCAGTTTGGAAGGTCGAAAAAATGGCAGAGCAAAGTTGGTCGTTTTAAAGCCTTTAATCTAAAGCGAGCCTTTAACAAACGTTAAGCCTTAAGCAAGAAAGCCTCAATCAAGAGCAAAACTTCAAATGCAAGAAAGCCTCAATCAAGAGCAAAACTTCAAATGCAGGCAAGCCTTAATCAAAGGGGAACCTTGGCCTTGGACGTTGCGAAATCATGACGTCACAATTTCGTGACACCTAAGGCCCAAAGAGGAACCTTGGCCTGCGACATCGCGATTTCATGACATCACGAAATCACGACACCTAAGGCCCAAAGGGGAGCCTTGGCCTTAGATGTCATGATTTTGCACATCATGAAATAACGACACCTAAGGTCCCAAGGGGAGCCTTGGCCTTAGATGTCATGATTTCGCGCGTCGCGAAATCGTGACACCTAAGGTCCCAAGAGGAGCCTTGGCCTTAGATGTCATGATTTTGCATGTCACGAAATCGTGACACCTAAGGTCCCAAGGGGAGCCTTGGCCTTGGATGTCACAATTTTGCACGTCATGAAATCACGACACCTAAGGTCCCAAGGGGAGCCTTGGCCTTGGATGTCGCGATTTCGTGCGTTGTGAAATCGTGACACCTAAGGCCCAAAGGGGAGCCTTGGCCTTAGATGTCATGATTTCACGTGTCGTGAAATCACAACACCTAAGGTCCCAAGGGGAGCCTTGGCCTTAGATGTCATGATTTTGCACGTCACAAAATCACGACACCTAAGGTCCCAAGGGGAGCCTTGGCCTTGGATGTCATGATTTTGCGCATTGCGAAATCGCGACACCTAAGGTCCCAAGGGGAGCCTTGGCCTTGGATGTCGTGATTTCGTGCGTCACAAAATTGTGACACCTAAGGCCCAAAGGGGAGCCTTGGCCTTGGATGTCATGATTTCATGCATCACGAAATCGTGACACCTAAGGTCCCAAGGGGAGCCTTGGCCTTAGATGTCACGATTTCGCGTGTCACAAAATCGCGACACCTAAGGCCCGAAGGAAGCTTCGGCCGAGGGTGTCGTGATATCATGACACCTAAGGCCCAAATGGAAGGCTCGGTCGAAGTGTCGCGATATCGTGGTGTCGCGATATCATGACACTTCGGCGTTTTATGCTTTAACAGACTTGCGACTAATTAGGGCGAATTCGACCAATTAAAAATAGACACGTGGCATCGCTGCATACTTCAATGCAATAAGGTATGGCCGACACGTGGCGTCACTACATGCCATTTTTTATAAGAGACCCCGTGGGTCTATAAAAACGACGGACTTCACCAATTGCAGTAATGAGACGATCAGTCTCAACAACAAATCCAGTCCGATGCCATGCTCCATAACTACTGATGTGAGTTCTTAGTGATAATATCAGTACAAGCCATGCCTCATAATCATCTGACAATGGTCAAACCTCAGTGGCCCCTGCGGACTTAGGGTTTTGACAATTAATATTTCAGAGGCAAAAATCCTCTATAAAAACTAGCTCAATGCAATGTAAAGAGGACCACGAAGCATTTTCGAAATACAACGAAGTGCTGTTGAACTCGATACCTGACTGCATCAGTTTGGGATTTCTCCTTCTTCACATCCAGAATCTCTTGCAAAGAGAGGTTGGTGGGTGGTTTTCCATAAGGTGAATCTGAACCTTCATACCCGACAATGGATCACTATATCCCACTAATTCGATGACAATTCTTTTCTTTGAGATTTCGGGCCCATTCCCAGTGGATTGGCACCGAAATCAGATTCTCACAGTGGGCAGCCCGCTCGGGTGCCCCGCAAGCTTTAAATTCATCTTAAACTATTTTGCTATCACGTAGTTTTCTTATTACGTCGTACGCTGTATTTAAAAGGTTTATGTTTTATGTTGTCTAAATAACTCAAGCTTTATGTTAGAACATATCTTGCAATATGCTATACGTCCGAATGTATCTTGCAGTACGTCTTATTGAATATTAGCATGCAACACGATGAAATACTAACTTACAGACAACAGCATTAGAATCGGCCGACTGTTTTAATGACAGTTACGTTTTATAATATATGCCGTTTTCGAATATGTGGAAATAACAGTTTACGTTTTATGTTTTCGAATACATGTTGTTTCGAATGCATGCTGTTTTCTGTTCTCTGTAAAAGTTACATGTTTACGTAGAGTCATTTCATTCATGCATATAAAAAATCCTTCACATGCATTTTTCATTATTTACCAAAGACAAATGTTCTATCCTCTTGTTGCAGGTGCTACTAAACAGTTTATTGTTTTTGTGAACGCAGGATAAGCAGCAGCAAGCAAGGGCTCATTAACATCAGCGGCGGCAACACTTTGGCCCGCCCATTTTGCATGTGGGCATGTAGAAGGAAGAAGACTATGTAAATTTGTAACCGAGATCCATTTAACGTTCCTAGCCTCTAAAAAGGGAGGAGATGTCTTTGTAACCGAGGATAAGAAGTTTGAATAAAGAGGGTTGTGCTTTAATACGTCTTTCTTTTATTTATCTCTTTTCTTTGTTTTGTGCATAGTGTTTCTTTTACTTCGGAATCTCATGCTTTCAGTGGTGATCACGGTGGGACAATCCTTTGGTACAGGATAGGTCTCCGTGACCTCATCAAGCTTTGCCTCCGAGACCTTATAGACCCGAGAGGGAGGCCACTCCCCGAAACAATGATGGGTACCCTCAGCGGGGGCTCAATCAGGGTCATAGGTCTCGCCCAGAGACTCCTCAAGAAGTTTATGAGGAGTACAAACCAGAAATAGAACCGGCCAAAACGCCCCATCAAGGCGGGAGGGATGCCACTCGGCCACCCCCCCATAGGCCTCCAGTCTCCCATAACTCACAACGGGAGCAAACAAAAGAGGAAGAAATAAAATCTTCCGATGCATACAAAGCGCTATTAGAGCGTTTGGAGTCTATGGAGACAAAAGCTTATGGGCATCAAAAACCCACATTACGTCAACTCCGTAGTCATCCAGTGCATCCCTCAGTGCCTACACCTCTTTACCCCGAACACTTCAAGTTGCCTCAATTGGCAGTCTTTAAAGGTGAAGAGGATGCACAAGAACATGTCACAAGGTTCCTAAGTCAATGCTTCGGCATCCAAGATAATGATGCATTGTTGCTTCGAACTTTCATAACCACATTCATAGGCCCTGCCTCGGATTGGTTCACACAATTACCCAAACACAGCATAAACAACCTAGATCAATTAGTAGATGCGTTTCTTGAACGCTTTGCCTTCAACACAAAGAAGAAGGCATCACTGAGTGATCTGGCCAGCCTCAGGCAATATGAGGAAGAAACAATGACAGCATATGGGAATCGATGGAGGGCTTTGCTTTCTAAGCTACCCTACCATCCCCCTATGTCTGATCTTACACAGATGTTTGCACGGAGTTGCTTAAAATCAATCTCTGGGCTATTGCTGCTGCAGCAATACGACAGTTTAGAAGAAGCTTTGGCGCAAGCCAGAGTTATAGAAGAGATTAAGATAGGCGAAGGCGCAATCGCCAAGCCTAAAAAGAAAGAGTGGAATAAAACCACTAAGACTGGGACAACGCAATCACAACCCGCTACGGTTAACCAAGTTGCGATAAATGTTCCCAAGCCTGTGCAAGAAATGCAGCCCCAAAAGGCTAATTACCAGGCAGTGCCTCCTAGTTATGAAAAAGATAATAAGAAACAGGAGCAGAATCAGCAGCGTCGCCCTAGGCGACAATTCACCCCCTACACGGAGTCCAGGGACTCCCTATTTGATCGCTTGTCAGCGACAAATTTAGTCACCCTGCCAGAAATCCAAACTATAGACCCTAACGCCCCCAAGCCTAAGGGATACAGAGAGGAATTGTATTGTAGATTCCATAGGCGTAGGGGACATGATTTAAATGGATGCTGGAAATTCAAAGGATTAATCCAAGATTTAATCGACAATAAAACATTGGCCGTGGACAACCCCATAGCGCCAAATAATCAACAAATGGGGGTATTCAAGGACCCTTTGCCTGCTCACGAGGCACAGGCAAAACCTCTCCGGATTAACGAGGTGCGACAGAATCTTCCCATGCAAGGATTTGTGGGAATGATCAGCATAGTGACAAGGAACAAAAAGTACCCAGAAGTTGCCCCCGAGGTAGCTACGAGGGAAGTTCCGACAACATCACAGCCTCAGCAACGCCCAACGCAGTTGCCTCCGCCTAGACCCGAGGTCACGATACGAACCAAACTCACGCAGAGTTTGCGGACCACATCGGCTAGGCTTTCCATTTACGAGCTTATTCAACAATCAACACCTCATAGAGAAGCTCTTATGGAAATATTAAAAGCCATCGAATTACAGCCTCACGAAGCAAATTCTTTCAACAACTTCGTGGGACATGTGAAGCGATGTACGGAGCCGGTCATCACCTTCAGAGAGGATGAAGTCAAAGCAATATCGAATGACACGGCAGATCCACCCCTGCACGTTATCGCACGGGTCAACGGGATCCCGTACAAGAGAGTGTTGGTAGATACTGGTTCATCCAGTAACATCATTACCACTGTAGCACTAAAACATTTAAAGCTGCCAGCCTCTCATATCACAGCCTCCACGTACACACTGCGAGCTTTCAATGATGCAATATGCTCGACAGTTGGCACAGTTGTTCTACCTGTCCAGGTAGGACAAAAGACAATACCAACATTGTGCCATGTGTTGGAAGGCGAGATGGCTTACAATATACTGCTAGGGCGGCCTTGGATCGGGGGACATGAAGTGTGTCCCTTCCATCGCTCACCGGTGCTTAAAGTATGCTTTTGAAGGAGAAATACATGTAGTCCCGATGGACTTAGAACCCTTCAAGTATTGCAATGCGGTACAATTAATGCCTCAATCGACCCTCCCTTCAACGCATTTGGATTTCCAGTTAAATCCATCTAAACAGGGTCCAATACCGCAGGCACCACTGGTGACCAAATCACCAAAATCCCAGCCAGGTGAATCCTCATCATCTGCTCCTTCATTACCAATGCCACCCGTCATGGCTAAACAGAAGGACAAGGGAAAACAGATCATGGAAGAGGCTCAGCCCCTAGAAGAGGGTTTGCCCACAATATCAACGGTATCAACAGAGGAAACACCTAGCACTATCGAAGCTGAGATTCCTAAACCACCAAACATGGAATGGACTCAGGAAGGACTCCCGTTCCCTCCCTCCCAAGCATCAACAATCACTATTGAAATGGCCAGCACGGGCCTGGGGGAGTACTTAGTGCAGAATGTTGTGGCAACGCCCGCATTAGAATCAGTACAGGATATGGGGAGACCTCGCCTTCCCATAGGAACAGATGTTCCTCTAGGTCACCCACCCAACCGGACAAATTTTGTGTATGGGGGCCTTGATCATGGTCTCGAACCATGCAAGCAAAAGGAAGCAGACGACGAGCCTTTTGTTGAAAATATCAACTATCTGTCAAACCCGGACTTCGCTCTAAGATATCTCGGCCAATGCAATTGGCATGGATACGGGCTAGGCAGATATGAGCAAGGGATGCGTGTCCTTTGCCAACCAAGATATCAGATGCCATATGATAAGTCGGGAGTAGGGTTCAACCACCCCCTGCCCTTAGACATCTTGGTAGAAAATATGCAAGGCCTAGAAATAGGCAACAAGGGGGGATTGGCACCAGATCTTTATGCCAACCCAAATACAGAATATACATTGGGAGACTACCTCCCATGGTCAACAAACACCCTTGGCAACAACAATAATCCCTCTCCTTTGCTAGAGAGAGGTGAAAGTTCGGACATTAATCCTCAAAGAGAACATCAACGGTGTCCGGACATCTTTTTGAAGCTATTCCCCTTAGAGGTTCCAGTTGAGTCAATACAGTGTCAAGAGAATCAGGTCCCTCCACCAAGAGTGGAACAACCGCAATGGGACCAGATTAACTTACTGGAACAAGGAGAACCCTCAATGTCGCAAGTAACAATTGCTGAAGAGAATGAACATTTTTGGATCTCTCGAAAGTGATTCAGAAGATGAGACTGAGATGATCTATCTCAGACATGCGCGACGGAATTATCGCCCTTTAACTCATGAAGATCTAATGGGACAGATGGGCATAAGGTTAGGGCATGAATGGTGGGTCGACCCAGCGAGGTGGGACCAAGTGTTGGATCCATGGCTCCAAATTCACGATGAGCACCGTCCACCCCGAGACCCTATCATGACAACAATGCCGAGGGAAGACCCTGTCCTCCTATCAGCACATAGGGCCGATCCATTCGTGCCCGTTCCCCTAGAGCCAGATCCAGAGTATAGGGAGCATCTAGAAGAATCAAGTTATCACACCCGTGGTAATGGAGACCAAATTCATTCCATCCACATGATCTCCATTGATTTGACCGCACCCATCCGCAATCCGGCCGATCCAGCAAGGTCATTGCATCTAGACATAGATGCCATCGATTGGGATCGCGTCAATTCACCTTTGTCACCATCGTAGTACTGGCCTTTCGGTGAAATGCATCATTTTACCCCAGGGACAACTCAGGATATTTTTAGGCTGAAGAGGAACCCGAGGTTCCCAATGCGGATCTAAATTCAGCTAATGATATCCATTTGATCCCGACTCCACATCAGTTGGAGGACGGATCCCACATGTCAGTCGAGGAAATGACTGATGTAGATATCGGCACAGATCCAATGAATCCATAGATTCTCAAGCTGGGGATAAGTCTTTCCCCCGAAGAGCAAGCCGACTACATTGCCCTTCTCAAAGAGAAGAAGGAGGTTTTTGCATGGTCGTACAAAGATATGCCAGGACTAGACCCGTAGCTAGTCACGCATAATTTAACGCTTGATCCGACAATCAAACCTGTAAAGCAAAAACTACGTAAGATGCATCCAACAGTGGCCTTAATGGTCAAAGACGAATTGCAAAAGTTGTTGGACGCACAGTTTGTCATCTGCGTGGATTATCCGCCATGGCTGTCCAACATGGTTCCCGTCAAGAAGCCCGACGGGAGGATTCGCATATGCACTGATTTTTGAGATCTAAACAAAGCGAGTCCTAAGGATGATTTCCCCTTGCCGAGCATCGACGCATTGGTAGACGCTACAGCAGGTCACGAAATGCTCTCCCTAATGGATGGTTTCTCGGGATATAATCAAATTCGTATCAATCCTGAAGACCAACTAAAAACGGCGTTCACAACACCTTGGGGGACATTTTGTTATAAGGTCATGCCTTTTGGCCTTAAAAATGTCTGGCGCTACCTACCAACGTGCCATGACATATATCTTCCATGATTACATGCACAAAACTTTGGAAGATTACATGGATGATTTGTTAGCCAAGTCTCTCTTGCGCTCAAATCATATCGATGACTTAAGCAAGATCCTCGATCGCCTCATGGAGCATAAAGTTAGACTAAACCCCAAGAAGTGCGTCTTTGGCGTCACATCTGGAAAACTCTTGGGTTTCATAGTCTCAAAGCGAGGAATCGAGGTGGACCCAAAGAAAGTCAAGGCAATCCTTGAAATGGTTCCCCCAACTACAATCAAGCAGCTCAAAAGTCTACAGGGCAAGGTCGCATCGATTAAACGCTTCATAGCGCAATTATCCGACAAGTGCCGACCCATGAACAAATTATTGCACAAGGGGGTTACATTTCATTGGGATGACGAGTGCCAGTCGACCTTTGACGAGATCAAACAATACCTGGTTTCGCCACCAGTATTGGCACCACCTAGACCAGGAGTGTCGTTCTACTTATACATCTCAGCTATTGAGGTGGCACTGGGCGCCATGCTAGCCCAGAAGAATGAACTTCACAAGGAACAGGCTACTTACTATCTTAGCCGCACCCCGGTCAGTTATGAACTTAACTATGCATACGTTGAGAAACTCTGCTTGGCGAGTGGTGTTTGCTACCAAAAAGCTATGCCACTACATGTTGAGCAACACTACGTATGTTGTGTCTAAGGAGAATCCATTGCGATACATGATGAGTCGTACTTATCATAGTAGTCGCACGGCGAAATGGATCATGTTGTTGACGGAATTTGACATAGAGTTTATTGGACAAAAATCTATCAAAGGACAAGTCATAGCCGATCAACTAGCAGAGGCTCCTCTTGAAGACGATCAGCCTCCGGTCATAGAACTACCCGATGATGGGGTCTTCCATGTCTCGGAATCGCCGGATTTCGATGAGCCTGAGTCACAGGCCGACATAACCCTATTCTTCGATGGTTCTAAATGTGAGCAAGGTGGTGGCACGGGAATTGTATTCTTCACACCGCAGGGTGCTCCAATGCCCCTGTCATTTAAATTAAACTTCCCGTGCACCAACAATAATGTAGAGTATGAAGCCTTGCTCCTAGGTCTTCAGACAACAATCGCCATGAACATCAAATGACTGAATATCTTTGGTGATTCGCTGTTAATAGTCAATCAAGTCAAAGGGGTATATCAATGCAAATGCCCAGTCCTGCAGGCTTATAAAGCCCTCGTGGACAAATTCCTGGCAAAACTTGAGTGGTATGACATCGAGGCACTCCCTCGATCATCGAATCATTTTGCGGACACAATGGCCTCCTTGGGGTCACTAATTCCGCAAGACCTTTCCGGTGATATGACAACCATTCAAGTCAAAACCTTATCGCAATCCGCGATGGAGCGTGCAAGCTCTGACTTGACGCCAGGAATCCACATGATCCAGATTGAACCATCCTCGGATAAGTTCTCTCGAATCCGCGATCGTCTGAAACGTGCCAAGCTGGGGTCCTTGTTCTCCCCTACTCCCATTAATAGCAACACAACGCTCTTCTTACAGGTTCTATCCCATTCAGCGTTTGCTAGGGAGGAACTTCAAGAGAGATTGGTTGTTCATACTGTCGAGGTTTCTGATCAACAGGACTGGTATTTACCCATCAGAGACTACCTCAAGTTAGGTAATCTCCCACTTGGATTGACTCATGCCGCAAAACGAGCACTCAAGCAGAAAGCGGCTAAGTATGTCTTGATAGGAGACATTTTGTATCGTCGCAGACTATGAAGGAATCCTCCTTCGTTGCTTGGACCAACAAGAGTCCACTTGGGCGATCGCCCAAGCGCACGATGGTACATGTGGTGGCCACTTTAGTGGTATGGCTATCGCAAAGCGCATTCTTCGCATGGGCTATTATTGGCCATCTTTAGAGCGAGATTGTTGCACCTAT
Organism: Wollemia nobilis; assembly: GCA_028583015.1. Classification (NCBI taxonomy): domain Eukaryota; kingdom Viridiplantae; phylum Streptophyta; class Pinopsida; order Araucariales; family Araucariaceae; genus Wollemia; species Wollemia nobilis. Next base: position 1,875,332 of record JAQPPZ010016752.1, read on the forward strand.
GTCAAGAAGTGCGTGAAGTGTCAACATCATGCCAATTTGATGCACGTACCTTCTCAGGCCTTGCGGACAGTCCGATCTGCTTGGCCGTTCTCGTAGTGGGGCTTCGATCTAATTGGAAAGATCTCCCCTGCATCGTCAAGCCATCACACGTTTATCATAATGGCCACAGAGTATTTTACCAAGTGGGTGGAAGCAATTCCGCTTACCTCTACGACAGGACCCCGCATTGTGGAGTTCATTTTGCATAACATCATATGTCATTTTGGTATTCCATCCAAAATAGTCTCGGATAATGGGACGCCTTTCAAGAACAAAGACGTGCGTGCTTTGACCACAAAGTACAAGATTCAGCACAACTTTTCGACACCCTATTATCCACAGGCGAATGGGCAAGCAGAAGCGTCAAACAAAATGCTAGTTGCCATCCTTAAAAAGACCGTCATGGATAGTCATAAAGATTGGCACATTCAAATCCCACTTGCCCTATGGGCCTATCGCACTAGCATTCGGACACCCACTAGGGCCACTCCATTTTCGCTTGTGTATGGCTCCGAGGCAGTCATGCCTCTAGAGTTGGAGATTCCTTCCCTACGCATATCAATGCAGGAGTTCATCGATGATGACTCTGCGTGGCAAGCCCGGTTAGACCAGCTTACGTTGCTTGACGAACGACGCGTTAATGCTCTCGAGCATTTACGTATTTATCAAGAGCGACTTAAGAAAGCTTACAACATGAAAGTTCACCTGAGGGACTTTCGGGTTGGTGATTTGGTTTTGAAGGAAAACCAACAAAATTCCAGTTTGCCATCCCACCTAAGGGACAAGTTTGCGGCAAATTGGTTAGGTCCATATATCATTGATAGCAAAATAGGACCCGGGACATACCGGCTAGCTTCTCTTGATGGTATCAAGGAAACAGAACCCTTGAATATCAGTCATTTGCGACCATTTCATATCTAAGAGAGCCAAATCCCAAAAAGGCTCCAAGGATTCTTGCAATCGCTTGGTCAATCCCAAAAGGCTCCAAGGATTCTTGCAATCGCTTGGTCAATCCCAAAAGGCTCCAAGGATTCTTGCAATCGCTTGGTCAATCCCAAAAGGCTCCAAGGATTCTTGCAATCGCTTGGTCAATCCCAAAAGGCTCCAAGGATTCTTGCAATCGCTTGGTCAATCCCAAAAGGCTCCAAGGATTCTTGCAATCGCTTGGTCAATCCCAAAAGGCTCCAAGGATTCTTGCAATCGCTTGGTCAATCCCAAAATGCTCCAAGGATTCTTGCAATCGCTTGGTCAATCCCAAAAGGCTCCAAGGATTCTTACAATCGCTTGGTCAATCCCAAAATGCTCCAAGGATTGTCAAAATCGCTTGGTCAATCCCAAAAGGCTCCAAGGATTGTCAAAATCGCTTGGTCAATCCCAAAAGGCTCCAAGGATTCTTGCAATCGCTTGGTCAATCCCAAAAGGCTCCAAGGATTCTTGCAATCGCTTGGTCAATCCCAAAATGCTCCAAGGATTTCCACAATCGCTTGGTCAAAAATCAAGAAAATTCAAAAACAACAAAAATCATCAAAAACAACAAAAATTTGCATCTCATTTCTAGGCATACTCAAATTCATCAATAAGAGAGTTCTTCTCGCACTTCATCTTCATATTCACAAAAATCAATCCATCAAAAATACAAAAAAAATATATGTAGCTGCATTAAAGCATTGCATCCATACATTGCATATTTGTGGTCGTACAGGTCAAAGGCACCATAGGCTGTCATGGTTCTACTAGTCCATCTTGTTCCACACTGTTCCATTTTACAAAAACAACAAAAACACCATGCATTGCTTTTACCATACTAGAGTCAGTGGTCTTTTAATGTATCAAGGGTTTTCGTGATTCAATCATCATTTTGCTCTTTAGCCATGTAATGTATCAAGTCAGACAGATTTTATGAAGGTAGAGTTACACTTGAAATACACCTTGTTACGTAACATCCCAACACAAATTAAAACACATAAAAATTCCCAAGTTGTGTGAACGAAAGATGAAACCTGCACAGTAATCCAGGTCACCATAAGCGAAACGGTTATCTTGCTCATCCCCCCGTGCGAATGGTTCTAGAATGCTGAGAATTGACAAAAGGACGAGCTCTTTCCTATCCATTCACCTCCATATACGAGTGGTTTTCACCACTACCAAATCCCAATCATAGTTGGTTCCCAAAGTTGTAAGGATTTGTACTACACGTCCCCCCCAGGATGGGTAGTCATCCCCAAGACCTAAAGGGATCAACACCATTCACAAACAAAATTCCAACAAATCATCATCCTAACACTTTCCATTCACCTTTGGTCTCCAAGTTGTAAGGATTCATACTATCCGCCCCTAACCAGGATGGGTAGTCATCCCCAAGGCCTAACAGATCAATGCCCTTACTCCATAACCTCCATCATCCCCTTGGTCCCCAACGTCGTAAGGATTCGTACTATCCGCCCCTAACCAGGATGGGTAGTCATCCCCAAGGCCACAAGGATCAAAGCCATTCACAAACTCAAATCCACAATACTCAAAACACAAAATCAAATAACAGTGGTCATCGCCACTATTCAAAATCCTTGCTCAAAAAGAATTAATAGAAAATAAACAGTGATTTTCATCACTATATAGACGAGCAACCCTCTAAATCATTCAGCCAACAAACATCCTGAACTTGAATCCCTGGAATTCTCAGCATTCGAAAACCATCTAGGTGATCCTCATTACAGGTTTGGTTGATAGCCTATCTGGCAATGGTGGTATCCTACCCGCATGACGATATGTCTGTCACATTCGCTTTGCGTGTGTGCAGACCAATGTTTGCATAAGGATGAGCTAGCTTATGGTATCCTGGATAACACCGTAGATTAATCTAACTAAATACAACAAAGGAGTTAGTGGAGCTAATTAGGTGATCCTCAGTACAGGTTCGGTTGAAAGCCCATTTGGCACTCGGCGGTATCCCGACAAATACCACATAAATGAACTCAATTGCACACACAGGGATGTGAAATAACTTGGTCAAAAACAAGTCCGATTCATACCTTGTTCAAAAGTCTTGTAAGATAAAGTACAGTCATGGCTAGTAAGTTAAAACCGTCTGAGTCTCAGAAAACCTTGGCTACATTTCTAAACCAACTGCGCTACTTTTCATCCTTACAATACCATCAAAAAATACAAAAAAAAAGAACAAACCACATGTATACATACAAAGTCGTGCATCACAGCAATCGCCTAAAAAACAAAATAATAGAGTTCTAAACAGTCTATGGTGCCATAGCCAAACACCACAAAGTCCATCCATCCATTTCATTTCTGCATATCACATACATTTGCATTCATCACAACATATGCATCCATCAATATAAAGTAGCATGCATCCATCAACATCAATCATTATGCATACCATAATATCATGACATATACACAAAGAAAGAAAATCAAAACAGCCAAAACATCACAAAAATGCAACACAAAAACATTGCAATAAGCATTGCCAGACACAAGTGCTCTTGCACTTAACCTCTTGGCATAAAAAAATCGATGTCGGGGCTCAAATTGTCACTCTCCTACTTCCCCAAGAAGGCTACCATAGCCGGACCGCTCCACGGGAAGACGGGTTTTTGATAATTTCACCCCATTATGGCATCACCAAAAGGGTTAACACCCACCAAAAATAGGTCCAAATGTCGGGAAACTGCACGTGCTTAAATGGTAAAACATCTAAAGGCACCCTAACCTAAGTCATCTTGGGTCAAGCGACTCGTCGCTTTTCTCACGAAGGTCATTCCCTCATCGATTCGTCGCTTGAGGGGGTAGTCACACTTAGTCACCAATCAACAAGCACACACCCAATCAAGGCAATGACATGCATTCAAAGAATCATTGACAAAGACAATCACGCTCCTGCTTGGGGCAGTAAACAAGCAATCATTAAATTGATCAAACACTTGGCATTCCCGAAGCATGAACACAAGGTTCCCCTATGGACAAAAGGTTACGCCCTTTGCCTAATCATGACTGATCAATGTCCAAGCTCAAGTCACACCTCACCAAAATAGGTTAACACTTGAAATCAAATTCCTTAGCTCGTCAGAAGCAAGGATTCAAGAATGCATGCCCTTTCCATACTTGGGGCATCAAAAGTTGGTTAGGTTACCAAGAAACCCTAATCATTAGTGCTTTGGTCGTCTATTTTTGCTCAGCACTGCGTCACCCGCAGCGCTTCCCAAAAAGGGGCATCTGTAGACACCAAAATAGCACCAATCCGATTAAGTGACTACAAACACTGATCGCATTGACATACACAGCTTTCAGGGCAGCCCTTAGAGGTCAAACAGTGGTCCTAGCCACTCACACAACAATTTAGAAGGTCGAAAAATGAGCAGAGCAAAGTTGGTCGTTTTACAAGCCTTTAATCTAAACACCTTTAACAAACGTTGAGCCTTAAACAAGAAAGCCTCAATCAAAAGCAAAACTTCAAATGCAGAAAGCCTCAATCAAAAGCAAAACTTCAAATGCAGACAAGCCTTAATCAAAGGGGAACCTTGGCCTTAGGTGTCGTAAAATCGTGATGTCACGATTTCGCGACACCTAAGGCCCAAAGGGGAACCTTGGCCTTAGACGTCGTGAAATCGCGACGTCGCGATTTCGACGTCAAGAAATCGCGACACCTAAGGCCCAAAGGGGAGCCTTGGCCTTAGATGTCACAATTTCGCGCGTCACGAAATCGTGACACCTAAGGCCCAAAGGGAACCTTGGCCTTAGATGTCACGATTCCGCGTCACGAAATCGTGACACCTAAGGCCCAAAGGGGAACCTTGGCCTTAGATGTCACGATTTCGCGCGTCGCGAAATCGCGACACCTAAGGCCCAAAGGGGAGCCTTGGCCTTAGATGTCGCGATATCGCGCGTCACGAAATCGCGACACCTAAGGCCCAAAGGGGAGCCTTGGCCTTAGATGTCGCGATATCGCGACGTCACGAAATCACGACACCTAAGGCCCAAAGGGGAGCCTTGGCCTTAGATGTCACGATTTCATGCATCGCGAAATCGTGACACCTAAGGCCCAAAGGGGAGCCTTGGCCTTAGATGTCACGATTTCACACGTCGCGAAATCGCGACACCTAAGGTCCCAAGGGGAGCCTTGGCCTTAGATGTCGCGATTTCGCGCGTCGCAAAATCGTGACACCTAAGGTCCCAAGGGGAGCCTTGGCCTTAGATGTCGCGATATCGCGCGTCACGAAATCGTGACACCTAAGGCCCAAAGGGGAGCCTTGGCCTTAGATGTCACGATTTCGCGCGAACGACCCAAGGCCGCGCGGCGACGCGACACCTAAGGCCCAAGGGGAGCCTTGGCCTTAGATGTCGCGATATCGCGACACCTAAGGCCCGAAGGGAGCTTCGGCCGAGGGTGTCGCGATATCGCGACGTCGCGATATCGCGACACCTAAGGCCCAAAGGGAAGGCTCGGCCGAAGTGTCATGATATCGCGACACTTCGGCATTTTGCGCTTTAACAGACTTGCGACTAATCAGGGTGAATTCGACCAATTAAAAATAGACACATGGCATCGCTGCATACTTCAATGCGATAAGGTATGGCCGCCACGTGGCGTCACTACATACCATTTTTTTAAAAGAGACCCCGTGGGTCTATAAAAACGGTGGACTTCACCAACTGTAGTAATGAGACGAGCAGTCTCAACAACAAATCCGGTCCGAGGCCATGCTCCATAACTACTGACGTGAGTTCCTAGCGATAATCTCAGTGCGAGCCATGTCTCATAATCATCTGACAAGGGTCAAACCTCAGCGGCCCCTGCGGACTTAGGGTTTTGACATTAATGTTTCAGAGGCGAAATCCTCTATAAAAACTAGCTCAATGCAATGTAAAGAGGACCACGAAGCATTTTCGAAACACAACGAAGTGCTGTTGAACTCGATACCCGACTGCATCAGTTTGGGTTTCTCCTTCTTCACATCCAGAATCTCTTTCACAAGAGAGGTTGGTGGGTGGTTTTCAGAAGTGTGAATCTGACCTTCAGACCCGACATTGGATCACTATATCCCACTAATTCGACGACAATTATTTTCTTTGAGATTTCGGGCCCATTCCTAGTGGATTGGCGCCGAAATCAGATTCTCACAGTGGGCAGCCCGCTCGGGTGCCCCGCAAGCTTTAAATTCATCTTAAACTATTCTACTATCATGTAGTTTTCTTATTACGTCATACGCTGTATTTAAAAGGTTTACGTTTTATGTTGTCTAAATAACTCAAGCTTTACGTTAGAACATATCTTGCAATACGTTATACGTTCGAATGTATCTTGCAATATGTCTTATTGAATATTAGCATGCAACACGATGAAATACTAACTTACAGGCAACAGCGTTAGAATCGGCCGACTGTTTTAATGACAGTTTACGTTTTATAATATATGCCGTTTTCGAATATGTTGAAATAACAGTTTACGTTTTATGTTTTCGAATACATGTTGTTTCGAATGCATGTTGTTTTCTGTTCTCTGTAAAAGTTACATGTTTACGTAGAGTTATTTCATTCACGCATATAAACAATCCTTCACATGCATTTTTCATTATTTCCCAAAGACAAACGTTCTATCCTCTTGTTGCAGGTGCTACTAAACAGTTTATTGTTTCTGTGAACGCAGGATAAGCAGCAGCAAGCAAGGGCTCATTAACATCAGCGACGGCAACACTTTGGCCCACCCATTTTGCATGTGGGCATGCGGAAGGAAGAAGACTATGTACATTTGTAACAGAGATCCATTTAACGTTCCTAGCCTCTAAAAAGGGAGGAGATGTCTTTGTAACCGAGGATAAGAAGTTTGAATAAAGAGGGTTGTGCTTTAATACGTCTTTCTTTTATTTATCTCTTTTCTTTGTTTTGTGCATAGTGTTTCTTTTACTTCCGAAATCTCATGCTTTCAGCTCCATAAAAGTTAAACTTGACCCAGTCCTGAGGAGGAGGATTACACTTAATATTTTCTCTAGAGATTTAGGATTTTCCAGGATTAGGATTGTCTAAGGAAATTTGAAAGGATTGGAGAAGAGAAGCTTCAAAACGGGTAATAGGAAAATGCTTAAATGGTGCAACCAGGACATTCTATTTGGCATAAAATATTATTCTATTAGTTATAAATTCAACATCCTTGGCATCCTTAGAAAAAACACACCTATTACACTCAAGCCAAATCTGCCATAAATAATGATGAAGGCAGAAATTCCAAAAACTTTTAAGACAAGGATTTCCAAAAGGATTGGGCCATTGATAAAAAGATCAACTAAGGATGGGGATGAAACCTAGCTGATTTGGAACTTATGAAATATATTTTTTAGGATGGTTCTAGAGAAAGGATAAAAAAGGAAAAGGTGGAAAGAAGACTCCCAATCGAAAAGGCACAAGAAACACTTGTTAGGGAGGGGAATTCCACGTTTGATAAGGTTTTCAACAGTAAGAATTTTATCTTGAATGACCACCCAAGAAAAAAAGGAAACCTTTGGTGTCATATGTTTTAACCACATGAGGTTGAAAGGAATGAGATTTTCTTTAGGGGTTAGAGATAATTGATATGTATATTTAACAATAAATTCCCCTAATTCAGTAGGCTCCCATATAGGACAATTAGAAGACATTCCTGAAGAGATAGAAAAGGTAGATAATAGGGCTTCAAGGGATATGATTTCAACTAATAAATTGGGATTTTGGATCCTTCTCCATGACCTTATGCCATTGGAAATGATAAGGAAGTCCACAATATTATATCCAAGGAGAGGATTAGTGAATTCTTTTATCAATCTAAACCCTAGGATTTGTAAAAGAGGTTGATTGCCTAGCCACTTGTCCTCCCAGAAGTTAATTGATCTCCCATAACCAACCTTCCATATTAAACATTTTATTAGGAGCTATTTCATGATACTAAAGGATTTCCAGAAGGAGCCAATAGAGGGAGCCTTGTCACTTAAAAAATCAAATGCCTACAAGTATTTTCATTTAACAATTTTGACCCATTCTACTTGATCCCCTAAGATTAGTCTCCAAGCTTGTTTCACTAGGAGAGCTAAATTTAAAATATTAATTCTTCTGAGTCCAATTCCTCCCTGATATTTTGGCTTACACACTTTTTCCCAAGCAACTAGATGAAACCTATTCTTGTTTTCAGCTCCTATCCACAAGAAATGCTTTTGGATTTGTTCAATCTTCTGGTAAACCTTTACTGGTGCTTTGAAAATTGAAAGAAAGTAGACATGTATGCTTTGTAAGTAGGCCATTGTAAGGATAGATTTTCCAGCCTGGGATAAGAGATTACCTTTCCATACAGATAGTTTCTTTTGAAATATTTCAATAACATTGTTCCACATGTTTTCAGAAGCATTACCCACAAATAAAGGCATTCCCAGATAAGTAGCAGGTAAGGAAGAGATTGCACATCCCAAGATGTTTGCTATTTTAAGTTATCTTTTGATCAGAGTATTGAGGAAAAATAGCTTACTATTTTGGAATTTTACCTTTTGGCCTGCTGCTTCTTCATAGAGAAGGAAAATGTGTTTGATGACCTTAGCTTCAACCACTGATGCAAATGTAGATAATAAAGTATCATACACAAACTATTGGTGAGTAACATGATTGGTTTGGGAAGTCACTTTGATTCTAGAAATGAAACTTGAGCATATGGCAGCATGAATGGATCTCCCAAGTGCCTCAGAAGCAATGATAAAAAGGAGAGGGGATAAAGGGTCACCTTGCCTTAAACCTCTGCTACTAGGAAAGTATCCAATAGGTGAACCATTAATTAAAATGGAAAACCAGGCAGAGGATATGCATCCTCTAATCAGATTGACCCAATCCTGGTGAAAACCAAATTTAGTTAACACAACAAGAAGGAAATCCTAATTCAGCCTATCATAAGCTTTGTTCATGTCTAGTTTTAATAGGAAAGCAACCTTTTTGGTGATATAGGTTGAGTGGAGAGCTTCATGAACAAATATGATTCCATCCAAGTGTAGACACCAAAACAGCACCAATCCGATTATGTGACTACAAGCACTGACCGAATTGGCATACATACCCCCTAGGGCAGCCTCCAGAGGTTAAACAGTGGTCCTAACCACTCCCAAATCAGTTTTGGAAGGTCAGAGGTCAGTTTTGCACCTTTTAAGCACTTTGCTCCCTATTCGTCCCACCCTGGGATGATTAGAATCCTATTCGCCCCACCCCGGGACGATTAGCAGCAATCGCTCCAGGGTGGGACGATTAGCAGGTTTGACTGGCAAAAAGTCAAACCTTGACAAATGGCAGCCCAAATCCGCCACCTAACTCTGCCTTCAAGGCATGGGAGTGCGAGGGAACGTTTCAAATCATGGAGGCCTCAATCAAGGAGCCCCTAATCAGGGAGGAATCTTCTCTCCCCCTAAAAGGCATAATGAGCCAAGTGGCGCCCTCGCATGCGCATGCAAAGGAGACCCTTAGGTCTATAAAAAGGTGAGCCTCCTCACCCCAAAAAAGAAATAGAGCTGGAGCATTTGGAGCAACGAAGTGCTGCCAAACTATACCCCCATTCCTCTTTGTGCTTCCTACATCCCTAATCTCTCTTTTGGAAGAGAGGTTATCGGGTGAACACTAGGAACGCAATCCAGATCCAAAAACCCAAGCAATCAGCCACAATCCCACCCCAAACTCATTGACACAACCCCCTAGGAGGTTTTGGACCCATCCCACTTGGATTGGTGTCAAAACTAGGCCCCAAACGGTGGGCGTCCCACCCCCGGGCGCCCCCAAACTGTTGCAGTCCTAATCGCCCCACCCCGGAGTGATTAGAAATCTGTGCATGGTTTTGCTACTATTATTTTTGCATTCTTTTATATCTAATGTACTTATGCTGTTGTCCAAATTTCATTGCTTTTTGACATGATTTGACCTGGTTTTTGTCATTTTATGCGTCTACTAACCTACAGGGAGCGCCTTCGGATACAGGATAACCTAGGAAGAATATGCCAAATATGACCTTCTGGGTCATCTCAAAATGTTGTTTTTAGTCTAACCACAAGTTTGCAGGAGTTTTGGAGGCCTCTGGGTAGGACATTTGGAAGGTCACTTTTTGCAAGTTTTGCGATAGTCCCCAACGTCCCACCCTAGAGTGATTAGAAATATGTGCATGATTTCCTTAATATTATTTTTGCAATATGTCCTAGATGATATCCTAATGCCTCTATTAAATTTTGAACTCATTCTGACATGATTTGACTATCATTTTATTATTTTATGTATTAACTAGCTCGTAGGGCGCCCCTATCACATACAAGAGAATATAGGTAGGATATGCAAATTACGAGCATCTAGGTAGTCTTATAATCACATATAATGCCTAACCCATGATTTTTAGGTGATTTGGATAAGCATAGGTGGGACATTGGAGCGCTCACTTTGGAGAGGCCCCGACGGGCAAACGAGCATAACGGGGCCGTCCGATGCCGCTTCGATGCAAAATCAGGTGATACCAATTCTAGAAGTTGTCCTTTACATTTATATATCATTATATAATTAATTTATCAATATTATCACTGATATCTTCTAAGCGCCCACTGGAGGCCTTGGGGATTGCATGTTTTTCTAGATACGCATATGCTATTAATGATTTGTTGTCTTTCTATGCATAGGATCTCACCACCAAGAATACTAGAGGGGCAGCAAGGAATGAAGAACACATGGACACAAGCGATGACAACTTTTAGCCCGCCCACTTTGAATGTGGGCACGCGAAAGACGCTGGAAGCGTACCGTCCGATCTTGGAAGCGTGGCTTCTTTCAGGCATCCATTAATGTAACAAATTGTATCAAATATTCTAAGCCCTAGAGGGGGGATGTATTGTAATCATATTAAAAGCAATATCAATAAATGAGGCCCCACTTTGTTTGCTCACATCTCATTTCTACGTCATTTCCTTCATGCATTCGTAGGACTTAGCATCTATATCTATTTTTGTTTGCATCATATCGGTACACCATTTTTCTACATGCTTTTAGTGGTGATCATGGTGGGACCCTATCCCCTACTATTAGGATCAAGTTTCTGATCCAAATTTTATGGTTTTTCTTTGCAGGTGTTACTCATTCGGGCACTGGACTGCTACTCGTGCCACCCCGAGATGAATATGTATTCATCCCACCCTATGACGAATGCAGACCTGCTATTCATCCCACCCCAGGATGATTAGAGCTCTATGCATTTTCTGAGCAGAAACTCAGAGGCATCTAGTTTAGACAGAGAAGAGGTAGGCCTTCTGAACATCCTCTATGTTTTTCTACTTTATATTTCTGCAATTTTCTATTTTCTTTGCTTTATTTTTAGACACTTGCATAGAAAGGTTAAGTAGTTTGTTTTCCTTTCTTGCAATAAAGAAAAAAATAATAAAAACATAGAGTAAATTAAATGGAAGGAACTTGATTAGGAATGCATTTTTCTCTGGTTTGCTTGCATGATACTTGCACAAATGGCAAGTCCTCATTATAGGTTTCAGTTCTAGTTAGGTTTTGTGATTTCCTTTTTGCTACTAATTGTCTCTGAAAGATAAAACGTACTTTAAAGCATTGCATTAGTGAAAATCATCTTTTGTTGTATGTTTTCTTTCTTTACACAATTAAAAGGAACCACACACACCACCTAATAAAATTAACATCAAGGAGTTGGTCTTAATACCCCAACACTTGATCAAGACCAACGGTGGGTTTCATCACCACCTTGGCTTGGATTTTGCATACATATACCCTGATCGTGACTGTTGCTAGACGTAAATCCTGATGAAAGCTGACCAAGTGTAGCGGGGGTGATTCCCCGTGCATGAGGATAAGTCTTCTAAGGTAGGTGTCAAAAATAGAGTGATCCCCCTTATGTACCGCCTATGTTCCACTTACTATTTTGCTCTCGCGTACCAATAGTTTCCCTCACGTAAGGGCGGGTATATTGAGAGGTTCGGTATAATGGCCTGGCAATGGTATATTGAAGGGGCGACCATTTTGGAGATACAAGAGCCCTCATTATGCATGTATAACAAAGTTTTCTTTACAAGATTTACATAACAAAAATCAAACACACTGAACCAGATCTAGGACACACATTTAATCTGTAAACAAGATAATCATTTCTTTGTTTGTGTGGTCCCCTTTTGTTTGGTATAGCATAAAAATTGTAAAGGAGATAAAAATATACATATATTTTTAGAAAAACCACCACCATGGTGTATACCCGTAGCCAAGCCCAATCATGGGCAGAAGCTATGCAAAAGTATGCAAGGAGGCACAAGTCACCTCCGTTATAGCCCCAAGGACTTGGTTATACCACCTTGGCAGCTTGACCCACAACATAGTCCACACCATACCACTACAGAACATGACTATAGAGGCACCCCTTTGAGGGGCACTCCCATTCAACACAGACCCTCTCAAGAGGAGTACACACATGGGAAGGCCCCCTTAGACACTCATTATGAGTGGCCACTATGTGATGAAGTGCTAGAGCAGCATAGGGTTCATAAGGAGGGCCCACATGATTATATCATTCCTCCTCCACCCCTCATTACTATTAGAACTAATAGGCCAAATCTAGAGTGCAAGGCTCTTCAGATAGGGTGAGCCAACTCTGCCCGTCCCTTTCACATGTACGAAAGGGAGCATGAGGAAAACTAGTATATTCCTCAAGAGCAATACACCACGTGGGAGCAATGCGCCTCCGCACCTACTGATTATCAAGATCACCTATTGAGGCCAGAGCCTCGGGTGAATGTTGCTAACCTCGATAGAGGAAAGTGACCCATAGAGATCTCGGATCACCATGACCGAGATAGATATGTAGGGGAGGCATCTAGGCCTCCTAGACCTAGGACGATGGAACAAATCGACTTGGCATTTGCCAAACATGCCACCCGCCAAGCACAAATCATGTAGCTTAGGCAAGATCAGCAATAGTTAGAACAACTGTATCATCTTAACAAAGAGCGCATTCAGCACCAGACAGATGAGTTGTTCCAGAACACTATGCATGAGAGGATTCCAACCCCTCGCATGCATAAGACAAAAATTTATGAGAGGCACAACCCCTTAGTACGAGACAGGTCTCCACGACCTTATCAAGCATTGCCTCCAAGACCTCCTAGACCTGAGCGGGAGGCCACTCCTAGAACCAATGATGGGCGCCTTCCTCGGGCACCCATCCATGTTTATAGGTCATGCCCAAAAACTCCTCAAGAGGCCTATGAGGAATTTGAGTGAGAAGAAGAGCGGGCTGAAATGCCCTACCAAGGTAGGGGGGCGCTATCCGGCTACCCCTCCATAGGCCTCAAGTTCCTCGTAATTCACAATGGGAACAAACCAAAGAAGAGGAAATCAAATCCTCTGATGCATACAAAGCACTGCTAGAGCGCTTAGAGTCTATGGAGACTAAGACTTCAGGGCCCCAAAAGCCCACCTTACGCCAACTCCATAGTCACCCTGTGCATCCTTCAGTTTCGGCACCCCCATACCCCGACCACTTCAAAGTGCCTCAATTGGCAATTTTTAGAGGGGATGAGGATGCCCAAGAGCACGTAACAAGGTTCCTGAGTCAATGCTTTGGCATTCAGGACAATGATGCATTGCTTCTGAGAACGTTTATAACCACGTTCGTAGGCCCTGCCTCGGATTGGTTTACCCAGTTGCCGAAGCATAGCATCAATAATCTAGACCAGCTAGTGGACGCGTTCCTTGAACGTTTTGCCTTCAACACCAAGAAGAAGGCATCCTTAAGTGACCTAGCTGGCCTTAAGCAGTATGATGATGAGACCATAGCTGCTTATGGGAATCGATGGAGGACATTGCTTTCAAAGCTACCTTACCTCCCTCCCATGGCCGACATGACTCAAATGTTTTCAAAGAGTTGCTTAAGGTCGATCTCTGTGCTATTGCAGCTGCAGCAATATGCCACCCTCGAAGAAGCCCTAGCGCAAGCCAGGATAATTGAGGAGATCAAAATACAAGACGATGAGATTGCCAAGCCGTGCAAGAAAGAGTGGCCCAAAAATGCTAAAATTGGGCCCATGCAACCGAAACCCGCCATGGTCAATTAGGTTGCCATAACTATACCAAAGCCTGCACAAATGACACAACCCCCAAAGGCTAATTATCAAGCAGTTCCTCTTGATAACTATGAAAAGGAAAATCATAAACAAGAGCAAAATTAGCAGCGTCACCCTAGGCGACAATTCACACAATTCACGGAGTCTAGAGACTCCTTGTTTGACCGCTTGTTCATGACAAACCTGATAAACTTGCCGAAAAGTCGACCCATAGACCCCAACATGCCAAAACCCAAGGGCTATAGGGAAGACTTATATTGTAGATTTCATCGGTAGAAAGGACATGAAATCTCCACTTGTTGGAAATTCAAACACTTAGTGCAGGACTTGATAGACAACAAAATGCTCATGGTAGATAATCCCGTAGCACTGAGCAACCAATAGATGGAGGTCTTCAAAGACCCCCTACCTGCCCATGATGCGTAGGCAAAGACTTTACAAGTGAATGAGGTAACACAAAACTGCCCCATGCAAGGATACGTAGGGATGATAAGCATCGTGACATGAAACAAAAGATACCCAAACACGGCTGCACCCACTGTAGCTACAGGAGATGTTCCATCAATGTCACAACCTCCACAACACCCTACGCAACCTCCCCCGCCTAGACCAGTGGCCACGATTTGGACTAAACTTACTCAAATTTTAAGGACCACGTCGGCTAGGCTCTCCATTTATGAGCTCATCCAACAATCACCGCCCCATCGGGAGGCTCTGATGGAGATACTCAAAGCCATTGAGCTACAACCCCACGAAGCCAATTCTTTCAAAAATTTCATGGGACATGTGAGACAATGCACAGAACCAGTCATAACCTTCAGGGAAGACGAACTAAAATTGGTGACTGGTGATATGGTGGATCCACCCCTGCACGTCATTGCATGGGTCAACGAGATTCCATTCAAGAGGGTGTTGTTGGACACTGGCTCATCCAACAACATAATCATGACAATGGCATTAAAACACCTTAAGCTGCCAGCATCCCACATTGTGGCATCCACTTACACTCTTCGAGCATTCAACGACGCGTTATGCTCGATGGTTGGCACAATTGTCCTACCCATCCAAGTAGGACAAAAGACCATTCCTACATTGTGTCACATCCTTGAGGGTGAGATGGCCTACAATATCTTGCTAGGCCGGCCTTGGATCAGGGACATGAAGTGTGTCCCTTCGATAGCCCATCAATGCCTCAAATACACATACGAAGGGCAAGTACATGTAGTCCCAACGGACTTAGAGCCCTTTAAGTTTTGCAATGCGGTGCAGCTGATGCCACAATCGACCCTCCCATCGACACATTTGGACTTTCAATTGAATCCATCCACACAGGGTCCGATTTCGCCTACATCCTCGCTGTTGAGTCCCTCAACTCACCAACCTGGCCCATCTTCATCGTCTATTCCTTCACCAACGATGCCACCTATGGTGGCCACACCGAAGGACAATGGGAAGAAGCCCCTAGAGGAGGTACCACCATTAGTCTCAACCATCTCTACCGAAGAGGTGCCCAGCCGAATGGAAGTCGAGACACCTGGTTCACCCAACATGGAGTGGACTCAGGGAGAACTCCCATTCCCTCCCCCTCAACCATCGATGATTACCATTGAGATGGCCAATACGGGCCTGGGGGAGTACCTAGTGTGGAACATTGTGGCAACACCCACGCTCGAATCCATGCAAGACATGGGGAGACCTCGCCTCCCCATCGACACTATCGTCCCTTTAGGCTACCCACCAAATCAGACCAATTTTGTATATGGGGGCCTCGAGAACGGCATTGAACCCTACCTACAAGAGGAAGAGGATGAAGAGCCATTTGTTGAGAATGTTGACTATCTATCCAACCCGGACTTCACCTTGAAATACCTAGACCAATGTAATTGGCATGGATATGGATTGGGCAGATACGAACAAGGAATGCGCATTCTTTGTCAACCGAGATACCAGATGCAATATGATAAATCAGGAGTAGGGTTCAACCACCCTTTGCCCCTCGACATCTTGGTAGAAACCATGCAAGGCCTAGGTCTAGGCAATAGGGATGGGTTGGCACAAGATCCATATGCCAATCCCAACACAACATACACATTGGGGGATTATCTCCCATTGTTAACAACAAACCTTGTTGACCTCAACAACCCCTCCCCTTTGATCGAGGAAGGGGAAAGTTCAAGAAGTAACCTCCAAGAGGGATATGAACAAGATCAAGGGGGGTCTTCTGAAGATGAGTCAGATTATGAGGTAGCACCTTGGGACCCTTTTGAGTCTGATAGCAATCACTCGTAGGTGACACCCATTGATGACTATCAGGAGAACTTCATGGCAATGTTCCCCTTTAATGTTCCAATCGGGCAATTGCTACCTCCAGAGAATCCAGCCCTCCCGTAGAGAGCGAAACAACCTAGAAGGGACCAAATCAACTTGCTCGAACAAAATGAGCCTCCCATGCCGGCCATAAGGCCAAGTGATCCACCGGAGGAAGAAGATCCAAATATCTTCTTCAACATCGACTACCTACATGCCAGATTTTCAATTTTCATAGAGAGTGAGGATAGTGATCAAGAAATGCCTAGTGGGAGGCTATACCAGCCAGAGGGGCACATAGTTGTCAGAGCCAATGAAGGCCTATGGATCTCTGATAGTGACTATGAGGATGAGACTGAGATGGCATATCTCAACCATATGAGGCAACAGGAATACCCCATAGACATCGATGATATGTTTGAACATCTAAATATGGGACCAAGGCATAGGTGGCATTTAAACCAAGTACAGTTAAACCAAGTGCTTCATCCACCACTTCGGGCATACAGGGAGCACCTCCCACCTAGAGACCCTATAGGGCCATCAGTGCCAAGGGTAGACCCTATCCTTCTATCCGCACATAGGGCCGATCCTTTTGTGCCAGTACCCACAGAGCCAGATCTAGGGTACAAGGATCACCAAGGATGTCTGAATCAACACCCACGTGGCAATGGAGACCAAATTCATTCCATCAACATGATCTCCATTGATTTAACCACCCCCATCCACAATCCAGCCGATCCAACATGACCATTGTATCTAGACCTAGATGCCATAGACTGGGATCACATTGACTCACCACCATCCCCATCAGAGTACTGGCCTTGCGGTGAGATGTTTCATTTCACCCCAGGACAGACTCAGGATATCTTCCATGCTGAAGAGGAACCCGACATTCCCAACGTAGATCTAAATTTAGCAAATGATATCCACCTGATCCCAACTCCACACCAGTTGGAGGACGGATCCCACATGTCAGTCGAAGAGATGATTGACGTAGACATCGGTTCTGATCCAATGAATCCATAAATCATCAAGCTAGGGGTAAGTTTATCCCTCAAAGAGCAAGCCGATTACATTGCCCTTCTCAAAGAGAAGAAGGAGGTTTTTGCATGGTCCTACAAAGACATGTCGGGGCTAGACCCGTAGCTAGTCATGCATAATCTAACACTTGATCCGAAAGTCAAGCCAATCAAGCAAAAGCTACGTAAGATGCACCCAATAGTGGCCTTAATGGTCAAATATGAGCTACAAAAGTTGTTGGATGCACAGTTTGTCATCTGCATAGATTACCCACCATGGTTGTCCAACATGGTACCCATCAAAAAGCCTGATGGGAGGATTCGCATATGCACCGATTTTTGAGATTTAAACAAAGCGAGTCCCAAGGATGATTTCCCCTTGCCTAGCATCGATGCATTGGTAGACGCTACAACAGGCCACGAAATGCTTTCCCTCATGGATGGTTTCTTGGGATACAACCAGATTCGTATCAATCTCGATGATCAACTAAAAATGGCGTTCACGATGCCTTGGGGGACATTTTGTTATAAGGTCATGCCCTTTGGCCTTAAAAATGTTGGTGCCACTTACCAACGCGCTATGACATACATCTTCCATGATCACATGCATAAAACTTTGGAAGATTATATGGATGATTTGTTGGCCAAATCTCTTTTGCGCCAAAATCATCTCGATGACTTACGCAAGATCCTTGATCGCCTCATCGAACACAAGGTTAGGCTAAACCCCAAGAAGTGCGTATTTGGCATCACATCTGGAAAACTCTTGGGTTTCATAGTCTCAAAATGAGGCATCGAGGTAGATCCAAATAAAGTCAAGGCAATCCTTGAAATGCTTCCCCCAACCACCATCGAGCAGCTCAGAAGCTTGCAGGGTAAGGTCGCGTCGATCAAGCGCTTCATAGCATAGTTATCTGACAAGTGCCGACCCATGAATAAATTATTACACAAGGGGGTAGCATTTCATTGGGATGACGAGTGCCAGTCAGCCTTCGACGACATCAAACAATACTTGGCTTCGCCGCCAGTATTGGCACCACCTAGACCAGGAGTGTCATTCTATTTATACATCTCAGCTATTGAGGTGGCACTGGGTGCCATGCTAGCCCAAAAAAATGAATTACATAAAGAACAGGCTAATTATTATCTTAGCCGCACCCTGGTCAGTTATGAACTTAACTATGCATACGTTGAGAAGCTATGCTTGGCGGTGGTATTTGCCACCAAAAAGCTATGCCATTACATGTTGAGCAATACGATGTATGTTGTGTCTAAGGAGAATCCATTGTGGTACATGATGAGTCATACTTATCACAGTAGTCGCACGACAAAATGGATCATGTTGTTGACGGAGTTTGACATCGAATTCATTGGACAAAAGTCCATCAAAGGTCAAGTCATCACCGATCAACTAGCAGAGGCTCCTCTCGAAGATGATCAGCCTCTGACCATAGAGCTGCCCGATGATGGGGTCTTCCATGTCTCAGAATCACCAGATTCTGATGAGCCTGAGTCACAGGCCGACATAACCTTATTTTTTGATGGTTCTAAATGTGAGCAAGGGGGTGGCATGAGAATCATGTTTTTCACACCGCAAGGGGCTCCAATGCCTTTATCATTTAAACTTGATTTCCCATGCACCAATAACAATGCTGAATACGAAGCCTTGCTCATAGGTCTTCAGACAACCATCACCATGAACATCAAATGCTTGAATATCTTTGGTGATTCGCTGTTAATTGTCAACCAAGTGAAAGGGGTATTCCAATGCAAATGCCCAGTTCTACAGGCCTACAAAGCCCTTGTGGATAAATTCCTAGCAAATCTTGAATGGTACGACATCGAGGCACTCCCTCGATCATCGAATCATTTTGTGGACACTATGGCCTCCTTGGGGTCACTAATCCTGCAAGACATTTCTGGTGAGATGACAACCATTCAAGTCAAAATGTTATCGCAATCCATGATGGAGCGTGCAAGCTCTGACATAACGCCAAGAATCCACCTGATCCAGATTGAACCATCTCAGGATAGGTTCTCTCGAATCCATGATAGTCTGAATCATGCCAACTGGGGGTCTTTGTTCTCTCCAACCCCTCTTAATAGCAACACAACGCTATTTTTACAAGTTCTTTCCCGCTCAGCTTTTGCTAGGGATGAACTTCAAGAGGGATCGACCGTTCATACCATCGAGGTTTTTGATCAGCAAGATTGGTACACACCCATAAGAGACTATCTCAAGTTAGGTAGCCTCCCACTTGGATTGTCGCACATCGCGAAAAGATCATTCAAATAGAAAGCGGCAAAACATGTCTTGCTAGGAGACATTTTATACCATCGAAGCTACGAAGGAATCCTCCTCCATTGCTTGGACCAGAAAGAGTCCACTTGGGCGATCACCCAAGCGCACGATGGTACATGCGGTGGCCACTTCAATGGTATGGCCATCGCAAAGTGCATTCTTTGCATGGGCTATTATTGGCCATATTTAGAGCGAGATTGTTGTGCATATGTGCGGAAGTGCATGAAGTGTCAACACCATGCTAACTTGACACATGTACCTTCTCAGGCCTTGCAGCCGATCCAATCGGCTTGGCCATTTTCATAGTGGGGCTTAGATCTCATCGAAAATATCTCCCCTGCATCGTCAGGTCATCACACGTTTATCATAACGGCCACAGAGTACTTCACTAAGTGGGTGGAAGCAATTTCGCTTACCTCTACGATTGGGCCCCGCATTGCGGAGTTCATTTTACATAACATCATATGTCATTTTGGTATTCCATCCAAGATCATCTCGGATAATGGGACGTCATTTAAGAACAAATATGTGCATGCTTTGACAACAAAGTACAAAATTTAGCATAGTTTTTTGACACCTTATTATCCGTAGGCAAATGGGCAAGCAGAGGCGTCAAACAAAATGCTAGTTGCCATCCTTAAAAATATGGTCGTAGATAGTCATAAGGATTGGCACATCCAAATACCACTTGCCCTATGGGCTTATCGCACTAGCATTCGGACGCCCACTAGGGCAACTCCATTTTTGCTAGTGTATGGCTCCGAGGCAGTCATGCCTCTCGAGTTGGAAATACCCTCCCTACGCATATCAATGCAAGAGTTCATCGATGATGACACTGCATGACAGGCCCGGTTAGACCAGCTTACGTTACTCGATGAATGATGCGTCAATGCTCTCGAGCATTTACGTATCTATCAAGAGCGACTTAAGAAAGCATACAACATGAAAGTTCACCTGAGGGACTTTCAGGTCGGTGACCTGGTCTTAAAAGAGAACCAACAAAATTCTAACTTGCCACCCCATTTAAGGGACAAGTTCATGGCAAATTGGTTAGGTCCTTATGTAATCGATAGTAAAATAGGACCTGGAACATACCGACTCGCCTCTCTTGAAGGAATCAAGGAACTAGAACCCTTGAACATCAGTCATTTGAGGCCATTCAACATTTAGAGAGCCATGGCCCACTCCAAAAGCCCCAAGGATTCCCAATCCTGGTCAAAACCCCAAAGGAAACCCTTGACCAAAACTCCAAGGGTTCGCACTCACTTGGTCAACCCTAAAACTGCCCCAAAGGTATCCATAATCCCTTTGGTCAAACCAAAAGCTCCAAGGATTCCCACAATCGCTTGGTCAACCAAAAATGCCCCAAAGGTATCCTATAATCCCTTTGGTCAAACCAAAAGCTCCAAGGGTTCTCGCAATCACTTGGTCACCCTAAAATGCCCCAAAGGTATCCAATAATCCCTTTGGTCAAACCAAAAGCTCCAAGGGTTCTCCACTTGTCACCAAAATCCCCAAAGGTATCCATAATCCCTTTGGTCAAACCAAAAGCTCCAAGGATTCCACAATCGCTTGGTCAACCCAAAATGCCCCAAAGGTATCCATAATCCCTTTGGTCAAACCAAAAGCTCCAAGGATTCCCACAATCGCTTGGTCAACCTAAAACGCCCCAAAGGTATCTATAATCCCTTTGGTCAAACCAAAAGCTCCAAGGGTTCTCACAATCGCTTGGTCAACCCAAAATGCCCCAAAGGTATCCATAATCCCTTTGGTCAAACCAAAAGCTCCAAGGGTTCTCGCAATCGCTTGGTCACCCAAAATGCCCCAAAGGTATCTATAATCCCTTTGGTCAAACCAAAAGCTCCAAGGGTTCCCACAATCGCTTGGTCAACCAAAAACTCCCCAAAGGTATCCATAATCCCTTTGGTCAAACCAAAAGCTCCAAGGGTTCTCCAATCACTTGGTCACCCAAAATGCCCCAAAGGTATCCATAATCCCTTTGGTCAAACCAAAAGCTCCAAGGGTTCCCACAATCACTTGGTCAACCTAAAACACCCCAAAGGTATCCAATAATCCCTTTGGTCAAACCAAAAGCTCCAAGGATTCTCCAACGCTTGGTCACCCTAAAATGCCCCAAAGGTATCCATAATCCCTTTGGTCAAACCAAAAGCTCCAAGGGTTCCCACAATCGCTTGGTCAACCTAAAATGCCCCAAAGGTATCCATAATCCCTTTGGTCAAACCAAAAGCTCCAAGGGTTCCCACAATCGCTTGGTCAACCAAAAATGCCCCAAAGGTATCCATAATCCCTTTGGTCAAACCAAAAGCTCCAAGGGTTCCCACAATCGCTTGGTCAACCAAAAATGCCCCAAAGGTATCTATAATCCCTTTGGTCAAACCAAAAGCTCCAAGTATTCTCGCCACCGCTTGGTCACCCAAAATGCCCCAAAGGTATCTATAATCCCTTTGGTCAAAACCTCCAAGGATCCGTAAGAATCACTTGGTCCACACCCATTCGAGTTAAACCGTCCATAACGAATATTCAAAAACAACAGATAATCAAAAATAACAAAAAAATTGCATCTCACTTTCATGCATAATCTTAAAAATCAAAACACAAAAAAAAAGTTGCATTAGGCATCGCATACATACATTGCATATTTGTTGGTCATACATGTCAAACGCACCATAGACTGTAATTACTCGGCAATTCCATCATTTTCCACATTTGTCCATTTTGTAAATGATCCAACAAGAATAACGCCATTCGCATTTTTGCCATATCATAGTCAGTTGTCTTCTAATGTCTTTAGGGTTTTCGTCATTCAGTTGTCTTTAGATTTCTAGTCAAATGTTGTACAAAGTCAGACCGATTTTTACAAGGTAGAGTTTTACTTGGATCACGCCTTGTTACATAGCATCCCAACACAAGCTTAAAACACATAAAAATTCCCAAGTTGTGTGAACGAAAGATGAAACCTACAAAGTGGTCTAGGGTACCTTGAGCAAAAATTTTATCCTCGCTCATCCCCCTGTGCGAATGGTTCAAGAATGCTGAGAATTGACAAAAGGACAAGCTCTTCCCCATCCAATTCCCCAAAATAAATAGTGGTTTTCACCACTATCAAAAATCCCAAACACCCTTGATCCCCAAATTCGTAAGGATTCGTACTACACGTCCCTGAGAAGGATGGGTAGTCATCCCCAAGGCCTAAAGGATCAATACCATTCCAAAGCAAAATCCCAAAAGTTCACCATCAAAATTCCCAAACACCTTTGATCCCCAAAGTCAGTAAGGATTCGTACTACACCCCTGATAAGGATGGGTAGTCATCCCCAAGGCCTAAAGGATCAATACCATTCCAAAAAAATCCCAAAAGTTCACCATCAAAATTCCCAAACACCTTTGATCCCCAAAGTCATAAGGATTCGTACTACACGCCCCTGAGAAGGATGGGTAGTCATCCCCAAGGCCTAAAGGATCAATGCCATTCACAAGCCAAAAATCCCACAAGCTCAACTTTGAAATCAAAATTCAAAATCTAAATCCTCAAAAAGCAACAATAAAAAATAACAGTGGTTATCACCACTACTCAAACCCCTTGCTCAAGAAAAGAAGAAAAAACTCAAAATAAATAGTGATTTTCATCACTATATGTGAGAGCAAGTATCCCAACAAATTGAACAACCGAAAGACGTCTGAGCTTGAATCCCTAGAATTCTCAACATTTGAAAAACCATTTAGGTGATCCTCATTACGGGTTTGGTGGATAGCCTACCTGGCAATGGCGGTATCCTAAATGCATGACGATATGTCTATCACATTAGCTTTGCATGTGTGTAGACCAATGTTTGCATGTGGATGAGCTAGCTTATGGTATCCTAGATTGCATCGTAGATTAATCCTACTAAATACAACAAAGGAGTTAGTGGAGCTAATTAGGTGATCCTCAGTATAGGTTTGGTGGACAGCCTACCTAGCACTGATGGTATCCTTACGAATACCACATAAACGAACTCAATCGCACACACAGGGATGTGAAATAACTTGGTCAAACTCAAGTCTGATTCGTACCTTGTTCGAAAGTCTTGTAAGATAATGTACAATCTTGACTAGTTAGTTAAAGCATCTGAGTCTCAGAAAAACCTTAACTACATTCTAAAACAATTGTTGTATATTTCATTACTTACATCACCATCAAAAAATACAAAACAAAAATTACAAATGCAAAGTTATTCCATAAAGCAATCACATAGTACAGAAAGCCAGTAAATCCTGTACAGTCTATGGTGCCACCACTTGTATACCAACAAATCATTCCATCCATTCCATATGCATACATCTATATCATATAGTTAAAATCATCCGTAGTCATAATAGCATATGCATACATCAACATAAATAAATGTGCATAAAGAACAATAAACCATGACAAGTATATAATCAAACCAAAAAGAGTCATGTATATATATCAAGTCAAAATGCCCTCAGGCTACAATAAGAAGGTCCTCCGACCTCACAAAAACCAAAAACTCAAAATCCCCAAAGCCTAGGGAGTCGGCCACCATGATCACGTAGGATCGGTGTGACTGGAACTACCCCTAGTAGTATGGGTCCTATGGGACCTCTCAGGGCGGCTGCTGCCAGCCCTCACACCCTGCCCACCAACACTACCCTCACCTAGCCACCTGCGATGAGATGATGCAGACTGCTCAGTCTCACTGCCTCTCGTACGACGTGACGAACCACCTCCATCAAGCACAGGCAACTGTCCACCGAGGCGGACAACCTCTATCTCTAACTCTACTCGGTATCGACCCCACTCCATATCTCATTGGCGATACACAGCCAATGCACTATCCCACTATGCCAACTGAGTCCGTAGGAGATCCCTCTCTTGCGTTACCTCCACCAAAGCATCTCTATGCTCCTCCTCCCATCTCCGTAGGAGACCCTCCAATCATGCTATCTCAGCATGAAGCCCAACCTCCACATCCCCTGAGATAGCCTGAGGCATGGGCACCTCGGATGGCCTCCACACCTACTCCGGGACATCCTGTACATTCGGCTGCTCCAAACCCCCAAATCATCTCCATCATCGATGAAGTCATCGACCTCCACCATGTCAACATCATCAAGCGGAGCCCCCAACCCTCCATCGATGCCTCTGCACCCCCACCTCCTACTGCTATAGTATCCATACCTCCTAGAGGCCCCTCACTCCGCCATCACCGCATAATCCACCACCGGTCATACTCTATAGTCACCCCGACATCGTCCACGTTGGGTACATCAATAACTACATCGGACCCCTCACCCAACTACTCAATGGTAGGCCAGACTAGAGTCCTCTCATCACCATGATGTCGATAGATCAAGGGATCACCAGGAAATCCCTGGTGCACCCCAAACTACCATGTCACCCAAACATATGGGAAGTACTCCTGCTCTATCCCATGCCGCCCAATCAACCATCTACCCCTACGCACATGTCGAAGCCACTCTCCAGCCTCAAGCCAGGCTGGACAGTCTCGATACGACCACCAAAACACCTACCCTAGCACTAGACGAGAGAAGGCATCAGTATAGTGACCTACGTCACCCTACCCATCCATCGACTCTATCCATGCTCCTTCGACCTCCACCATAAATTGGCATATCCAATTTCTTGATCCACCATCTCACCTCGGGTGGTCCAAGGCAAACCCTACGGCCGCTCCACAGCTATGTGCTGCCACCCCCAACACTGCAAGAGATAGCTGCACCCGATCCCCTTTCACTTTCGATAGTGGACCTCGTACAACTCATCATACAACTATGCCAATAAAGTCTGACCCCATCTCATAATAAGTGGAGCTGATGTAGGACACTCCACCAAAGTGAAAACCAACTCAAGCAGGTTCCAAGGGAACCTCACACCTGAGGAGTCAGGAAGTAGCATATTGGAGATGAGGGTCATGATCAAAGCATGCCTCACCCCTAATACGCCCTTCTCTAGCCACCACCGCACCAGAATACCGCCTATCTGGCAGTCAACCTCTGCCTTCTCCACAACCCTCTCCACCCCCTCTCCACCATCGGACCAAAACATCATGTCAATACCACTGTCCACTGGTCACGATGGGTCATCCGGATAGGCAGTCCATCTATCGAAATCCATAGAATCCGATACACATCCTCCAGAGTAACAGTCATCTCCCCTATTGGGAGATGAAAAGTGTTGGTGCGAGGATCCCATAGATTGATCAGGGTAGTCAAATATGCTCGATCCCCCACCACAGGCTCCAGACGCGTCACGTGCTTGAGCCCAAGGGCATCAAGCCACTCCCAATCCACAACTGTCAGGGCATCTCGGGCATCAGAGAAAATAGTCGACTGGTGGTACCGACTCTTCACAACCTGAAACAACAAAATAAAACAAAAAATATATTAAGTACATACTTAATATAAACAAAAACATTAAAATAAAACTATACAATCAACAAAAAAACAAAAATCATATTAGGGTTTCAACCTTAATGTGAACCAAACAAAATAAAATAAAAAAATATTAGGGTTTCAACCTTAATATGGCAAAAACAAAAATAAAATAAAACATATTAGGGTTTCAACCTTAATATGAACAAAAACAACAAAATAAAACAAAAACATTTTGGGTTTTAAACCTAAATACGAACACAAAAAAAGTACTAGGGTTTTGACCTTAATATAAAAAACAAAAAATAAAGTTCCTATATTAGGTTTTCAACTTGATATACGAATAAAATCAAACCAACACACACAAAAACAAAATAAAGCGAACAAACATTTTATATGTGAGTTTTAAACTTCATATAAAGTACGCACGAATAAAGAGAAGGAACATCATACCGGTCTCACCTCGGCTCCTCCACTCGAAGATCTAGTTCTCGCACTCATGATGTCCATAAAATTTTAGTAGCGCTCCGCTACGCACACTCGCACTCCTCCTCCTCACTGCTCCAAATCGCCAAGAAAAAAATATTGC
This sequence comes from Wollemia nobilis, assembly GCA_028583015.1. Classification (NCBI taxonomy): domain Eukaryota; kingdom Viridiplantae; phylum Streptophyta; class Pinopsida; order Araucariales; family Araucariaceae; genus Wollemia; species Wollemia nobilis. The sequence continues at coordinate 1,902,122 of JAQPPZ010016752.1, forward strand.
AAATGAGCCCAAAACCTAGTTTTGGTCCTTATATAGGTTGTTAGGCCTGTAATCGTTCCACCCTGGGATGAGCGCTCTAGTTAGCACTCATCCCACCCTGGGACGATTACAAAATTGGTATTCGTCCCACCCTGGGACGATTACAGAGCAAGAAATAAAGCAACAAAAATTGCATCCAAAAAATGCACCAAAAATAGCAATAAATATACCGAACAAAGGTGCCTTTGCACCTGACATTCATGGCATGAAAAACCATCGTCGGGGTCACAAATACTCACTATCCTACTCCCTAAGAAGGCTAGCATAGCCGGACCACTCCACGGGAAGGAGGATTTTCGATAATTTCTACCCTAATAGGCGTCAAAAGAAAAGGGTCAAAACCCACCAAAAATAGGTCCGATGGTTGGAAAACTGCAATAAGCGTTCAATGAAAACAACTGAAGGCACCCTTACAAACATCATCTTGGGTCAAGTGACTCATCGCTTTTCTCATTTTTGGTCATTCCCTCATCGATTCGTCGCTTGAGGGGGTAGTCACACTTAGTCACCAATCAACAAATACACACCCAATCAAGGAAATGGCATGCATTCAAAGAATCATTGACAAAGACAATCACGCTCCTGCTTGGGGCAGCAAACAAGCAATAATCACAAGCTAAACAAACACTTGGCATTCTGGAAGCATGAAGAAAAGGTTCCTCGGACAAAAGGTTGTGCCCTTTGCCTATTCATGACTGAACAATGTCCAAGATCAAGTACACCTCACTGAAAAAGGTTACACTTGAGTTAAGCTCCTTAGCTCGTCGAAGCAAGGATTCAAGAATGCGTGCCCTTTCCATACTTGGGGCATCAAAATTTGGTTAGGTTACTGAGAAACCCTAATCATTAAGTGCTTTGGTCATCTATTTTTGCTCAGCACTGTGCCACACACAACGCATCCCAAAAAGGGGCATCTGTAGACACCAAAACAACACCAATCCGATTATGTGACTACAAGCACTGACCGAATTGGCATACATACCCCCTAGGGCAGCCTCTAGAGGTTAAAAAATGGTCCTAACCACTCCCAAATCAGTTTTGGAAGGTCAGAGGTCAGTTTTGCACCTTTTAAGCACTTTGCTCCCTATTCGTCCCACCCTGGGACGATTAGAATCCTATTCGTCCCACCCGGGACGATTAGCAGCAATCGCTCCAGGGTGGGATGATTAGCAGGTTTGACTAGAAAAAAGTCAAACCTTGACAAATGGCAGCCCAAATCCGCCACCTAACTCCGCCTTCAAGGCATGGGATTGCGAGGGAACGTTTCAAATCATGGAGGCCTCAATCAAGGAGGCCCTAATCAGGGAGGAATCTTCTCTCCCCCAAAAAGGCATAATGAGCCAAGTGGCGCCCTCGCATGCGCATGCAAAGGAGACCCTTAGGTCTATAAAAAGGTGAGCCTCCTCACCCCAAAAAAGAAATAGAGCTGGAGCATTTGGAGCAACGAAGTGCTGCCAAACTATACCCCCATTCCTCTTTGTGCTTCCTACATCCCTAATCTCTCTTTTGGAAGAGAGGTTATCGGGTGAACACTAGGAACGCAATCCAGATCCAAAAACCCAAGAAATCGGCCACAATCCCACCCCAAACTCATCGACACAACCCCCTAGGAGGTTTTGGACCCATCCCACTTGGATTGGTGTCAAAACTAGGCCCCAAACGGTGGGCGTCCCACCCCCGGGTGCCCCCCAAACTGCTGCAGTCCTAATCGCCCCACCCCGGAGTGATTAGAAATATGTGCATGGTTTTGCTACTATTATTTTTGCATTCTTTTATATCTAATGTACTTATGCTTTTGTCCAAATTTCATTGCTTTTTGACATGATTTGACCTGGTTTCTGTCATTTTATGCGTCTACTAACCTACAGGGAGCGCCTTCGGATACAGGATAACCTGGGCAGAATCTGCCAAATATGACCTTCTGGGTCATCTCAAAATGCTGTTTTTAGTCTAACCACAAGTTTGCAGGAGTTTTGGAGGCCTCTGGGTAGGACATTTGCAAGGTCACTTTTTGCAGGTTTTGCGACAGTCCCCAACGTCCCACCCCGGAGCGATTAGAAATATGTGCATGATTTCCTTACTATTATTTTTGCAATATGTCCTAGATGATATCCTAATGCCTCTGTTAAATTTTGAACTCATTCTGACATGATTTGACTATCGTTTTATTATTTTATGTATTAACTAGCTCGTAGGGCGCCCCTGTCACATACAGGAGAATCTGGGTAGGATATGCAAATTCCGAGCATCTGGGTAGTCTTAGAATCACATATAATGCCTAACCCATGATTTTTAGGTGATTTGGATGAGCATAGGTGGGACATTGGAGCGCTCGCTTTGGAGAGGCCCCCGACGGGCAAACGAGCATAACGGGGCCGTCCGACGTCGCTTCGATGCAAAATCAGGTGATACCAATTCTAGAAGTTGTCCTTTACATTTATATATCATTCTGTAATCGATTTATCAATCTTATCACTGATATCCCACAAGCGCCCGTTGGAGGCCTTGGGGATTGCATGTTTTTCTAGATACGCATATGCTATTAACGATTTGTTGTCTTTCTGTGCGTAGGATCTCACCACCAGGAATACTAGAGGGGCAGCAAGGAATGATGAACACATGGACACAAGCGGTGGCAACTTTTAGCCCGCCCACTTCGAATGTGGGCACGCGGAAGACGCTGGAAGCGTACCGTCCGATCTTGGAAGCGCGGCTTCTTTCGGGCATCCATTAATGTAACAAATTGTATCAAATGTTCTGAGCCCTAGAGGGGGGATGTATTGTAATCATATTAAAAGCAATATCAATAAAGGAGGCCCCGCTTTGTTTGCTCACATCTCGTTTCTGCGTCATTTCCTTCATGCATTCGTAGGACTTAGCATCTATATCTATTTTTGTTTGCATCATATCGGTACGCCATTTTTCTGCATGCTTTCACAAAGATGGATCTTCCTTGAACCAAACTTCCCTAACAATAATTAATAATTAGAGGCATGACATCCCTCATTCAGTTGGCTAGGGCCTTGGTTAATATTTTATAGATAACATTACATAGACTTATAGGCCTAAAATCATTGAAGGATTTAGCATTGGGACTCTTGGGAATGAGGGTGATGAATGTGGAATTGAAATTACGAGGAATAATTTTAGAAAGTTGAAATTATTTGATAGCTTCACATACATCAATTCCTACACAATCTCAAAATTCTTGGAAAAATATAGGGGAAAGCCATCAAGACCAGGGGCTTTTCCAGATTTCATAGAAAATAGGGTCTATTTAATTTCATCATCACTTAGGCTAGCAGTTAACTTAAAATTAATATCATGTAGGATGGCATGAGGAATGAATTGGAGCAAAAATATTTGGCCTCACTAGCATTGTCAATAGGCGTAGGATTTTCAAGCAACTGAAGAAAATGAGAAATGCCTTCAGACCTGATTTCCTTCACATTGAAAGTGATACTTCCATCTTGGCGGATGATTTCTTTAATTCTATTGTTGCTTCTATTCCTCAAGGTGGAAGTATGAAAGAATTTAGTGTTGGAATCCCCTTATTTCAGCCATATAGCTCGATATTTTTACCTCTAGAAGGTTTCCTCGCATTTGAGGATGTTATGATAATCTGATAGAAGCCTTTTTTCTTCAATTCTTTGCTCAGTGCTACAACTATGGCCTTCTAGGATCTCTTTTTCAATGGCAGCCAACCTGTTTGTAATTTCTTGTTTATTCTCAAAAAAATTTCCAAAAATATCCCTGTTCCATATTTTGAGATTCTCTTTAATCATTTTGAGTTTTTGTGCAAGTCTATAAGATGGGGATCCTTGAAAATATTTTTTCCACCACTGGATAATTCTATCCCTAAAATATGGATGTTGCATCCACATGGATTCAAACCTAAAGGGGATCCTAAAATTCTTAGGATTATTAGTATCCAATAGAATGGGACTATGATCAGACCCAATTTTGAGAAGATATTGAAGGTTGGCATCCCCCCAAATAGCAATAGCTTCTTGAGAAAAGAGAACTCTGTCAAGTTTAACCTGAATCAATTGACTGCCACATCTTCTATTAGTCCAGGTAAATTGATTGCCTTTTAAGTTCACATCCATTAGGTTATTAAGGTTAATGAAATCTTGGAAATCATCCATGCTCTTTGTAAAATATCCTACACCACCTCTTTTATCAGAAGGAAGCAGAGGAGTATTGAAATATCCAGCTAGAACCCAAGGGAAGTTTGGGAAAGCTTTCCTCAAATTTGATAAATTTTCCCATAAATTTAATCTACTAGGGATAGAGTTCAAGGCATACACATTAGTAAGAACCCAAGGAGAATTGGAATCTTTGTCAAAAAAATAATTCTAGTGGATACCTCATTGGAATGAATTAATATTCCTTCAAGAATTTTGAGATTCCAAAGGCAAATGAGTCCACCTGAAGCACCCCTTGCACTACAAAATATGAATTTGCTATTTTTCCATATTTTATTGCACAAAGACTTAACTATAGAATCTCCAAGTTTAGTTTCTTGCATCAGGAAAATGGTAGGATTAATTTCTTTTCTTAATGACTTGGCTAACCTTTGTTTCGCCATGCCATTAAGACCTCTCACATTCCATGAGAGGACTTTCATTTGGAAGATTTGTAAGCCTTTTTTCCCCCCTTTCTTAAGGTTGGGGAGGTTTAATACATTTTGTTTCATCATCAATTTGATTTATCCCTATGGAAAATAGGGTTTTTTGAACCCCACTTGCAATTTCATCTGCTAACCCTTGTTTCCAGTGATCAACATTAGAGGGTCTACCATTTTTCTTCTCACCTCCACAATCTATTGGGGATTTATTATAACTTCTAGTTTGCTTTGGGCTAAAATTTTGGGGGTTAATTCTTTGAACCACTGGACATGAAGATCCAAGGATAGAAGCAGGAATGACAACCTCTTCAATTTGGATCTGATTGCAAGGATCAGAATATCTTTCAAGGAGAGACTCAAAATAAGGGCTTGGGGATCTAGAACCTATGGATCCATGTTTGGGTATAGGGGATGAGTTAAGACTTCCATTGTGCATTGAAGCAGAGGATTTTATGGGTTCTTGCCTTTTTCCTTTAGAAGGTGAGGAAGAGGGATTAATGATAGGACCTGAGTTATGAGTGATCACCTAAACTTCAAAAATACCCAGAAGGCAAGTCATAAAGAACTTGATACTTTTTTGGGAGAGAAAATAAAGAACTTGATACTTGTTTGGGAGAGAAAATAAAGAACTTACCTCTTCCTTACTCTACTCTTGGATAGATGTGGAAACCTGCTTACCTTTTCTAGCTGCTTAAATGAGAATTTGAGTCTCTTTTGAAGTACCTCCTTACGGATGATCAATTCCATTTTCATGAATATTCTGATTTTTGATTGGATGAAAATATGTTCTTTTGAGGAGGGATACTTCCTTTTATCAACCTTAGTGAATGAAGCTTTATTTTTTCCTTCTTCGATTCAGCCTGAACCCTTAAGGATGGGCATTGATACCTGAGATACCCTTGAGTTCTACATTCAATGCAGAACGGAGGTTTATTATCGTATTCAATCACCTAATTCTTGTAGGACTCATATTCCAACTTAACAAAGGTTGAGAGTTTAGAATCTAGATTCACATTGACACAGATGCAAGCAACTATCATTCTTATTCTGTCTAGAGTTGCATGGTCAATGGAAACTAAATCACCTATGGTTTTAGTGATGGTTATAAGGATATCTTCATGCAAAATATGCCAAGGAAGGTTTCGTAACCACACCCAAATGGGAGCATAATTGATACTGTGATACTTAGGGTTGAAATCAATAGACCAACACCTAAGGAATAATATTTTTCTTCCTAAAAACCAGGGACCACCAGTGAGAATCCGGTTAGCATCCTCTTGGTTGTTGAGTCTGATTCCAAAGAATCCCCTGGAAAGGCCAAATATTTCCAAACACCCATTGACCTTCCATTTGGAAAAAAACCAACCTTATGATAGTTTCCAAGTTAGGCCTTCCACCCACGAGATTTCCAAATAATGAAAATATTTCGATGGAAAGGTAATTGGAAACTAAGCTTGCAATAATTTTTAATTTATTCCCCATAGGTTCCAAGGAAGGCATAGAAATCTTGGGACCAGATGCACTTCCACCAACAATTTTGGCAAAGGAAGAATTTTTAGCAGTGGGTCCTCCAACCATGGAGGACCCAGGAAAGGTTCCTTTGTGGAGAGGTTCATCCCCAAAAAAGGAGTAAAACTTTCAATGACCTTATCAACATCCTTCAAGCCACCATCAGGAACAAAAGCTAGAATCCCATCCTAAACGCATCCATGATTGTACTTGTGTGCTCTTAAAATTTGAAAATGATCCTTCTTGCCTTTCATATTTTGAATAATAGGACTCTCACCTGAATAGTGCTTGCAACTACCAACCATCTGCTCCCTCAAAAAGCCTTTTTTCATCACTAAAGATACATTGCTGTAATAAAATTTCTTTCTTTGCTCCCTAAGGTTGATATGCAACGTAATAATATATTTTTCAACCTTTTATTTGGCACCTTATAACTCCTTTTCACTTAGGAAAGCAATATTTAAATCAAGTAATACTTTTACCTTTCTTGTAAGGTATTTCATCCATGTTGATTGGTGTATGAAGTTATTTCTAAATTCCTATGCATTCCTATGAATTATAGAGGATTTTAAATTAAAATATATGTCTTTCTCTCCACTTGAATAGCACTCAAAATCCTCCCATCAATGCTTGATAGCGTGCCTTAATTTTATTCTCACTTCATGCTTGTTATGAATATGCTTACACTCCTTTAAGTTTATATGCTTTAAATAGAATGGATGCCTTTCAACTTTGGACAAGTGGCACTTGAGAGTTACATTAAATATGGGCATTGAGACTTAGGTTCTTTCAATACTCACTTCTCCTTGCAATGATGATTGTGGCAATTAACCTCCCAATGATGCTTGTAACTGCGTACATATAGAAGTTAGATTATCCCTTGAGAATTCTTCTTCTGGACGTACATTGAGGGATGTGAGGGTGCCTAGAATGGTTGTGCCAAATGGCACAAGATACCTTAGCTCTATATTACAAGTGGTACTTAGGTTTCCTACATGTAGACCTTCCCTCCTAAAGAGATCTACATAAAACTTATTACAAAAATAAAGCAAAAAAACAACTTAGAAGAAATGACACCACACAATGCATAAATGACACACGAGATCTACCTTGGTTCACCTGATGTGGGATACTCCAACAAAATAAGAGCCACTCCTCCTTGATATTATTATTTTCTTTCTTACCCGAAAATGAGACATTACAATAAAATATAAAGGAAACTATTACAAACCTAAACCACTATATGGTATTATAATACAATGGTTACAACACCATGGTCTAAACCACCCAAACCCACCAACCACCCACCAACTATGGGAATCCCAAAAATCGCTCCGAAAAAAGGGGAAATTTTTTTTTCGGTATTGCCAAAAAACGCCTTCGACATGGCCAGGGGGGCTACCGTCCCCCTCGGACCCCCCCTATGGAGGGCTTCACCCTCCTCTTACCCTTTCATACCTACCGTATAGTACTTCATTGGAAAAGGATGAGACACATTCAAAATTCTCCCACTTGTTGAATACTTTGCTAGACCCATTTCAATTGTACATAATTTGAACTTTTATATGCTAACTGCCTTGGTTAAAGCATCTACAACATTTTCCTTTGTGTCCACATTTTCTAGCAACACTTTTTTCTGTTCAATCATGTCCCTAATGAAATGGAACTTTGTATCAATGTGCTTCATTCTGGAATGGTAAGTAGGGTTCTTTGCTAGAAATATAGCACTTTGACTATCATAATTTATCTTCACATCTCCTTGAAAGAACCCAGTTTCAGCACATAGTCTTTGCAACCATACTACTTCCTTACTTGCATCAGTGGCTGCCATGTACTCAGATTCAGTGGTTGAAAGATCAACAACAGTTTAACTTTTGCTCATCCAACTAAAAACTCCTCCAAACAAGTTGAATACATATGAACTAGTAGATCTTCTGTTGTCCAAATCTCCTGCCTAATCTACATCAACAAAACCTTATATATCCAAGGATTTTTCTTCTTTACCTGTATCTTCATAATAGATAGAAAAATCAGATGTACCATGCAAATATCTAAAAACCCTTTTTACAGCAGTCCAATGCTCTTTACCAGGTTTAGACATATATCTACTCAAAACTCCCACTGCATGGGAAATATCAGGTCTAGTACAAACCATGGCATACATTAAACTCCCTATAACATTTGCATAAGGAGCATGAGACATTTCTTCTACCTCTTCTTCTATTTTTGGACATTGTTTAGCAAACAATATTTCACCCAATGGAATAGGTAACATCACTGGTTTGCAATCCTGCATAATGAATCTCTTCAACACTGTCTCACCATATTTTTCTGATCCAGCCATAGCTTTCTATTAGAACTATCTCTGTTTATTTTCATACCCAAAATAAAATTTGTAGGGCCAAGATATTTCATGTCAAACTGAGATGCTAACTGAGACTTCACTTACTTGATAATTTTGTTATTGTTTCCAATTAGTAACATGTCATCAAAATACAAAACTATAATGACAATTACATTACCAATTTTATTTGAATATACACAATGATCAACATTGCTATGAACAAAATCAATTCCTAAGACATAAGTATCAAATTTTTGATACCACATTCTAGGTGACTGCTTCAATCCATACAAATATTTCTTTAACTTACATACAAGATCCTCCTTTCCTGCAACAATGAAACCTTCAGGCTGCCTCATATAGATTTCTTCCTCCAAATATCCATGAAGGAATGTAGTTTTTACATCCATTTGCTCTATTTCAAGATCAAAAGCAGAAGACACAGATAACATAAATCTAATTGAGGTTAGCTTTGCAATAGGAGAAAATACTTCACCATAATCAATTCCCTCTACCTGAGAATAACCTTTAGCAACCAGGTAAGCTTTGTATTTCTCCACTTTACCTTCAACATTCTACTTCTTGAAAATCCATTTGCAACATATTAATTTTCTTCCACCAAGTAATTTCACTGAATCCCATGTTCTGTTCTTTTTTAGGGCCATCATTTCCTCATCCATGGCCTCTTCCCAACAATTTGCCTCTTCAGAATTAATAATTTCTCTAACTATTCTAGGATCTTCATCAGTAACAGATAATACAAAAGTAGGAAAACCATATGGATTGTACCTTTTAGGTTGCCTTCTTTCCCATGTTGATATCCTTACCACAGGTGTATGAACCTCTTGTTCATCCTCATCTGTCTGCTCCTCTTCCAGATCCTCTTCTGTGTGATCTTCTTCCATGAGATCAAATTGGACCTTTTTAGGTTCTTCTTCTGTTACTTCCTTCCTGTGATCACTTTTCATTTCCCTAAACACCACATCTCTACTATAGACTATACTTTTAGTTTTTGGATTCCAAAGTTTATATCCCTTAACACCATATTTATAACCAATAAAGATACATTTAACAACCTTATTATCAAGCTTACTTCTTTTCTCATTTGGAATATGCATGTATGCATCACAACAAAAAACTCTAAGATGTGAGAGAGAGGGTTTCTTACCAAACAATGCTTCAAATGGAGTTTGATCCGACAATGCTGATGTAGGAGATCAATTTCACAAGTAGCATGCCACACTCACTACCTCAACCTAGAATTCCTGTGCCAAACCTACACCACTGAGCATACTTCTAGACTTTTCCATGAGTATCTATTCAATCTCTAAGCAACTCCATTCTATTGGGGTGTATATGGAGTAGTCTTCTGTCTTGCAATACCACATTGCTTACAGAAATCCTCAAATTTATTTGAACAATAATCTCATCCATTATCAAACCTCAACACCTTAATCTTTTTCCCTGATTAATTTTCAAGAAGTGCTTTAAATTATATAAACTTATCAAAAGATTCATATTTACTCTTAAGAAAATAAATCCATGCATATCTTGAAAAATCATCAACAAAAGAAGCATAGTATCACAAATTTCCAAGGGATGGTATAGGAACATGACCAAATATATCACTATGAATCAAATCTAATACCCCTCTTGATCTAGCAACACCATATGGGAAACTCACATGATTTTTTTTGCCATAAATACAGTGTTCACAGAAATAAAAAACCATTGAGAAATTAGGGCTACCATGAACCATACCTTTTGTGTGCAATGTACGCAATCCATTTTCTCCAATATGTCCCATTCTTTGATGCTAGAGTGTAGAGATTTTATCTAATTCAGCCTCAAGAATAGTTGAGCTATTATAATAATTTATCATAGTGCTTCCCAATAACTTATACAAAGTTCCAATCCAAACTCCTCTTGCTAACACCATAGATCCATGAACCATTTTTCATGAATCCTTACTAAAACTGACATTTACTGTTGCATTAACCATTTTTCTTCCAGAAATTAAATTTCTAGCAAGGCCCGAAATATGCATCACACTTGGTAGGATTTTAATCCTACCATCCTGCAACAAAATTTTCACCCTTCCACGACCAATGATTCTAAGTGGTGAATCATCTCCTAATAGTACCTCCCCTCCATCATATCTTTCATATTCACTGAACCACCCCCTATGAGGAGTCATATGAAAAGAGGCACCAGTATTGATCAACCAATCATTTTTATCTAATCATGTGGGTAAGGATGCCAGATATACATCCCCTCCATCAGTAGATTTATGTGTCTCTGTGGAAGTGGATTCATCATACCTCTTTCCAGAATGAACATTCTTTAATATGCAGTCCTTATTCATGTGACCAAGCTTGCCACACTTCCAAAACTTTCTCTCAAACTTTCCATGAGACTTGGATCTACCTCTAGACTTAGATCTATCACCAGACCTTATTTTATCCTTTTCCTTGGTACGCCCTCTCACTGTTAGGGCATCCTTTGAAGTGCCCTCCATGGCTTTTCTCCTTATATCCTCTGATATTAGAGATGCCACAATATCCTCAAACTTCAATGTGGATGAAGTTGTACTATCAATTGCTACGACTAGGTTATCCCATGAATCTAGTAAAGAGCATAGTAAAGTAATACATTTATCTTCCTCACTTAACTTAATATCAATAGATGTAAGTTGACTTACCACTGTATTGAATGAATTTAGATGATCTGCAACTGAATTTCCTTCACTCATCCTGATATTGTATAGTTTCTTTCGAAGGAATAATTTGTTCATCGGGGACTTATATTGATACAGATCCCCTAACTTCTCCCATAGATCCTTTGCTGTAGCTTCTCCAAAAACATTGATTAGGACTGAATCTACAAGACACAGTTGAATCAAACTCCTTGCTTTCCGATTCATATTTTCCCAATATTCATATGATGTAGCTACAAGTTTTGTTTTTTCCAAAATAGTAGCCCACTGATCTCTGTCCATGAGAATATCTTCCATATTTAACTTCCATAGCTCAAAAATTTTACCATAAAATTTCTCAATCTCTATCCTTGAATGATTTCCCATCATTTTCCTTCAAGCTCCTTCTGCAAAAAACCTCACACTCCAAAATAGGTTTTCTCTAACTCCTAGAAACCCTAGAAAATCTTTAGATGAAATGAAACCCTAGCAATAAAGATATCCCCCTATGGTTAAAAACTTGGCTTTGATACCAAATGAAGAGATCTACAGAAAAATTATTACAAAAATAAAGCATAAATAAACAACTTAGAATAAATGACACCACATAATGCATAAATGACACACGAGATTTACCCTGGTTCACCCAATGTGGGCTAATCCAAAAAAATAAGAGCTACTCCTCATTGATATTATTATTCTCTTTCTTGCCCAAAAATATGACATTACAATAAAATATAAAGTAAACTCTTACAACCCTAAAACACTATGTGGTATTAGAATACAATGGATACAAAATCATGGGCTAAACCATCCACACCCACAAACCACCCACCAATCATGGGAATCCTAGAAATCACTCCAAAAAAAGAGAATTTTTTTTTTTGGCGTTGCGGAAAAACACCTTCAGCGTGGCCGGGGGGGCTACCAGACCCCCCCTATGGAGGGCTTCACCCTCCTCTTGAGGAGCTCTGCTCCTCTTACTCTTTCGTACCTACCATACAGTACTTCCTCAGCAAAGAATGAGACACATACAACACCTCCAACATATTATACCTTGGATATCCTTTACTAGTAATGCTCTTGATAACTTATATCCAATGTATCATTTCCAATCCAACATAGATGTTGTGTGGGTGGATCCAACTAAGGTGATGAGAAATTATTTGATAAAGGTTCTATGCCACTCCAATGGTGGCTATGGGAGATTTGTTTCATCTGGAAATTCCTCTAGATTATACCTTGAGTAAATCTCCTTGTACCTTTCTCATTTGTGCTTGTCTTTAGCATTATTCCTTCTATGTTAATAGATGATATCCACTTTATGAAATCTATGATTCTATATCTTACGTAGAAGTGCAATAGTTAAATGACCTTAATACAACCCCTTTTTTATGTAGATAGCAATCAGTAATAGCCTCCTTATATTGGCTTGATGTTGTAGGTTTGATGCTTGCTATAGACACCTGATTTGATGGTGATACAATGTCTTTAGACACCTTTATTATTGAGCAATGTGAGCCCTTCGATGACTCTCTTTTCTCACTCAAACTCTACACATTTACCTTGCTAAAATGACTACCTTGTAACCATCCTTGCTTGGTTGTTGTAATGCCTATAGAGGCTAAATTAATTATCCTTATTTTTTGAGTTTAAAAGGACACAAATGGTGCTTCTCATGCATGTAAATATTGTTGTAATAGTTAAGGTTTAGTACCTTAAATTGTACCAAGAGAATAGACCAAATATATTCCTTTTTCGTGACCTTTAACCTTCTTGATGAGGCGGCTTCTTGAGAGCAATATTGCTATTATGCTATCTTCTTTCTGGTGATTTCTTTCACCAAGATATGCAATAGGTTCTAGATGCTCAATAGTGTTTCTAAACACTTCACTCTTACCCAACTTTGTGCAGTATAAATTCATTATGTGATAACCTCTTAATGCACTTTAAAATTAAGGGTAATTAGTATTACTGCACCAATAATATCTCCAAGTTTGATGCTCTTAAGAATAACTAGAATAGTACAATAACAATCTCACCTTATTGCTCCTATAGATGAATCCTCAAAATAACTCATAGAGCATTGCAATATAAAAGTACTTAGTGCATCTAAAGAACAACTAATATAGTGCAATATTAATCTCACCTTATCACTCCTTCAAATGAACCTGAAATATGCACTTAGTAATTTCTCCTTGTAGAGAACTATAATCTCTATAACTTAATGTAGTCTTCTTTTGTTGTAGCTAGATAATAGGAAGATGATAATTTTATTTCTATCAAAATATATCTAACTCCTATTTTAATATGTAGGTAATAACCTTAAAAGACACTCTCTTCTACACTCTCTTGAAGACTTTAAAATGAACCTACTTCTTGCAACTTTTAAATTTATATGATGCTTAACAAATCTTAATAAACCAAAAAAATTGAAGTTCAACTAATGAAACTTTTGCACCTAAGTTGCTTACCTTTAAGATCTCTAAATATGGTGGATGTCTTGGTGATTCGATTCATAAAATTTCCACCCTTAACTGGATGAACTTGTAGCTATTCTTGGCTATCCTAAACATATATTTAGCTCACCTTTTTACAGCTTTGAAAACCCTTTAACTTGCTATCCTTTAATAGTAGTAGGTGACTTTGATTAACCTTCAAGATGAAATATGCAAATTTTGAATATTTACAGCTAGTAATGGTGTCCTAATTTCTGCCTTATCATAGTCAATTTTTGCATTGAAATGTTGTTCTTGAAACTCAAAAATTTTGTGGGAATTCTCCCAAATCATAGTTAAGTTTTCCTTCAATAACCCTTTAGTATTTTGTTGTATATTCAAAAAACCCCTATCTTGGAATGAGCCTTCTAGCCTTCAAAGGCAAATCTTTAAATCTTTTAGATTTGGTAGTAATGTTAGGCTCCTTTCTCCTTTAGTCTCCTTGTAAAATTCTGACTTCAATTTAGGCCTTCCTCTCAAGAATCTAAAAGTTTTGAGGTCTTCACCAATCTCCTTAAAAATTTGGCAAACTCCTTACCAAATCCTTCTTCCTTGGGCTTGTTGTTGAATGATGATAACTGTCCCAAGTTCTTACTTTGGTGGTAAATTTTTCCAATGAGTTCTCCTTGTAACTCCTTTAATGAACTTCAAATTCTAAAATAAGGCTCTCCAAGCATTCTCCTTGTTTTTCCTTGAGACCTCACCAAGGTTTTCAATCTCGTAGCTCTTATGGTCTTAAAAATGAGATATTTCCTTCAACCTTCTACTAAGGATGTTTTGGTAATGAGATCTTCTTGGATATCTAAAAATTACTGCTAGTGGAATCTAGAACAGGACCTTTACTGGTCCTTCTTTACTTCTACAATTTTTAGGATTTAATGGAGATCACCAACCTCCAAACTTATTCTAGACTCTTCTCTGGAGTCTCTTGAATTAGTAGTAAGGCTACTATGATATTTTCTTCTTTTGCACTTTGTAGGTCTACAATCTCTAGTAATGTGACCTTTTATTTAGGCCTCCAAATATCTATTATTACATTTGTTGCTTCTTGTGTTGGATTAATTCCATGTAAGATATTCTTCCTAGCTCTGTGTAGGAAGTTTCCCAACTTACTTCTAATCACATTTCCCTACAACAAAGTATTAGGACTATAATGGAAGAAAATTTTAAATCTAGAGATGACGAATATTCACTAGTTGATTTATCAATCTAGTGGAATCTAGGTTGAGTCCTAGTCTTCATGAGTTTTCGTATAACCCTGTGGAAAGAATCTAGTCAAATGTAATCTCAAATATTTTGTAAATGATATTTTTGGATTTATCTTAGTCTCACTTGTGGCTCTCCCTATTTCCTATTTTATCTACCATGTGCTTTGATATCATTTTTAGATTTTTATAGGAGGTAGTACAACCACAAGATATAAGATAACTAATATGAGATAACTATAAACTAATGACACAATTATATGTAGGATAATAATGAGATGAACATATGCAAATAACTCAAAAATATGCCATTAATAAGAGTGATGAAAATAATACAATGCTATATAATGGAGGACATGAACACTCCATAAAAGAATATGAAAGGACTACATTGTATCATACTAATAAAATATACCACACACTTTCTATATTTACTACACTAAAAACACTTAATACGAGGGATTTATATAGGAAGATATGTTCCTTGGCCCTCAATATACCTAAGACTCATGTACATGTGGAATACATGCACATTTATAACTTGCACATTGACACTTGTGTATTTATTACAATACTTGAAGTAACTAACTAACTTTACTCTAAAGTAAACTCCTACTCTAGTTATGTACCAAAGGTGGTACATTTACATGACCCAAATGATGTAATATGTTATAACAAGTGACATATGTAAAATCAATTAAAATGATTCTTAATATGTTTGGTAAATGCATGGTGATGAATGGAAGAATTGAAGAAAGGTTAAAGTAATAACAGAGCACTTTTCAAGGAAGGATTTAGAGATAATCTAGGATGTAGCAAAAGATACAATACTTTGGACTGTATGGTTAGAAATAAATAGAAGAATAGTTAAAGGAAATAAAAGCAATTTAGAGGTAATGAAAAGAAATATGTATTAGCCATAGAGGAGTCTAAACGAACCCTATCAACTCACCCAATCCCTATGGAAGCAGAGAACCTTGATAGATGGAGTCAACTCATCAAAAGGAATTATGATGCTGGGTACATAAAAAAAAAAATAAGACAAAGAATATAAAGTGGAAACCACTAGATGTGGAGTTCATCAATTTGAATTCTGATGGAACATCTAAAGGAAATCGAAGACTAGCAAGAGGAGGAATAATTAGAAATAATAAAGGAGAGATTATCTCATTACGCTTTCAATAGTGGTTTTTAGATAAATAATGAAGTTGAAGATTGGGTGGATTTGAAAGGGTTAAAACTATATAAGCAAATGAAATGGAATAGTATTTATGGAAGGTGATTCACCCATAGTAATAAATATAATTTTGAGGAAAGTTAAGGCTTCATGGAACATATAAGAGATAATTATGAAAATTCAAGACCTTACTATAGAGTTTGAAGAAATTAGGTTTACACATACATTAACAAAAGGAAAGAAATGTGTAAACATGCTAGCCAAAAGAGGAGGTTTAATTGAGGATACTGAAGTTAAATTCTTTTTTCCATAGTTAGAAGAAGTAATAAATTTAGCCAAAGCTCACAAGAAAATATTGACTACCTGATTAAAATAATGATTAAGATTTACTTTAATGTTTTCCATTAGTAATACTTGATTTATTTTATAGAATTAGTGTGGTTTCATATAAACTATTTATTATAATTTTGTGGTTTTATTTGTGCTTGAAGAAGGAAACTAGAAATCTAGATTTGGTAAAGCGGACTATGATAGTGTGATGTTTTGAAAATATTACACTACTAAGATGCAATACATAAATAGTAGAGGTAAAGTTTTGGTATTGTGAAGGTTGTTGTAGGAAAATTTTAAGAAGGAATACCAAATTCTAGAATATTTGTTATTCACACAAAATTTTTAAAATGATTCAAAAAATGAAAATCAAGAATTCAAACATTTTATGTAAAATGTTGTAGGTTTCTAGCTATAACAACTCAATTGAGATAAAAATTGAATCTATTTATAAACTCTAAAGCCTTGAATAAGAGAGTTGTGAATTTTCAAGGATGGGGGACCTAAGTACAACTCTTTGTTCTCAAGTAAAAATAAAATTTAATTTACATAGTAACAAAAATAAATAAATACATATAACCTATTTAAATAATAGTATACAAACATAAAAAAATAAAAATAAAATGGTACTAGTTCAATTATAGATAAAAATTTTAACCTTGCCAAGTGATACATGTAAAATTATCAATAATAAAATAATATGATTCTTAATATGTTCGGTAAATGGATGGTGATGAATAAAATAATTAAATAATGGTAAAATCAATGGCAAAGCACTTGTAAAATCAAGGCTTTAGAGACAATCTAGGATATATCAAAAGATACAATACTTTGGACTATAGGGCTAGAAAGGAATAGAAGAATATTTAAAGGAATTGAAAGTAGTTTAGAGGTAATTAAAAGGAAGATTTGTTTAGCCATAGAGAAGTCTAAATAAACCCTATCAACTCACCCAATCCCTAATTTAGGAGCAAAGAGCCTTGATATATGGATTCAAGTCATCAAGTGGAATTATGATGCTGGGTAGAGGAGAAACAAAAAGAAGGTAAAAAATATAAAGCGGAAACCATCGGATGTGGAGTTTTTCAATTTTTATTTTGATGGAGTATGTAAAGGAAATCCAAGACTAGTAAGAGGAGGAGGAATAATTAGAAATAATAGAGGATATATTTTATCTCATTATGCTTTCAATAGTGGTTTTTAGACAAATAATGAAGGTGAAGCTTAGGTGGCTTTGGAAGAGTTAAAAACATACAAAAAAATGAAAAGGAATAGAGTATGGATGGAAGGTCATTCACTCATGGTAATAAATATAATTTTGAGGAAAGCAAAGGGTTCATGGAACATATAAGAGATAATTGTGGAAATTCAAGACCTTGCTATAGAGTTCGAAGAAATCAGCTTTACACATGCATTAACAGAAGGAAAGAAATGTGTAGATAGGCTAGATAATAGAGGGTTTTTAATAAAGGATCATGAAGTTAAATTCTATTTTCCATGGTTAGAGGAAGTAATAAAATTAGTTGAAGCTCACAAGAAAATGTTGACTACTTGATTCAAATAATGATTAAGATTTAATTGTTACAAAAAATGGCAACTAAGGTGGACATGATCCCTGTTCTTTGCATTGAGGAGGATAAATCAGTGGGTGAAGCACTGATGATTAGCCACAGTTCTTGCAATCGCAGAAGCTCACAAAATACTTAAAGTAAAAGAAAGAGCCTTGATTATATCATTACTGAAAGCACTGCACATGAGCTGGATCAGTCTCTCACGGACACCAGAGTGGTGTCCAGAGCCAAGCACAACCCTTCAAATATCCTTACTAAAATGTTAGAGAATATATACCATACCTAGTTGAAAGCCTTAACTGAACTTGAGCATGCGATTCGGGTTTATAAGGCAATTACTACCAAAAAAAGTGAGACTTTTAAGGTCATCCCCCTC
This sequence comes from Wollemia nobilis, assembly GCA_028583015.1. Lineage (NCBI taxonomy): Eukaryota > Viridiplantae > Streptophyta > Pinopsida > Araucariales > Araucariaceae > Wollemia > Wollemia nobilis. The sequence goes on from JAQPPZ010016752.1 coordinate 1,920,496, forward strand.
ATCCTACCAGCGAGAAGGAGAGTGTAGATGGGCTAACCCCGAAGTAATTCATTTGGTCCCTTCTGGGGATTTTTTGGTCTATCTGTTTTCGGATGGGTTCTAGTTTGTTTGTCCTTCCCCACCTCGCTTGTTGACTTGGTCAGTATTCTTATGTTTGTTGTTCCTTTCCTCTAGCTTTATTGGTTTACTGGTTTTTCTGGGTTAGTTCCTGTGGCTGTCCCTTTGCTCGCGTGGTGTCTAAAACTTTCCAGTTTCTCTATTCCTTTTTGTACAAGGTTCAGGGACCCTTTCAAAACCCTTTCTACCAATAAAAAAAATGATTAAGATTTACTTTAATATTTTCCATTGGTAATATTTTTGCTATCTTTTAACATTAATGTGGTTTCATATAAACTATTTATTATAATTTTTGTGGTTGCACTTGTTCTTCAGGAAGGAAACTAGCAATTTAGATTTTGTAAAGAAGACTATGATAATGCAATGTTTTGGAAATATTACTCTACTAAGATGCAATACATAAATAATAGAGGTGAAGTTTTAATATTGTGAAGGTTGTTATAGGAAAATGTCAAGAAGGATGCTGAATTTTGGAATATTTGTATTCACACAAAAAATTGAAAAAGATCAAAAAAATAAAAATCAAGAATTCAGATATTTTATATAAAATGATGTAGATTTCTAGCTATATCAACTCAATTGAGATGAGAATTGAATATGTTTATAAAATATACAGTCCTAAAGAAGATATTTATAATTTGTCAAGGATGGGAGACCCAAGTACAACCCTTTGTTCTCAAGAAAAAAAAATAATAATTAACATAGTAAAAAAATACATCAAGTGGCATTAGCTCAACCAGTTAGATTACTCAACATTCAAGGAGGAGACCAAGGTTTGAATCTTGCCAAGTGATAAATGGATAATATCAAAGCTTTGTTGTAATGCCACCATGTGGTGATGATGTAATACAGGTGGGACTTGTTTTAATCCCATATAATGAATGAAAAACAAATAAAATAAATACATATAACTTATTTTAATAATAGTATATAAATATAAACAAATAAAAAAGTGGTACTAGTTCAATTAGAGATCAAAATTTTATTCTTTCTAAGCGATACATGTAAAATTATCAATAAAAAAATAAAATGATTCTTAATATGTTCTGTAAATGCATGGTGATGAATGGAAGTAATAAATAATGGTTAAAGTAATGGTACAACACTTTTCAAGGAAGGAATTAGAGACAATATAGGATATATCAAAAGATACAATACTTTGGACTATATGGCTAGAAAGGAATAGAATAATATTTAAAGGAAATAAAAGTAGTTTAGAGGTAATGAAAAGAAATATTTGTTTAGCCATAGATGAGTCTAAACCAACCCTATCAACTCACCCAATCCCTAATTTAGAAGCATAGAGCCTTGATATATGGAGTCAAGTCATAAAATGGAATTATGATGCTCGGTACATGAGAAACAAAAGAAAGAAAAATAATATAAAGTGGAAACCACCATATGTGGAGTTTATCAATTTGAATTTTGATGGAGCATCTAAAGAAAATCCAAGACTAGCAAGAGGAGGAATAATTAGAAATAATAGAGGAGAAATTTTAGTCATTACGCATTCAATAGTGGTTTTCAAACAAATAATGAAGCTAAAGATTGGGTGGATTTGGAAGGGTTAAAAATATACAAAAAAAATGAAATGAAATAGAGTTTGGATGGAATGTGATTCACCCATAGTAATAAATATAATTTTTAGGAAAGCAAAGGCTTCATGGATTATAAAAGAAATAATTATAGAAATTCAATACTCTGCTATAGAGTTTAAATAAATTAGGTTTACACATAATTTAAGGGAAGGAAAGAAATGTGCAGATATGCTAGCCAATAGAGGGATTTTAATTGAGGATCGTGAGGTTAAATTCTCTATTCCATGGTTAGAGGAAGTAATAAAATTAGTTGAAGCTCACAAAAAAATATTGATTGTCTGATTCAAATAATGATTAAGAATTACTTTAATGTTTTCCATTGATAATATTTGCTTTATTTTATAACATTAATGTGGTTTCATATAAACTATTTATTATAATTTTGTGGTTGCACTTGTGCTTCAAGAAGGAAACTAGCAATCTAGATTTGGTAAAGCAAACTATGATAGTGCGATGCTTTGGAAATATTACACTAGTAATATGCAATGCATAAATAGTAGAGGTAAAGTTTTGGTATTGTGAAGGTTGTTGTAGAAAAATGTTAAGAAGGAATGCCAAATTAAAAGATGCAAAAAATGGAAATAAAAAATTTAGACATTTTATGTGAAATGATGTAGGTTTCTACATATATAAACTCAATTGAGATGAGAATTGAATCTATTTATAAACTCTAAAACCCTAAAGAAGAGAGTTGTGATTTTTCAAGGATGGGGGGCCTGAGTACAACCCTTTGTTCCTAAGAAAAAAAGAAAATTTAATTAACACAACATCAAAAAAGTAAATACTTATAATTTATTTAATCAATATTATACAAACATAAACAAATAAAAATAAAATTGTACTAGTTCAATTAGAGATCAAAGTTTTAACCTTGCTAAGCGATACATGTAAAATTATCAATAAATAAATAAAATGATTCTTAATATGTTTGGCAAATGCATGGTGATGAATGGAAGAATGGTAAAATTAATGGTAGAGCACTTTTAAAAGCAAGACTTTAGAGACAATATATGTTATATCAAAAGATACAGTACTTTGTACTATATGGCTAAAAAGTGATAGAAGAATATTTAAAGAAAATGAAAGCAGTTTAGAGGTAATGAAAAGGAAGATTTGTTTAGCCATAGAGGAGTCTAAATGAACACTATCAACTCATGCAATCCCTAATTTTGGAGTAGAAAGCCTTGATAGATGGAGTCAAGTCATCAAATAGAATTATGATGCTAGGCTTAGTTATCAAGTTCGATTTCTTGTTCGAGTTTGACACTCTTGAAGTTCGAAAAAAATTCGACGTTTAAAAATTTAGAATAAAATTCGACATAAAATTCTATATATTATAAATGTACATATATCCTTTAAATAAATTAATAACTAAGAAACTCAAACATACTCGAAACAAACATTAATAATTTAATAAATTATTAACTAAGAAAATCAAACAAACTCGAAATAAGCATTAATAATTTTATTTTAAAACACAAAAATAAAGATGGTGAGAACACAATAATTTATGTAATTTTATTTTCAACATTTAAATATAAAAATATATAAAAATATAGAACTTTATTTAAATGTATTAAAAAATATATAAACATAACCAAATGAAAAATTAATATAAAAACATTAACATTAAATGTAAAAAATATCATATTTAATTTTATTTTCTATTTAATATATATAACTCAAAAATATGAGAAAATTCATATAAAAACAGTAAAATTATCATACTCAATCTTTTTTCCTACCGAATTTAGGGTTGAAAACACATACAAAAAAATTCCCACATGCATTTTTCCCTTCTCGCGTGTATCCCTACATGTTTTACACCCAATTTTTTTCCTACTAAATTTAATATTTATTCGTTGAGCTTATGCAGTAGGGTTTTAAATTCAACGAATTTCGAACTTTATCTCAAAAATTTGATGAATTTGATAACTAATATGCTGGGTATAGCAAAAATAAAAAGAAGATAAATAATATAAAGTGGAAACCACCAAATGTGGAGTTTGTCAATTTGAATTTTGATGGATCATCTAAAAGAAATCTAAAACTAGCAATAGGAGGAGGAATAATTAGAAAGAACAGAGGAGAGAATTTATCTCATTATGCTTTCAATAGTGGTTTCGAGACAAATAATGAAGCTATAGCTTAGGTGGATTTGGAAGGGTTAAAAACATACAAAAAAATGAAAAGGAATAGAGTATGGATGGAAGGTCATTCAATCATGGTAATAAATACAATTTTGAGGAAAGCAAAAGGTTCATGGAACATATAAGAGATAATTGTGGAAATTCAAGACCTTGCTATAGAGTTTGAAGAAATCAATTTTACACATGCATTAACAGAAGGAAAGAAATGTGAATATAGGCTAGACAATAGAGGGTTTTTAATTAAGGATCATGAAGTTAAATTCTCTTTTCCATGGTTAGAGGAAGTAATAAAATTAGCTGAATCTCAAAAGAAAATGTTGACTGCCTAATTAAACTAATGATTAAGATTTAATTTAGTGTTTTCCATTGGTAATATTTGCACTATCTTATAACATTAATGTGGTTTCATATATACTATTTATTATAATATTTGTGGTTGCACTTATGCTTCAAGAAGGAAACTAGCAATTTAGTTATGGTAAAGCAAACTATGATAATGCGATATTTTGGAAATATTACTCTACTACAATGCAATGCATAAATAGTAGAGGTGAAGTTTTGATAATGTGAAGGCTGTTATAGAAAAATTTCAACAAGGATGCTAAATTTTAGAATATTTGTATTCACACAAAAAATTGAAAAATATCCAAAAGATGAAAATCAAGAATTTAGACATTTTATGTAAAATGATGTAGGTTTCTAGCTATATCAACTCAATTGAGATGATAATTGAATCTGTTTATAAACTTTAAAGCCTTAAATAAGAGATTTGTGATTTTTTAAGGATGGGATACCCGAGTACAACCCTTTTTTCTCAACCAAAAAATAAAATTAATTAACATAGTAACAAAAAATAAATACATATAACTTATTTAAATAATAGTATACAAACATAAAAAAATAAAAATAAAATGGTACTAGTTCAATTAGAGATCAAAGTTTTAATCTTGCTAAGAGATACATGTAAAATTATCAATAAATAAATAAAATGATTCTTAAGTGAATATAAGAATTAAAGAATGGTTAAAGCAATGGCATAACACTTTTCAAGGAAGGATTTAGAGATAATCTAGGATATATCAAAAGATACAATACTTTGGATTGTATGGCTAGAAAGAAATAGAATATTATTTAAATAAAATGAAAGCAGTCTATAGGTAATGAAAAGAAATATTTGTTTGGCCATAGATAAGTCTAAACAAACCCTATCAACTCACCTAATCCCTTATTTGGAAGTAGAGAGGCTTGATAGATGAAGTCAAGTCATGAAATGGAATTATGATGTTGGGAACATGAGAAACAAAAATAAGGCAAAGAATATAAAGTGGAAACCACCAGATGTGGAGCTCATCAATTTGAATTTTTATGGAACATCTAAAAGGAAATAAAAGACTTGTAAGAGGAGGAATAATTAGAAATAATAGAGGAGAGATTTTAACTAATTACCCTTTCAATAGTGGTTTTTAGATAAATAATAAAGTTGAGGATTGGGTGGCTTTGGAAGGGTTAAAAATATGTAAAAAAATAAAATGGAAGAGTTTGGACGAAAGGTGAATCACCCATAGTAATAAATATAATTTTTGAAAAAAAAAAGCTTCATGGAACATACAAGAGATAATTATGGAAATTTAAGACCTTGCTATAGAGTTTGAAGAAATAAGATTTACACATACGTTAATGGAAGGAAGGAAAAGTGCATATATGCTAGCAAATAGATGGGGAATTGAGGATCATGAAGTTAAATTCTCTTTTCCATGGTTGGAAGAAGTAATAAATTTAGCTAAAGCTCACAAGAAAATATTGATTGCTTGATTAAAATAATGATTAATATTTAATTTTATATTTTTCAATGGTAATATTTGTGTTATCTTATAACATTAGAGTGGTTTCATATAAACTATTTATTATAATTTTTGTGGTTGCACTTGTGCTTCAGGAAGGAAACTAGAAATTTAGATTTGGTAAAGCAGACTATGATAATGTGATGTTTTGGAAATATTACTCTACTAAGATGTAATGCATAGATAATAGATGTTAATTTTTGACATTGTGAAGAAGGAAGCTGAATTTTGGAATATTTGTATTCACACAAAAATTTGAAAAATATCCAAAAAAATAAAAATCAAGAATTTGAACATTTTATGTAAAATGATGTGGGTTTCTAGCTATATCAACTCAATTGAGATGAGAATTGAATCTGTTTATAAATTCTAAAGCCCTAAATAAGAGATTTGTCAAGAATAGGGGACCTGAGTGCAACCGTTTGTTCTCGAGAAAAAAAATAAAATCAATTAACATAGTAACAAAAATATTAATACATTTAACTTATTTAAATAATAGTATACAAACATAAACAAATGAAAGTAAACTGGTACTAGTTCAATTAGAGATCATAAGTGATACATGTAAAATTATCAGTAAACAAATAAAATGATTCTTAATATATTTGGTAAATGCATGGTGATAAATGGAATAATTAAAGAATGGTTAAAGCAATTGTAGAGCACTTTTCAAGGAAGGATTTAGATACAATCTAGGATATATCGAAAGATATAATAATTTGGACTCTATGGCTAGAAAGGAATAGAAGAATATTTAAAGGAAATGAAAGCAATGTAGAGGTAATTAAAATAAAGATTTGTTTAGCCATAGAGGAGTCTAAATGAACCTTATCAACTCACTCAATTCCTATTTTGTAAGAAGAGAGCCTTGATAGATGGATTCAAGTCATAAAAATGAATTATAATGCTAGGTATATAAGAAACAAAAAGAAGAAAAATAATATAAAGTGGAAACTACTAGATGTGGAGTTCATCATTTTGAATTTTAATGGAACATTTAATCTTAATCCAAGACTAGCAAGAGGAGGATGAATAATTAGAAATAATAGAGGAGATATTTTATCTCATTACACTTTCAATAGTGGTTTTCAGAAAAATAATGAAGCTAAAGACTGGGTGGCTTTGGAAAGGTTAGAAATATATAAACCAATATAATGGAATAGAGTATGTATGGAATGTGATTCACCGATAGTAATAAATACAATTTTGAGGAAAGCAAAGGCTTCATGGAACATACAAGACATAATTATGGAAATTCAAGACCTTGCTATAGAGTTTGAATAAATTAGGTTTACACGTATGTTAAGGGAAGGAAAGAAATATGTAGATATGCTAGCTAGTAGAGGGATTTTAATTAGGGATTATGTAGTTAAATTCTCTTTTCTATGGTTAGAGGAAGTAATAAATTTAGCTGAAGCTCACAAAAAATGTTGATTGCTTGATTCAAATAATGATTAAGCTTTACTTTAATTTTTTCCATTGGTAATATTTGCTTTATTTTATAACATTAGTGTGGTTTTATATAAACTATTTATCATAATTTTGTGGTTGCATTTGTGCTTCAAAAAGGAAACTAGCAATCTAGATTTGGTAAAGCAGAGTATGATACTACAATATTTTGGAAATATTACACTACTAAGATGCAATGCATAAATAGTAGAGATAAATTTTTGGTATTGTGAAGGTTGTTGTCGGAAAATATCAATAAGGAAAGCCAAATATTAGAATATTTGTATTCACATAGAAAATTAAAAAATATCCAGAAAATGAAAATAAAGAATTCTGACATTTTATGTAAAATGATGTAGGCTTCTAGCTATATCAACTAATTTGAGATGAGAATTGAATCTATTTATAAAATTTGAAGACTTGAAGAAGAGAGTTGTGATTTATCAGGGATGGGGACCTGAGTGCAACCTTTTTTTACTTGAGAAAACAAATAATATTTTATTAACATAGTAAAAAAAACAATAAATACATATAACTTATTTAAATAATAATATACAAACATAAAAAAATAAAAATAAAATGGTACTAATTCAATTAGATATCAAAATTTTAACCTTGCTAAGCGATACATGTAAGATTATTAATAAACAAATAAAATGATTCTTAATATATTTGTCAAATGCATGGTGATGAATGGAAGAACTGAAGAATGGTTAAAGTAATGGAAGAGCACTTTTCAAGGAAGGATTTAAAGACAATCTAGGATATATCAAAAGATACAATACTTTGGACTATATGACTAGAAATGAATAAAGGAATATTTAAAGGAAATCAAAGTAGTTTAGAGGTAATGAAAAGGAAGATTTTTTTAGCCATAGAGGAGTCTAAACTAACCCTATCAACTCACCAAATACCTAATTTGGGAGTAGATAACCTTGATAGATGGAGTCAAGTCATCAAATAGAATTATGATGCTAGGTATAGGAGAAACAAAAAGAACGCAAAAAATATAAAGTGGAAACTACTAGATGTGGAGTTTGTCAGTTTGAATTTTGATGGAGCATCTAATGGAAATCTACGGCTAGAAAGAGGAGGAGGAATAATTAGAAATAATAGAGGAGATATTTTATCTCATTATGCTTTCAATAGTGGTTTTCAAATAAATAATGAATTTGAAGCTTAGGTGGCTTTGAAAGGGTTCAAAATATACAAACAAATGAATTGGAATAGAGTATGGATGTGAGGTAATTCACTCATAGTATAAATAAAATTTTGAGGAAAGAAAAGGCTTCATCGCACATAACAGAGATAATTGTGGAGATTCAAGATCTTGTTATAGATTTTGAAGAAATCAGGTTTACACATACATTAATAGAAGGAAAGAAATGTGCATATAGGATAGCCAATAGAGGGGTTTTAATTGAGGATCATGAAGTTAAATTTTCTTTTCAATGGTTAGAGGAAGTAATAAATTTAGCTGAATCTCACAAGAAAATGTTGACTACCTGATTTAAATAATGATTAATATTTATTTTAATGTTTTCCATTGGTAATATTTGCTTTATTTTATAACATTAATTTGGTTTCATATAGACTATTTATTATAATTTTGTGGTTGCACTTGTGCTTCAGGAAGGAAAATAGTAATCTAGATTTGGTAAAACACACTATGATAGTGCGATGTTTTGGAAATATTACACTGCTAAGATGCAATGCATAAATAGTAGAGGTAAATTTTTGGTATTGTGAAAGTTGTTGTAGGAAAATTTTAAGAAGGAATGCCAAATTTTGGAATATTTGTATTCACATAGAAAATTGAAAAAGATCCAAAAAGTGAAAATCAAGAACTCATACATTTTATGTAAAATGATGTAGGTTTCTAGCTATATCAACTCAATTGGGATGAGAATTGAATCTATTTATAAACTAAAAATACCTGAAGAAGAGAGTTGTGATTTTTTAAGGATGGGGGACCTGAGTAGAACCCTTTGTTCTTGAGCAGAAAAATAAAATTTAATTAACATAGTAACAAAAAAATGCATAACTTATTTAAATAATAATATAAAAACATAAACAAATAAAAAATAAAATGGTACTAGTTCAATTAGAGATCAAAGTTTTAACCTTGCTAAGTGATACATGTAAAATGATCAATAAACAAATAAAATGATTCTTGATGAATGAAATATTTAAAGATGGTAAAAGCAATGGTAAAGCACTTTTAAAAGCAATGCTTTAGAGACAATCTAGGATATATCAAAAGATGCAATACTTTGGACTATATGGTTAGAAAGGAATTGAAGAATATTTAAAGGAAATGAAAGCAATTTAGAGGTAATAAAAAGGAAGATTTGTTTAGCCATAGAGGAGTATAAATGAACCCTATCAAATCACCCAATCCCTAATTTGGGAGTATAGAACCTTGAAATATGGAGTCAAGTCATCAAATGGAATTATGATGTTGGGTATAGGAGAAACAAAAGAAGGAAAAAAATATAAATTGGAAACCACTAGATGTGGAGTTTATCAATTTGAATTTTTATGGAGCATATAAAGGATATCCAAGACTAACAAGAAGAGGAGGAATAATTAGAAATAATAGAGGAGATATTTTATCTCATGATGCTTTCAATTGTGGTTTTCAGACAAATAATGAAGTTAAAGCTGAGGTGGCTTTGGAATGGTTAAAAACATACAAACAAATGAAAAAGAATAAATTATGGATGGAAGGTAATTCACTCATAGTAATAAATACAATTTTGAGGAAAGCAAATAATTATTGGAATATATGAGAGACAATTATGGAAATTCAAGACCTTGCTATAGAGTTTGAAGAAATCAGGTTTACACATACAAAAGACTTAAAACTAGCTACAAGTTTATTATGAAAACAACCTATCAGAGAATATGAAGATGACAAGCCTAAGGATAACAAGCCTTCCTTTTCTAGATTTGTTTCACGCTCCACTCCTGACTGAAAAATGTAACCTCTTTCTTTTTTAAGCTTCAAATAAATCCCATTCTTATCAAATTTGAAGAGTATTTACACTTACAGATCTTTGAAGATTTTCTTTGGGATGTGTAATTATGAACAACCCTCAGATTTAGTTAGGTAAATTTGTGACTATTTTTCTAAAATTTTCCTCTATTCTCATATTTTATCTACCTCAATAGATTCCACAATTGAGAGATAGCTCCATAGATAGTTGTTATTGCTCGACAAACTTATCAAGGTTTTGGTATTTATAAGTCTATCAAGATTTTTAACTTCTCTATCTCTCTCTCTCTCTTTGTAGGTATTTTATCCTTGGATTCTTCTCTTCTGATGAGATTTTGGTATTTTTGCAAAAGAGCATAATCCAATCACCAGAATATGATGACCATATTTTTCTAGCTTCATGGCAGACCAAGGTTATTGCAAAATCTCTTATTGGGAATTAGCCTAGCAAATCCCAGAGCCTTCTTAGCTAATATCAAGATTGCTAAAGGGCTTCCATTAATTGAGACATCCATGTTAGCTAACATCAAGAATACTAAAGTCAATCCTTCTTTATCTTAGGGGATTTAGTAGCTTTCTTAGGCTTAGGGATCTTCAAGCCCATCTACAATTTCAATACAAGATTATTGCATTTATCCATTCCCATCATTTTTATAGTGTAATTAGTTTAAGAGTCTTGCAAACATTTACTTGCTTTGAGTAGAGAAATTCCAATCATAGAATTTATTATATAGATTTTTTAGTCTAGTGGGGGCATTGCTCTACCTGCCAAGTCATATCTCTTCTTCCTATGTACACCTTACACTTGTTCTCAAAAAGAGGACTTTTTAAACATAAATTTTGTCTTTTTCTACTTAATCTACTACTATAGTCACCAAGTCATATTTTTAATACCATATTATGCATTCCATTCAACTACCTTATTGTCTAATCATATTATTTATACAAGTTGTATCCAATATTTTATTTACTTATCGTCTATTTACATAAAATTATGTGTCCACCCATGCCTTGTAGAAGGAAACATTTTTGCTTTATCTTGGGAATTTGCAATATCCTAACCATATAATGCTAAATTTGAGCTTATCCTCTTGATATATTTTTTAGAAGTTACAACTACTATTGAATGCTTCCATATATTGATTGGGTTCTAATATGTTCTTGAGGATATTCTGGCTTTGAACATCAATGATGGTCATAGGTGATTACTCTAAATGGGGTGAATTAATAGAATTTATTTTCCTGAGCATTGGATTCCTAAATGTTATCTATATATTCTTGAGGAGCATATTTATTATCAATTCAAATTTTATTTGATTCCCTCTTTTTATTATGTACCAATTTTCTATGGATATTTTTTTATTCTTAGGTTGAAATTGTTGTAATTCATGACTTTTCAAGTCTTGGGAAGGATCACAACCAACTACTAGATCTGGCTGCCTTTCTAGATATTCTTTCTCAAAATTGTGATTGCCCTACCAATTTTTTTGCCATGCTAAGTCTGACTCTTCTTTTAGCCAATTAATTACCTCTACGCATGTATTTGTAGTACCCCCTTTTTTAGAATCACCTGTTGTTCCTCATATTACTCAATGTGGTAAGGTTATAGATCCTAATTGAATATCTAGACTAATTTCTTGATATAAGGGATAATCATGTAACTATGGTTTGGGACCAAGTGTCCTCCTATTTGTTCCATAAAATATTTGGAAAAGCACATACAAAACAGAGGAGGTACATCAACAACTACTACATCTTTATTTACAACAAGATTTTGGTATTCATGTATCATCATCTAAATTTTATTCATAAGACCAATTGTCTTCATTGGTACCCATTTGAATTGAAGCATTGTGGGTTCTATTTGGCTAAGGGTTAAGCCCATGCTCTTGCAAACTTCTTGGGTTATAACTATAACCTTAGATTCTAGATATACCACATAATTATGTAGTATGTTCCCTCTCAAACAAAGGGATAAATAGAAGAGGACGAGATGAAAACTATCCATACTTAATATTATCCCTTTTGTCAATGGGTTTTGGGAGTTGTCATCTTTTATCGATTATTTAAGGGCCAATCCAACCCTTTCAGATGCTAGAAAATCTCTTCTTAGGCCCCTGATATTTTTAGCAAGATCAATCTTCGCTTCACTTAATAATTTAGACCTTGAGGCTGGTTCAAGTTCTAGAGATGATACTTTGAATAAGCTCTCGAATTGTTCAGTTGTTTTTTCTCTTTATGTGATAACCATAGCTATGAAATATATCCTTTTATACACTTCAATCCTCTGTAGATTTAATGGTTGTATCTCAAGATCGATGTTTTAACATAGGACTATGAATTAGTTTTTCACTTTGGATATCCAAATTCTGAGCATGACAAATACAATTTCTCATTTCTTACTAATTGTTAATCGAAATTGCTATTTCCATGAATGATCATCCTAAAAATGTTCTCAAAGATACTATGTATTCCATTATAGGGTATTTCTTCGAATATTAATGATGTTGATAGTTTTTGCTCACATAAGCTTTATTGAGCAATAAAGAATCACACATAGCTAAGGTTTTGAATTCCTATTGTCATGCTATTTGTTCTTTTTTAGTAAACCTATCTTGATATTTTATTACTATCTGAGAGATTCATCCTTTCATATTTTTAGATCTTTGGTTAATCTTTGAATTAGTTACTTCAATCCTTGTTCTATTTGGAGTTGATCCACTTGTACAGTGGGGATGTACTCTACCGTGGGTAGGTAAGATGAATATAACCTTGATGCTTCACAATATGGAAAATGAGGTATGCTTAGAAATAGGGAGTGTGAATAATTTTAGATAGTTGGGAATATGGAATTTCTAGGAGGGATTTTACCAGTTATGATAAGCATATTTTCTATTGTTATAGCCTCTTAATTTTTTTTTTTAAATCTTTTTTCTTTGGATTATTGAATTAGAAGGTTCAAGTCAGCATTGAAGGAATGTATACAATAAATATATTCTTGGGAGTGGGAGGGTTGAATTTCTTGAGGGATTATTTTATATGCCCTTTTGAATTGAGTATTAAAGTAAAAAATGCTTTCATAGGGAGCCCTTTGAATAGAGAAAATATGAGTGAGCAATGAGAATGGATCTCTAGGATCATCCAACTCTGCAATGAGAGATTTGGCTATTTTGGCCCAAGTGCTAATACTCTTATCTTCTATATATTGGTACCATAAAAATAATCTGCCTCCAAAATATTGGATAAGTGGTCTAATAATTACATCTTCAGAGATAATATTGTATATAGTAGCTAAAGTAGCTACATCCTGATAGTGCTTGTAAGTCATTCTATAATTGCCATTGTAAATAGGGAGGGTTTTAAAAGTGGTCTTTGGTATTTCATGGATGATTAGGATATTGAGGGGACCGTTATCATACCAAGGTAGATATAATTTTTTAGCCATGAGGACTTTTTGATGATACTAAGGTCCAACATACTTCTTTAGGTAATTCTAGATTCAATCTTTAGTGGAGTTGCCAGGTGAACATGTATTCTCCAGTTGTGAGGTCAAGACTATTCACCACATCTTGAGATCTTTGAGAAGGTAATACAAAAAGATATTCCATCCCACTAGGTATGGCAAAAATAAATTGTTGGTGTAAAATCTACCTAGTCTATGAATTTTGAATGTGCCCTAGACTTTAGCCAACAATTTTTGGATGAATAAAATTTCTCTCATTTTGACCTTTGAAGAAGGATGGCTCCTTATAATGTTTATGAAGTGAAACTGGGGTTTTAGCTAAAAAGAAAGATATGGAAGGGCTAAGAGAGAGTAAGGTTGTAAAGAAATGATCAAATACAGATGGGATATAGTGTAACAACATTGGATATTACTATGTAAAAAACTAACAAAACTAATTTAGATGATAATTAACAGATCAACCATTGTTATATGCAATTATAAATTTGCTCAACTTCAATTTTATACTTTATTTATTCCAAAGACTTAAATGAATAGCAATATAAAAATGAACCAAATAGCAAAATTTGTTTTATAGAATTAACTAATCATGAAAATGTAATAGAAATGACTTAAAGTATAGATACATTCATAAAAACCTATGAATACACAATATTAATAGAGGTTAAATAGTTATCATTTCTCATTAATTGGCAATAATATTATATAGTAAGTATCCAAGCAAATACTATAGAGTTGACCCCTCAATTAGAGGTGTCACAACTTATTTATAGGTTGTATTTTGAATATTACAATAAAATTTCTATAATTAGTTAGGTTTGTTATGAAAATAGCCTGGTAGATAAGGTTTGCATTGCTAATGTGGTAGCTTTAAATTTTGCTCTATATTTGAATTTGAGTTTTTTTGTAAGCTGCTCCATTGATCTGTAACTTCCTTTTGCAATCCTTTTGCAAGTGGTTGAACTGTTGCAACTGATTTGTCAAAACTATCATTTTCATGCTTTAATAGCACTAGATTGGCTAGGTAGAAAGCACTAAGGTGGTTATGGCATTTCAAAGGGGTGTGTATCAAAGGCAGACTCTTGTTTTGCTTGTAGTTCTTGTAGAAACTATCTTGACTTTGTGCATTGAATCTTTTTGCATGATCTCAAACTTTCAATTCTGAGGCATTGATATCATCACTATAAGTACCCAATTTTGTGCATCCTAGCTTTGTTTATCACTTTGGATATACCATTGCTGGAATAGCCCTAAATTTGAGCATCGTGGCCTTGTGCATGTTGGCTTTATGTATAATTAATTTATGCCTCATACTCATTTCATATAATCCCAAGATTTGGTGTGAAGGTGTTGACATCACCATCAAAAAATGTCTGACTTTATGCATCCCAATTTTATACATTATGACTTTGTGCATTGCGGCTTTGTTCAACCTAGCTTTGTGTATTTTTAGAGTTTTATCATACTACACTAATGTCACCATTGATAAGGGTTAAAATTCATTTATATTGGTTTTGTGCAACCTTCTAAGTTGTTAAAATACTTAGCCAATTTTTTAAGAAAAAGAGCTCGACTTCTTATATTGTGAATGAGGTCATGAATTTGACCTACAGGGACCCGAGTACAACCCTTTGTTCTCCAGAAAAAAAATAAAATTTAATTAACCTAGTAATAAAAACATAAATTCATATAACTTATTTAAATGATAACATACAAACTTAAACAAATAAAAAAACAATTTTACTAGTTCAATTAGAGATCAAAGTTTTAATCTTGCTAAGTGATACATGTAAAGTTATCAATAAAAAAATAAAATGATCCTTAATATGTTTGGTAAAATCATGGTGATGAATGGAAAAATTGAAGAATGGTTAATTCAATTATATAGCACTTTTAAAATCAAGGCTTTATAGATAATCTAAGATATATCAAAAGATAAAATACTCTTGACTATATGGTTAGAAAGGAATAAAATAATATTTGAAGGAAATGGAAATAATTTAGAGGTAATGAAAAGAAATACTCGTTTATCCATAGAGAGTCTAAACAAACCCTATCAACTCACCCAATCCCTAATTTAGAAGTAGAGAGCCTTGATAGATGGAGTCAAGTCATAAAATGTAATTATGATGTTGGGTATAAAAAAAACAAAAAGAAGGCAAAGAATATAAAGTGGAAACCACCGGATGTGGAGTTTGTCAGTTTGAATTTTTATGGAGCATCTAAAGGAAATCCAAGACTAGCAAGAGGAGGGGGAATGATTAGAAATAATAGATGAGAGGTTTTATATCATTATGCTTTCAATAGTGGTTTTCAAACAAATAATGAAGTTGAATCTTGAGTGGATTTGGAAGGGCTAAAAATATACAAATAAATGAAATGGAATAGAGTATGGATGGAAGGTGATTCACTCATAGAAATAAATATAATTTTGAGGAAAGCAAAGGCTTCATGGAATATACAAGAGATAATTACGAGAATTCAAGACCTTGTAATAAAGTTTGAAGAAATCAGGTTTACACATACATTAAGGGTAGGAAACAATTGCAAATGTGCAGATAGGCTAGCCAATATAGGGGTTTTAATTGAGGATCGTGAAGTTAAATTCTCTTTTCCATGGCTAGAGGAAGTAATAAACTTCGCTAAATCTAACAAGAAAATGTTGACCACTGAATTCAAATAATGATTAATATTTACTTTAATGTTTTCCATAGGTGATATTTGTGCTATTTTATAACATTAATGTGGTCTCATATAAACTATTCATTATATTTTTTGTGGTTTCACTTGTACTTCATGAAGGAAACTAACAATCTAGATTTGGTAAAATAGAATGTGATAGTGTAATATTTTAGAAATATTACTCTACTAATATGCAATACATAAATAGTAGAGATGAAGTTTTGGTATTGTGAAAGTTTTTTTAGGAAAATATAAAAAAGGATGCTAAATTAGGGAATATTTGTATTCACACAGAAAATTGAAAAAGATAAAAAAAAATGAAAAATTAAGAATTCAAACATTTTAAGTAAAATGATGTAGGTTTATAGCTATAGCAACTCAATTCATATCAAAATTGAATTTGTTTATAAATTCTCAAGCCCTAAAGAATAAAGTTGTGAGTTGTCGAGTACAACCCTTTGTTCTCCAGATAAAAATAAAATTTAATTAACTTAATAACAAAAAAATAAATACATATAACTTATTTAAATAATAGCAGACAAGCATGACAAGCATAGACAAATAAAAATAAAATGTTATTAGTTCAATTCAATTAAAAATCAAAGTTTTAATCTTACTAAACAATACATGTAAATAAAAAAAAAAAAAAAAAATATATATATATATATATATATATATATATATATATATATATATATATATATATATATATATATATATATGGGGTAAGAAACCTCTATAAACACCAACCCTTTGAGTAAAGACAAAGTAAATAATACCTAGACATTCATGGAATTGAATCCAAGCAATCCATGAGCCGCCTATCCCTTTTTTCTTTTTTTAAAGCGAAAAACCTCTTGTGGGGCCGCCTTGGTCTAAGAGACCACGAGCAGGGGGTTCTACACCGTCAAAGTCACCCGAGGGTCGCACTTAGTCTTGCCCGCACCAACATTATCAATTGGATTTTGGGTACCGAATTCATCTTTTTGGTAGGGTGGAGATTCAAACCTGGGACCTCCTTTGGAGGGTTGCCCTCTCCTCTCCAACTCACCTACAACACCTGGGTTCTGGGCTGGGCCGCCTATCCCTTGGAGACAACAAATAAAATGTTATTATTTCAAGAACTAAAAATCTTAACAAGTTGTCAAATTGTTATAATATGGCAATGTGATCATAATATAATATAAATAGGGCCATTTTTTTTTTTTTTTTTGATATATAGAAGCAATGGTTACAATCACGATTTTTAGTAACTACCAGCACAGTTGGTAGGGTTCAAACTATCTGCGAAGGCTCCCGTGACTTCCATCGTATCGGTACATGGTAACCCGACGTGAGATGGGGACCGTCGGACGCACAAGGGTTGCACTGTCGTCATCAATCTGGCGCACCACTCAGAGGAATCGGATCTGGGCTACTGTCTATGCATGGGCAAGCCCGTGGGATTGAAACCTAGGTCTCCTCTCGGTAAGCGCCCCAACTTACCAATCCACCTAGACCCACAAAGCTAAATAGGACCAATTTTAATTTTATATAACCTATTAAGAATACAACATACAAAAAATAAATAAATTTTAAAACCTAAAAAATTAAATTAAAAAAATTATTATAATAATTTAAAAAATATAAAAATAATTTAATTTAATTTATTGTTGATATTAACCTCTTACCAATTTTGTTAAGAATAAAAAAAATAATATATTAAAAAAATTAGACCCTTCTTTGTTTAATACTCAGGTTATAATTTCTATTTATATTATATTATATTAAATTATATAATATACATATACATATGAATACGCGGTATATTTCCAGAGTTCAATTAGTAAGTATATAACACGTATGAAAAGCCATAGAGAATTTTGATATACATTTATTAAATAACGCGTATATCTCCGAAATGTGCACCCGCCCCGCGAACGAGACGTTCTACAAGTCCCTATCCTAGGCTGGAATGTGCCCCCGCCACGCGAACGAGACATTCAGCACTCAGCTGTCCCAATCGCCGGAGTCGCCATCAGGGCAAAAACGGCTTCTGCAACTGAATTCTCAATAGGAGGTTTAAGATTTTTTTTTTAAAGTTTAAGATTTTTTTTTAAGGATTATATAGGATTGTAAGGAATTGTATATGTATTAAATAAATTTTATAAAAGTTTAAACTTCAAATATTATGAGATTACAAAAGTATATTATTAAAAAAAATAATATTAATTATAACAAGGGATGGTAATAATCACTTTTAGTTGCACTTGGGTGCAGCGTAATTTTTCGGGCTTTGTCTCATTTTTCGGGACGTACAAGGTTCAAACCATATCCTGGGCGAGTGTTTGAAGGGATGGGTGTGTGGTGGTTTTGTGTTAAATTTTCTATTGATAAGTATAACTCAGATTTTACAAGAGATCATAGTTGAGAGGAGATCATGGTTGAGGGAAGACTACTCAACCCTTGTGTGTCTCCATCCTTAAAATTTCTCAACCCTTGTGTGTCTCCATCCTAAAAATTTCTCACAATAACCAAATAAAAAAAAAAACCACTTTCATTTTTTTTAAAGTTTTCTATATTATCTGCATTCTCTTAAGGCGAATGATGACAAGTTGCCAAAACGTCTAAATTTTCAGTTGCATTTGTTTTTTCATGTGTTCTCTTGGTCACGGTTCTTCGAATTTTTAACATTATGTGTTGCATGTTAATTTCTTCTTTTATGTTTGTAGATGGACTCTCCTCTAGTTTCTAAAGATTGTCACTACGTCCCCAACAAAGAAAAAGATACGGGACGTCCATAATTTTTAATTGAGTAGTTGAGTAGTGGTTAATGAGTGTCGTCCATAATTTTTAACTGAGTAGTGGTTAATGAGTGTCGTCCATAATTTTTAACTGAGTAGTGGTTAATGAGTGTCTTAATAATACGTTTATTAACGTAATTAAAATGTCTTATAAGAAGATATTTAGCCAATGCACATTAAGATTAAAATATATTAATTTAAAAATGTTTTTGTAATATTTAATTAGTGAAAAGGGAAAGATTTAATATCAAAATATATTAAAATTTATTTAGAAATGGAAATTTAAAAGTATTGGTTTTTATGAGAAAGGGTTGTACTTAAGACCTCATTTTTTGAGGAATTATAATTCTAACCTGAGAGTTTAGAAACAAAATTAATTCTCATCTTAATTTTTAATTAAGTTGTTATAGTTATATAGCTACATAATTGTTCATTAAATGTAGGATTTGAACTTTACATTTTTTATTAGACTTTTAAAATCTTTAGGCTCGCCAAAAAAAGTTAGGTTAATTGTGTGGTTATAAGATTTAAATATATATATAAAAATAAAAGGATCTATGACCATGAAGTTAATGCAGAGGATTTAAATAGGTTATGTTATCATTTTAAATGTTGGGATCATAGGTCCGAGGTGTAGATCAATTGGTTCATCCAAACCCCATAAGGGGGGCGGAGGTCCAATGTTCAAATCTCGGGCCTCGCCGGACTGAAAGCTTGTTCTTTTTCATGGTGCTTTCAGTGACGTAAAAGGTTTAAAATGATTGTGACATGGTGGTTATAGGGGCGGACTGTACGAAGATCTATGTTACGACTTCCGAGGCGGACAACGCAGAATACTATGACGACCATAAAATTTGAATAGTCTACCCAAATTTGTGGCGGCTACCGATTCCACCATGTAAATTTAAAAAAAAAAAAAAATTGGATCACCCTTCTAGTAGCCTAATACATTTGACATTCGCACCAGGTATAAAGAGACATAAACGAAAGTCTAGAGAACGTGGGACACGAGTCACGACTCTCAAAATGATCTCTGATTTTTTTATTTTAAGATTGACTCGGATGTGATATTCAATGCTCACCTTCCTAAACTACCCTTACATCAAATTTATTCTCTATTAGTTACGATTCTTGAGGTTTTTAATTTCAAATGTTGCAAGTTAATTTCTTTTATGTTCGTATCGTCTTTTTGCAAATAGACTTTGCTCTGGTTTCTGAAGATTGTCACCACGTCCCCAACATAGAAAAAATAGGGGGCGACAATAATTTTTAACTGCGGAGTGGTTAACAGGGTGTCTTAATTTCTGAGAAATATGCTTATTAAAGTAATTAAAATGTGTTATGTAAGAAATTTTTAGCAAAGGCATATCAACATCAAAACATAAGAATCCATAAAATCTAATATCAGAATAATCCATGGACAGATGGACATCTTTTATCTGGGGATCTCGTGTTCTAGGATTTGGAGACAGACAAATATTAATATAAAAAATTCCTATAGAGGATGGAGGACCTCCTGGTGCTTGTTCATCTTGCGTATGCTCTCCGATTGTGCGCTTTGCGTAAAGTTGAAATGACAGGTGAAGGAAACTTGGTTATTGTTAAAGTATATCATCTTAAGCCACTGTTGATGCTCGATAACCGCTTATATAAGAAGCTAGATGTAGCCATTTCTTCAACTCAACGTGGGCTTCTCAGCTTGGCTTAGCTTTAACTTGGTTTGGGTTGTGGTATTGGGAGAGTGAATAAATAATTTAAAGAAGCAAAGCACCCACTCTGCAATTCCTCGCCTAGCCTCGCCTAGAAGAAGATCAGATACCCGTTATACAGGAAGATCTGTGTACCCTGATCATCATCATCATGTAAGATTTCTTTGTTTTTTTCATGTTAGGTGGTTATAAAGGTTTTTAATTTTGCGTTTTGCTATAGATAATGGTATTCATGAGCAGTGGAATGATCTCATGCTTGTCTGCATGCCCGACTTGTTCTCGACACCCTTAAATATGTTGGTCTCCTTATGTAGAGCTCCAGTTCGATGATGGAACGTGTTGTGATATGTATATACAGTTTATATATATATATGTGTGTGTGTGTGTAGCCACAAAGACTATGCAATTATAAGCAAGTTTGGCTATATAATCGCTGCTGCAAGGATGCTTGATTGGAGAAGGTGAGATCTCTATTGAACCGAGCAGTGGAAGATATGTAGACTCCCTTTGGCCAGAGTATTCCATATTGTTTTCTTCTTCAACCAAATAGTGGTCATTCAATGGGTATAACGTAAGCCCAGAACACTGCTTCTTAGTGGGATTTTTTTAATGCAAGTCTGATATATTAGGAGTCATGGGCCTGGAAACTTACACAGTTTTTTTTGTTTTTCATTTATTCTTTAAATGTTGAATTGCAATCACCTAGTGCCTGTGATTAAGGAAATATTTAGCAAAGGCATATCAACGTCAGAACATAAGAATCCAAAAAATTTAATATCAGAATAATATATGATATTTTTAAAAAGTTAGCTAGAGATGGAAATTTAGAAATAGTAGGTGTTAGTTGTTATGTTGTTGCTACTTTTATGTTGGGGTTGCACTATTTTGTTTGAGGAATATATTGTGAATATCATATATGGATATTACCAATTTTTAGATTTTAATTGGATATTATGTATTGTTAGATTTTGATGTTACATATTTAAGGAAATGTGACCACAAGAACTTAAAATGAGCATGTAATATGAACTATATGATAATCACAATATACTAAGTAAGAAAAACTTATAATAAACTTCTGCAATAATTCTACTTCCATAAATGAATCTCACGAAAATAGGATGTTCATATAAAATGTTGAGATCTTAAATGTTCCATGCTTCATACAAGTTCTACATTGTGTCTAACTTGTATTCAAATCTTCTATCTATTCTCCACTATTCTTTATGCTCACTCTCTCTTCTAACAAAAGTCCTAAAGACCTTGTTCGCTATCAACTTCCTACCAAAGGTTCTCCCATTTTAGCAGTTCTTAAGACTGGTGAGGATTTGATAAAGAAAAAATTATTTTGGATCATTCATAATGGTCAACATGCAAATTTTTGGAAAGATTCTTGGGATGGTCACAAGACTTTGATAACTTAGTTTCCCGATTGGAGGCCTTGGATGGAGGAGCTTCACCGAGCTAATTGGATAAAGGTGGGTAATCAAGGTACAAATAAAATAAAAATTATAAGGCTTCAGCAGATTAGAAGAGATTTTAAGATTTTATTTATGAAGGACTCAAAGTCTATACAAAACTTTTTCAATTGTGTTATGGGATTAGTAAATCAAATTAGATCCCATGGAGAAATTCTAATATATAAAAATATTATCGAGAATATTTTAAGAAGTCTACCTCCAAAATGTGATGGTGTGGTAATTGCCATTGAAGAATCAAAATACTTATCACAACTATCAGTCAGTGAGTTAATGTGATCACTTCAAAGTCATGAGTAAAATATAAATAGACCTGCATATATGCCAATTAAAAAACATTTAAAAAAAAAATTAATATTTCCAAAGACAAAGGAAGAAAATTTGAAGGATCATACTCAAACATAGGTAGAGAAAAATTTAGAGGAAGAGGATATGGTGGTATAGGCTCAAGTAGAGATGGAGGTAGCAACCAATGTGGTAGAGGTAAAATAAACTACAAAGGAAGAGGTAATTTTGATAAATCTCAAATTCAGTGTTATTACTATAAAATATTTGGTCATTATGATTCTGATTTTTGGAAAAGAAAGAAAGTTCATCCTAACAGTTTTGAAGAGAAATAAGCACAAAATAATTTATTTTTGGCATGTGATATAAAAAAAAACATATTTGGTGATGTATGGCTCCTAGATAGTGGGTGTAGTAGTCATATGACTAGAAACAATGACCTTTTTGCCAAGTTAGATGATTCTATTAATTTCCAAGTAAATATTGGAGATGAAAATGAAGTTAAAGTCAAAGGTAAAGGGAAAATTTCAATCAAAACAATATAGGGGATGCAAAATTTTATTTATTATATCCTCTATGTGCTTGAGTTATCCCATAATATCTTAAGCATTGTATAGCGTATTCAGAAGGGATGTTGAATTATTTTTTAGAACAATGAATGTGCCATTTATGATAAAGTTGCTAGCAACCATATTGTAGCAAAAATTAGTACGCTACCTAATAGAATCTTTCCTTTGATATTGGGATATGCATAGACTCAAGCCTTGAAGGTTTTTATAGATGATAAATCTTGGTTGTGGCATATGAGTTATAGACATCTAAATTTTCGAGGGCTAAAGCTACTATATCAAAAGCACATGGTGAATGGGATTTTGTTGATTGAACCTCATGATCAAATTAGTGAATGTTGTATTCTTGGAAAATTGCATTAAGATTATTTTATAGTAGTAAGATCTTGGGGAGCTAAGAAGCCACTTTAGCTAGTACATGCAGATATTTGTGGTCTACTGTAAACCTGGTCACTAAAAAAAAGCAGGTATTTTATCCATTTTTTTGATGATTTTAGTAGGACTTGAGCACATTTTACTAAAGAAAAATTATAATCTCTCTCTTTTTTAGAAATTTATAGCTAATGTAGAAAAGCAGAGTGTTTATGTTTTAAATACCTTGCATATAGATAGAGGGGGAGAATTTACCTCCAACAAAAAATAGAGTGGTTAATTTTGCAAAATATATGTTATTTGTAGATAATTTATGACAAGCTATACTCCATAACAAAATGGGGTTGCAAAACACGAGAAATAAATGATTATGGAGATGGATAGAAGCATATTTAAAGAAAAGGTTCTTCCAAATTATTTTTATGTTGAAGTTATAGCTACTTATGTCTAGTTGTTGAATAGATACCCAATAAAATCTGTAAAGAATGACTTCTCATGAAGCATGGTATGAAACCTAGTATAACACATCTCAGGATATTTGGTTGTATTGCATATTTCATGTCCCTAAAGAAAAGAGACATAAAATTGATGATAAAAGTGAAAATATATTTATATTAGCTATATTGAGGAAAAAAAAGGGTAAAAGTTGTATAATATTTTGATAGTGAACTTGATTGTCAATCATGATGTATTTTTTAGTAAAAATAAAGCATGGCAGTGGGATGAAAGTGTATAACAAGAAAATCTAGTATTTGTGGATATAGAACCAAAATTGGTGTCTCAACTTGCCAAATGAAGTAATAGCCCAAGAGTGGTACCTCATCCTATTGGGCTAAGCAATAGCTCAAGTTCCATAGCCACTCCATCAAGTTCATCATATTCTTCATCTAGCCTAAGTCCTCCTGCAAGTCCTCCATCAAGGAAGGTAATATCTCTTATAGAGATTTATGAAAAACTTTTGGTTTCAATTTAATAATGAAATATGCTTTACTAACTCATATCCAAGTAGAGCCAATAAATTATGAAGATGTGGTGAAAGATGAAGTTTAGCATGAAGCCATGAAGGAAGAGATTGTTGCCATTGAAAGAAATAGAACATGGTAGCTTATGGATCCTCCACCAAAAAAGAAGCTTGTTGAATTAAAGTGGGTTTACAAAATGAAATATAAAATTGATGGGTCAATTGAAAGATACAAAGTAGCTAAAGGCTACTCTCAAAATCTGGGTATAGATTATGATGAGACTTATGCTCTTGTTGCAAAACTTGATATCATTAGAGTTGTTTTGGCTTTGGCAACACAATTTAAATGGCCAAATTTTCAATTTTATGTTAAATAAACATTTCGAAATGGTTACTTGAATGAAGAGATATTTTTAGAATAGCCACCAAATTTCAAAGTTGCAGGACAAGAGCATAAGGTTTATAGGTTAAAGAAAGGCCTATATGACCTCAAACAAGCACCTAGGGCTTGGTATAGCATAAATGATGGATATATTTTGAACTATAGATGTAGCAAAAGCAAAAGAGAGCCCACATTGTTTATCAAATCTAGAGATACTGATGATCTACTTGTTGTTTATTTATATGTTGATAACTTGATTTATACTGGTAATAACGAGGTGTTGATACACAAGTTTAGAAATGCTATGAAGCATGAATTTGAAATGACTGATTTGGGTATGATGCACTATTTTCTTTGCATAGAAGTAAGACAATTAAATGATGATATTTTTATTTGGCAAGAAAAGTATGCAATTGACCTTTTTAATAAATTTAGATAAAAAAAATTACAAACCTATGCATACACCTATGAAAAGTTGGTCAAAAATAATGAAAATAAAAAGGTGAATGCTACAATGTACACAAGCTTAGTTGATAGTCTTTTGTATCTTACAACCACTAGACTTGATATTATGTATATAGTAAGCTTCACAAGATCCAATTGAAGTTTATTTTTGTGCAGTAAAGAGTATACTCAAAGTATGAATTGACTCAGGACTCGAATTTGTGAGAAAAGCTAAGTTTTTTTTTTATTAAAAATAAAAGAACTCAGATGAACAAGAGGTTAAGAGTGCGAATCAGACTCAAAAGCGAATCGACTCAGGATTCGAATTTTCCGTCAACGCTTTTTCCATCGCCATTTGTGTTAGCGGCAAAAAAGTCCTAAAAACCAACAACGATTGTGATTGTGTAATGTTGTTAACTGTCTTGACTTCTTTTACTCTCACAAGCCATTCTCCTTCAAGCACGGTGATATTTTGTTTTGTCTCTAGGAAGCGTTTCTTCTAGGTTTAGACTTTGAATTAGAAACCAAAATAATTTAAATTTTAAGCTAATACCTAGAACAACGACAATAGAATCTCATATCGAAATTTTGACAACGGACATCGATCAAAACCTCAGTAAAACATCCTTTGGCCTGTCGGGAGTGACGGACTTCTTCCTAAAGCCGCGAAGTAAAAACATGAACATTGAAAGTCATTATTCTTTGCAGCAAAACAATCTCTTTTCAGCTTTAAGTAAAATCCATTATGTCAACCTCTCTTTCCGGTGCCTTTAAGAAAATTTAAAAGGACAAGAATTCTAAAAAAAAAAAATGCGCCGAATGAGTAACCCCAGGATTCAAAAGACAAATACCTGATACTGAAATTTTGATGAAAGAACCCTTCTCATCCGAGTAACAATACTCATAGAAGTAAACGTCCTCTTAAGACATCTATGTGGAGGATCTATTTCGATCAAATTCCAAGTTTCCAACAACCAGGTTACCTAAAAATAATTATGTATAGCCATTAGACGCTTCAGAAAGACCACCATCTGTCAAACTAAGCTTCCAAAATTCAAATGCTTTCCCATACTCACCGTCTCCGCTCGTCAAAGTACTCGGATTTAGTAAAGACCTTGCAATGTCAAGAAAAACGCAGAAACTCTAGATTTTAGCAAAGACCTTGAAATGCCTCGCCACAGATTCAACTTTGTTACAGTCGAAATAATTTGTATCTTTCAAAGAGTGAAGAAACTCATCATTCGTTAATCACAGCTTAAAAAAAGCAGAAATCCTAGATTTTGAGCAAGAATTCTTTCAAGCCTAAAGATAAAAGATTACATAACTACAGGGTTTAGACTGCGGCTCGTGTCAGAGGTCCCCAGGCTGATAATACTGCAAAAACAAAGCAAGATCCGAAATGGAACCCTGACAATTCCCATTAATTCAAAAATAAAAATAAAAAATAAAAAACAGAAAATAATTCTCACCATCCCTTATGTATTAAAAATTTATTTTTTTGGTTTTAAAATTTATTTGTTTATATGTTGTTTTCTTAATAGATTATATGGAATTAAAATTGATTCTATTTGACTTTTACCTTTTAATATTTATTTATTTATATGTTGTTTTCATAATAGAGTATATGAAATTGAAATTGGTGTCATTTGTATAATATAATGATCATATTTTGACAAATTTGACAACTATACATGTGACATTTGTTAATATTTTAACTTTTTTATTTAGTTGAAATTATATCATATTTATTTATTTTTATTCTATATAGGTAAATTGGTAATATCATTGGGTGTTACCATTTTAAAACCCTTTATTTTTATTCTATATAGGTAAATTGGTAACATCATTAGGTGTTACTTTTTTGAAACCCTATACTTTAGGGTATTGAATTGGAGAAGCCAACCAACCTTGGACCTCACGAAAGAGAGGTTAAAGTCCTAACCACTCTGCTATCCTTTTTTTTTTTTTTTTTGTGTGGAAAACATCCCAAAAGGGATGCCACTTTCGGGTAAGACCCAAGGAGGCAGGGGTATCCATTCCACCAAAAAATGCCCAGGACTTGGACCTGGCCTACCACCTTTGACATACTCAAAGAGCAAACAAACACACAAAACCAAATTAAAAAAAGTAAATAACAACAAAAATAATAAAATAAAATAAAAAAACATGCTCTTTGAGTGTGTCAAAACCAAAAGCACAACCAAACATGCACAATAAGATAAAAGAAACCACAACACAAACCACATAGAAAAACACAAGAACCACATAACAAAACACAAACAAAACAAAAACAACAGAATACTACAAAGACATAACCCAAAAAAACATGAAAAATAAACACAACCAAAACCTAAAAAATAAAATAAATAAAATAAAAATAAAAATAACCAACAAAAGACAATAAAAAAAAACAAAAAACATAGAAAACACTCACACATAAAAAAATGAAATAACACAAACAAAGAGAAACCCAAGAACAAGAACGAAAAAAACACAAGAACAATAACAAAAAACATAAAAAAAAAAACAAAACAACAAAAACCCAAGAACAACAAAAAACAACACAAAGAACACAAAAAGAAAACAAAACAAAAGAACCCACCCACCTTAAAAAACTAAACAAAAAAACAAAGAAGACAAAAGAAAAAAAAATGAACAAAATAATGACTTATCTAGACAAGAAGACTATTAATGCAAGAATCAACAGAGGAAACAAAATAAAGAATAGAATGAGCTAGGGAACTAAAAAAACTGAATGCCCCAAAGAGAAACAAAAAAAAAAAACAAGAAGAAACTAGGTACCTTTAGAACTAGAGCCATCCAAAGAAATGATAGAAAGAAGATCTTCCCTAATTTGAGAAGCCCACCATATAGGAGGGTGGCCATAGCAAGTAAGATCACCTTTGTCCAAAGCCCAATTAGCTAAAGCATCAACACTCTTGTTTTGATCTCTGACCACATGATTGTAATCAACTTTCAAAAATCTCGTCTGGATTAACTGAATCTTCTCAATAATTCTTTTTATTCTCCAATCCACCTTATGATTCTTAGAAGAAGTCTTCAAGAGATTAATCATAAGTTGAGATTCAGACTCAACTAACACCTTTTCCCATCCAAGATTAGTAGCCTCCTGAAGGCCTCTAAGGATACCATACCCCTCAGCAAGGTTATTGGAAAGAATACCCAAATTCTCAAGAAAAGTAAAAACCAGGGAGCCATCTAAAAGTCTACCAATTCCTCCCACATTGGCTTTTCCAGGGTTCCCTCTAGAGGCTCCATCAATATTGACTTTTCCAAAATCCTTAGGAGGAGGTTGCCAATTTCTAGTCCTATCCATCTTACTAATACTCACATTCACTTTAAGTTGGTTTCCATTAGAAGGTTTAATCTTCAATATTTGCATCACTTGATCCCATATTTGGTGGGATTTTTGGGGGTGATTAAGGAGTTGATGGATTGATTCAACTAAGTTGGCTATGGTCTTTTGCCAAATATAGTGAATATCCTTCCTATCTTGATTAAAAATTTGGTTGTTCCTTTCATTCCAAATATTCCAAAGAAGAATGGTAGAACCCATCCAAACTAACTTCCTAATAAAATGATCAACACCCTCTTGATTAGGCCAATCCCTCCAAAGCTATTCAAAAGTGAAAAAATTGGACCACTGTAATCCAAGTAAAGTTGCCATTCTCCTCCATAGCTCAGAGGCTAAAGTACACTCAATAAAAATATGGTTGATATTTTCTACATTCTCTTCACACATTTCACATCTAAAAGGGCCATGAAAACCACGCTTCATAAGTTGCTCACTAGTAAGCACCCTATGATGCAATA
Source organism: Wollemia nobilis (assembly GCA_028583015.1). Lineage (NCBI taxonomy): Eukaryota > Viridiplantae > Streptophyta > Pinopsida > Araucariales > Araucariaceae > Wollemia > Wollemia nobilis. The sequence goes on from JAQPPZ010016752.1 coordinate 1,949,611, forward strand.
AAAGCCAATTAAAGAACCTCACCTTAGGCTAGAGCTTTTGAGCCCACAATTGAGAAAATATGTCAAAATAATGGTTGGGATTATTATGGCATAAGGTCAAATAACCTTGAGAAACTGAATACTCACCCTTAGTATGATAGATAAAACAACATTTGATAATTCATTGGAGATGGATTAAATAATACATCTACAGGCTGAAATAGCCCGGAGGTTACGAAACCATCCGAGGCTGAAATAGCCCTTGTTGTAACTTAATAACAACATGCTAATAATAATGTAATAACTAAAAATATACGCTAACATCCCCCCTTATTACATTATTTGGGTAATAATATAACTACTAGCTATACTAACATCCCCCCTGATTACATCATTTTGCAATACAAAGAGAGCTGCGAAACAATTCAAATTTGACACGTGCAAGTGCCTTAGTGAAAATGTCTCGCAACTTGAGCATCGGTGGGAATGTGCCGAAGCTGAATTCGGTGCCTCGAAACTTCATCTCGAATGAAATGACATTGTGTGTCAATGTGTTTTGTTCTTTCATGATGGACTCGGATTCTTGACTAGGTTCGTAACACCCTGATTGTCGCAAAACAAGTGTATTGGAGATTTGGATGGATGACCCATACTTGTCGTAATGCGACGCAACCATATCACTTCGCACACAGCTTCACGTGCGGCGCGATACTCTGCATCTGTTGATGAAATAGCAACCACCTGTTGCTTCTTGCTGTGCCAAGAGACAGGACCGGATCCAAGATGAAAAATATATCCTGAAGTTGACTTGCGATCATCAAATGATCCGGCATAGTCGGAGTCCGTGTATCCTTGCAAGAAGAATTTGTTGTTCCTCTTGTATTCTAGGCCATATTCTATTGTGCCATGGACATAGTGAAGAACACGTTTTGCTGCTTTCCAATGAGTGGTCTTAGGCTCCCGCATGAACCTCGAAAGATAGTTGACAGCAAATACGAGATCCGGCCTAGTATTGGTCGGATATATGAGACTCCCAATCAACCGTCGATAGAGAGTACCATCTACCCGAGGTGAATCATCATATCGCGATAATCGAAGTCCAGCCTCCATCGGAGTTGCCATTGGCTTGCAATCAGTCATGCGATATTTTTCTAGCAATGTCTTGGCATATTTTTTCCGAGACACTTTGATGGAGTGCTCCTTCTGGCTGAATTCCGGACCAAGACAAGAATGGAGAAGTCCGAGATCCGACATCTCAAAAGATTGACACAAGTCTCTTTTGACAGGAGAGATCATAGTTTTCGAACTCCCCGTAATGAGCAGATCATCAACATAGAGTACAAGCAACACTATCTCGTAACCCTCGTTTCTTGAAATAGAGGTTTGCATCCCGACGGACATCTCTTAAAACCATGTCGCAGGAGGTGATTGTCCATTTTTATATACCAAGCTCGAGGAGCTTGTTTCAGGCCATATAAGGATTTGACCAATTTGCAAACTTTCTCGCTGTTGGCCTTCCACCGCAAATCCTTCTCGGCTGAGTCATATAGACTTCTTCTTGGAGATCACCATTCAGAAAGGCACTTTTGACATCCATCTGATGAACTTTCCACCCAAACTGTGCTGCCATAGCACAAATAACTCGAATTGTTGTCATCCGAGCAAGTAGGTGCAAAAGTTTCCTCGTAGTCAATGCCTTCCTTTTGAGCATAGCCCTTTGCAACAAGACGGGCCTTATGCTTATCAATTGTCCCATCTGCTTTGTACTTGACTTTATACACCCATTTGCAGCCAATGGGTTTCTTTCCATGCGGCAGATCGACAAGCTTCCAAGTTTTGTTTTTCATCAAAGACTTATACTCTGCATCCATAGCAGCCTTCCACTGAGGCTCACCGAGAGCAACTTGTACTGATGCAGGTTCAAGATCGTCTATGGAAGACATAAACACCTTATCACTATCAATATCCATATCTTCTCGTATCTCTTGCTGGATCTACGTAAAGTTCTTCAAAAGATCGACACGGATCATCAACCCCAGTATTCTCTCGTTGTAGCTTTCTCCCGTCGAGCCATGCCGCGAGTACGAGGCCTATCCAAAGTCAAATCTGGTGGAGTAGATAGCTTAGAGTCTTTGATTGTATTTGTATACCACTTTGGATTCTTCTTCTTAGGTGTTGAAGAAGATCCGAAGAACCTCCAACCTTTGATGAAGGAGATTTAACAACCTGAGTTTCCACAAGGTCTAGGTATACATCTGATGTGTTTGCTGATGTGAAAGCCTCATCAAAAACAACATCTCTACTTATGTGAATCTTCTTGGTTAAGGGATCAATCAAACGATAACCCTTAGAGTGCTCATCATACCCAAGAAGAATACACTTCAATGACTTCTCATCTAGCTTCTTCCTTTTCTCTTTTGGTATGTGCATGAAAGCTTTACACCCAAAAATGCGTAGATGAGAAATGGAGGGTTTCCTACCACTCCATGCTTCCTGTGGAGTCATTCCTTGTAGGGCCTTTGTGGGTGCCCTATTCAACAGATATACCGCTGTGGTGACAGCTTCTACCCTAGTTGCTCAAGTCTAGCTCCCGTGAGCATGCAACGAACCATTTCCATGATGGAACGATTCCTCCTTTCAACAACTCCATTTTGCTGAGGAGTATAAGCAGTAGTTAACTGTCTTGTGATCCCATTTTCTTTCAAGAATGCAAAAAATTCTTTAGAGGTGAACTCCCCCCTCGATCTGAGCGGAGGGTCTTTATAGAAGTCCCCGACTCCTTCTCAACAGCATTTCTTGAATTGCCGAAAGAAGCCAAATGCTTCAGATTTCAGCTTGAAGAAAGAATACCCACATCTTTCGTGAGTAATCATCCACAAATAACTGAAAATACCTCTTACCCCCACAACTCTTGGGAGTGAAGGGACCGCACGGATCAGTATGAACCAACTCCGGAGGTTTCTTTGCTCTAGTAGAGCTCTTTTCAAAAGGCACTCTATGCTGCTTTCCCGCCAAGCAGTCAGAGCAAACTGGTAAAGTGGTAGAAAGGGAAGGAAGACCCTTAACCATCTCATACTTACTTAGCTCAAGTAAGTAACCGTAACTCAAATGTCCATATCTCTTGTGCCATAGGGAAGTTGCCTCCTTTGTAGAGACTGTCATGGCAACATGTGGAGTAGAGATAGTATCTAAGGAAAATAAGCCATGCTTATATGAAGCGGTTGCAATGTTCTTACCCCTCCTGGTAATAGAACAACACTTCTTGCCTCCCTCAACACTAAAGTTCACAACCATATCTTTGTCCAGAATTTGTGTGACTGACAACAAATTGTTTGCCAATCCTGGAACATAGAGGACTTTATCAATCTGACACTTGCCATCAGGAAGAGTGACTGAAACAGATGCCTTCTCCCCGAACCTTGTAGGTTTTATCATCAAGCAATAGTGACAAGTTTGCCCTCTTTGGCCTCAAAAGACTCAAACCATGATTTGTCACCAGTCATGTGCTTACTGGCTCCATAATCAACATACCATATAGGATCCGTCTGCTTGGACACTGTGGTAGTCATGAGAACTTTGTGAGCTCTCTCGGAATCCGTGTCAGATTCTTCAACAACAACATTCACTTGCTGTTTGTTCTTTTGTGGTTTGTTTCGGCCTTTCTGTTTTGATTGCTTATTCTTATGCCAACATCTGTTTGTATCATGACCTTCTTTGTCACAGATCTTGCAATATCTCTTTTTCTGTTGAGGTTGTTGAGTTTGTTTCCCTTTTGAATCCTTTTGTGAATTCCCTCCCTTCTAAAAATTACCCTTCTTCCGGTTCTGCCCTTTCCCGTTGATGTAGAGAGCAGTATTAGAAGAATCATCTCTCTGTAGTTGGCGTGCTTCCTCCTCTTGAAGCATATTAACCAATTCTACAAAAGTAACTTTTCGTTGTGATACATGAAGGGAAGTAATCAACACCCGATAAGAATCAGGTAAAGCTCTCAATACAACTCGAAGTAAGGAGCTTGTCTTCAATCGGTTCTCCCAAAGAATTCAACTTTGCTTTCAATTCAAAAACTCGCAAAGAAAGAATTCAACCTGTCTCACCCTGCTTCATGCTCAGACTGTGTAATTGAGATTGAAGAAATAGAATGGTGGAATCATTCTTTCCCTCATATATAGTATTAAGGGCATCCCATGCCGCTTTACTAGTTGCACAGTCAAGCAATATGGGGTTGGACTTCATCAGACACAACAAGCAAGATGAGCACTTTTGCTTTACTGTCTAGCTTATCAAAGTCTCTTTGAGCATTATATGGAGCTGTAGCACCAACAATAGGTGAAGGTCTGGTTGTTGTTCCGGATACAACATCCCATAAATCATCCATTGCTAGGATGGCCTTCATATTATTTTTCCATGGTGTGTAATTAGGACCTTTCAACAACTGATGAGAATCAGTCATTAGTTTTGCATACATGATGAAGGTTCCTTATAACACCAATTGGTCCCCCTTTCGATATACCTTTTGCTAGGCCGTTATACCGTACAAAATACCCGCCCTTACGTGAGGGAAACTATAGGTATTTAGAAAGATCAACAAAAATCACCCGCCCTTACGTGAGGGAAACTATAGGTGAGTTTTAGAGATCATACGATACGTGGAACATAAGCAAGATCGAAAGGGAATCGCCTTGTTGATGGCACCTACCATAGAAGATTCTTCTCATGCGTGGGGCGTAACTTCCCCTAAACACTATGAAGAATACTTCGTCAGGATTTACGCCTAAACACAAGAGCGATTAAGGGTAGTGGATGGAGTAAAAAAATGCAAAATGGCAAACTTATCTCTCCCCGACGATTTATAGAGAACAAGCTCAGACGTCGTTGTAGCAGACTATATTAGGCGGCGGATACAGTAGCGCAATCACGACAGCTTTACCTGTAAGTGCTGGCCGTTCGGTATCACAAATACCGAACGCTGCAGTGCAATAAATTGCACGGATGGGTTTTAATTATTCCGGGGACTTAGGGAGTGAATTTGATTTTAATTTTTAATGTTATAGTGCAAAAACAAATATGCAACATACAACAAAAAAAATGCCCACAGAAATAACCCACTAGGTGTCGGGCGCAGCCGAAAATGCACCTTTACAATAATGCCAAAATTGATTTTCAAAAAATTACTCTCTTTCCCCCTTTGATTTTTTGAAAAAAATACCCCTTTTTTTTAAAAAAAAAAAAATCCCACAAATGATTTTGAAAATTATTTTATAACCTTAAAGTTAAAAAAATATTAATTTTAATTTATATAGTTATAAAAAACCTTTAAAGAAAAAATTAAAATCAAATTAAAAAATTTAATTTTAATTTATAAAGGTTAAACTATAGAAAATAAATTAAAATTAAAAAATTAAAGTTTAACTTTAAGGAAAAAAATAATAAAAAAAATGTGGAAATTTTTTTTTTTTACCTTTGTGGAAGGGGGGTCGGCGGGATTGGAACCCGCGACCTGCAGGCTCCCAGAGCCTTACCGCACAGTCCACCACCAGGTGGACTAGCGGGCTGATCCGACAGGATCAGGGGCCCCTCGTATTTGAGGAGGGTCCCCAATATTCTGCCCGAGCGCGGCCTCTGCTGCTGGTCCCCAGTCCGCTGCCTTGCTCTCCTCCGCTCCTTGGTCGCTGCGCGTCGCGGCTGCTGTGGTGGCCACGGCTGCAGCTCGCTGCGCATGCAGCACGACGCAGCGCGGGAGGGGGAGGGGGGCGGCCACGTCCGTAGGAAATTTTTTTTTTTTTTTAGATTAAAAAAAACTCTTTTTTTTTTTATAGGCGGGGGGAGGGGTGTTCCTCCCGCAGGCGCGTGTCGCGTCTGCGCGACACGCGACGGGAGGTGGGGATGGGGGCCTCCCGCGCCTGCGTGTCGCGTTTGCGTGACACGCGACGGGAGGTGGGGGTGGGGGCCTCCCCAATGTGCGGACGCGCATCTGTCGCGTCTGTGCGACGGGAGGGGGGAGGCGCTCCCACAGTCGCACGCACGCGTGCGCCCGCGTGCCCGCACGACGGGAGGGGGGAGGCGCTCCCACAGTCGCGCGGACGCGCGACTGGAGCGGGAGGGGGGGCCGAACCTCCAAATTTTTTTTTTTTTTTTAAAAAAAAAACGCAGCGTCGCAGGCCTTTAAAAAAATGCAGTGTCGCAGGATTTAAAAAAAACGTCTCAGTTTTTTTTTTTTTTTTTAAAATAGCATCTCCGCACACAGTGATTCACAGCGTCTTCGTACACAGTAATTCTTGCGACCTCCTGCAAGATTTATCCCTCAGACGATGAGCATATGCGAACCTTACTGCACAGCCTCACTCGCAGCTTTCACATCCTATTATGCCTGCCCTGATACCATGATAGATAAAACAACATTTGATAATTCATTGGAGATGGATTAAATAATACATCTATAGGCTGAAATAGCCCGGAGGTTACGAAACCATCCGAGGCTGAAATAGCCCTTGTTGTAACTTATTAACAACATGCTAATAATAATGTAATAACTGAAAAATATATGCTAACATAGTAGTGTTGTTACATCCAAAACAATCTTTTTCATGGGACCAAGAGAGGGATCTCATATGAAGGATGCCTTGGATATCTTGTCTTTGCCTTTCTAGGATTTGAATAGGCCAGTCCTCAATAGGGATCCAATATCTACCAACCTTTGAATTACCAATATGGTACCGACAGTAATTAAACACCTTTATCCAATTATCTCGGTGAAGCTCCTCCATCCAAGGCCTCCAATCGAGAAACTGAGTTATCAAAAGCTTGTGACCATCCCAAGAATCTTTCTAAAAATTTGCATGTTGACCATTATGAATGATCCAAAATAATTTTTTCTTTATCAAATCCTCACCAGTCTTAAGAACTGCTAAAATGGGAGAACCTTTGGTAGGAAGTTGATAACGAACAAGGTCTTTAGGACTTTTGTTCTCAGCATATTTAGCACAAAGATTCTTGGCCCAAAGAGCATTGGGGTTATGCAACATCCTCCAATATAATTTAGCAGCTAAAGCTTTGTTGTTATTAATAGAAGACTGAAATTCTAACCCCCCTTCATTCTTAGGAAGACATAAAGTATCCCATTTCACCAAGGCCCATTTTCTTTTCTCCTTAGTACCACTCCAAAGGAAACGATGACTGATTTGATCCAATTCTCGAAGAACAACCTTTGGGATATTCAAAATGAAAGAAACATAAATAGGAAGAGCTTGAAGGACTGATTTTACCAAGGTGATTCTACCCCAAGAAGAAAACCACCTATTGGTCCACTTTCTAATTTTTTTCTTGACTTTGTCCAACAACCAATTCCAATATTTATTTTTCTGCCTTTGAATATTTATGGGAATACCTAAATAAGTGATTGGAAGGGAGATCTTATTATATCTTAATTTATCCAAGACCATGGATTCCTGTCTAGCAGAAGCAATGAAAGAAATTAACTTTAGATTTGTCTTCATTGATCAACTGCCCAGTAGCCTTAGAAAAATAGCTAATGATTTGCTTAATATTAGAATCTTCCTTAACTGTAGCTTTAACTAAAAGAGTAGAGTCATCCACAAATTTAAGATGTGTTGGCAATTTTGGGTTTGAGATCCTAGCTCCTTGTCTACGAGTTGTCATTGATGTCAAAAGGAAATGACATTAATGTTAAGAGGATGTGTTGGCTTCAAAGGTGAAAGATTCCAAGAGAATCTTCTTAAGAGAATCTAGAGAGATTCCATTGGATAAAGTTTTTGGATAGGGTTTTTATTAAAACCAAGTTAAATGGTTTTTATTAAAACCAATGGAGGTTCTCTTTATTATTTAATTATTATTTAAAACCCTTCAAAGTTTTAATTAATTAATTATTTAATTAATTAAGGGAGAAAATTATTTTTAATTTATTAAAAAATTTTAAAGGTTTTTAAAACTTTTTTTATTCTTAATTTATTAAAATTAATTAAGGGTTTTTAAACCCTTTAGAAAGCAATTTCGATTAAATTTGAAATTATGTTTCTCTGCCACCGACGTGTTCTAAAGTCCACGATTGGACTATAAATATGGGAAGGATCCTAAGGTTTAACTCCTCTTGAGATTTTTGAATGCATTAATTTTTGGCTGCGAACGATGCTCTGTTGATGCCGCGGAAGAAGAGAGCTCGCGTTTGAAAAAATTACGAAGTGCTTGTTCGTTGAAGTGGTAGGAAGTCTGTCTTAGACTTCGTTAGCCCCTTGTGGGCTAGTGGCAGCATAGGCTGCGTTTGGGCTTTGTGTAGGCGTAGGTCTGCGTTTCGATTCCCGTGGAGGGAGCTGTGCATGGATTAAGTCATGTTTTTGTTAAAATGTATTTTGTGCTGCGGTTTTTGGATTCGTCAAAGGCAGCCATTCCGCAACTTTCAGATTTGTCAAGGGCAGCCATTCCGCGATTTTCATATTCTTCAAGGACAGCCATTCTAAGGTGTGATTAATTTATTGATATAATTTTTGGCATTGTTTAGCATTGTTTAAAAGACATAGGAGAAATAAGGGGATATTTCTTTGGTTGTATTTTTGAGATTAGTTTTTTGCTATGCTAAAGTTTAAAATGGAGATATAAGGTGTAAGTTTTGGTTGTTGTGTTTTTGACTTCTTTGGTGGTTGTTTTCAAAAGAGGAGAAACTAAAATGTGTATTAAGGAAAGTTTTTATATGCTCATTTATCTTGGTTCTAACCCTAACTTGGTTGGAAGTTTGAGGGTTGTGTGTGGTGACAGATTTAAGGGTCAAGTTTCTTCTACTCCAATAAGGTATGGGCACATTCTTCTTATGAGTATGATTGGTGTATGTTTTCTGAAATAAGGTTGGAGTGAAAAGGTTTTCAACTAGGTTTTCTTTGATTGGGTGTAAATCCTATTTTCTGGTTTGTTGAAGACTACTTATGCATTGTTATCCTTAAGGAGAGTTTTTGATGAATGCATAATTTTTGGTTTGAGATAGTGGAAGCTTTGTGCACTAGGGTTTGTATTTGTGAGTCAAGCTACTTGCATTGAGTTGGTGGAACCCTTGGTTGGTCTGTTTTGAGTTTGATGGTTGAGTTGCTTCCATAGAGGTTGTTTGATCAAGTTATTGCTTTACTTGATTCATGATATTGGGCTTACTCCATTGAGTTGATTTGAGCAAGTTATTCTTTGCATTTGGTGATATTGTGTTGGTGGTTGTTTTGTTCAAATATCTTTGGAGGGAAAAGGATTTCTACTTGTTTCCTTTTCTTGTGATGATCGGTTGAATGCTTCAAGGTTAATGTTGAGTTGAATGATGTTGGTTAAACCTTGTATATAAGCATTGTTGTTAAAGCCCTAATTGGTTGAGAAAAGATATTGGTTGTGGAAAGAACATGAGTAGCATTGTTATATGAGATATTGCATGTTTGGCAATTGTTGGGTTGTGTTTCATGTTCTTGAGAAAAGCATACTACATCTATCTTATTATTTTGAGATTGAGATTGAGTTGAGATTGATATTGGGAGTTAAGTATAGATCATATTGAGTCTCTAAAAATTCTCTTTATGTTTCTATGATATTTGAGATTGAGATTGGGAGTTAAGTATAGAACATATTGAGTCTCTAACAATTCTCTTTATGCTTCTATGAGGTTGATGAATCACATTGGGTCTCTAACAATTCTCTTTGTGGGTTTATGCTAAGCAAGCTTTTTATTGGTGAACTTGTGAGCTGTTTTGGACAGGTTCCGTTGGGGACTTGTGAGCAGGTTTTGAATAGGTTCTGTTGGGGACTTGTGAGAAGGTTTTGGACAGGTTTCGGTGGGGACTTGTGAGCAGATTTGGACAGGTCCTAGCAGAGGACTTGTGAGATGAGATTGATAGTTCTATCAGAGAACTTGAGGACAAAGGTACATTGGTTCTATCAAAGAACCTGAGGACAGATTTGGCAAGTCTTTGAGAAGGCTTGTGGACAGAGGATTGATTTGTTAAAGAGTTGGACAGATTTGACAGACAGAGAAAGACTTGTACTAGAATGACTGACTGTGTTTGGTATAGGTTGCTGAGTTGCTATGAATGTGATCATAGAAGGTAGAGGTCTCTTAGGCTAAGCATTGAGGACAAGAGGTCTTCGATGGAAATGAGTTCCAAATGCTAGCAAGAGGTAGAGACAGTTGATCTTCTGAGGGATCATATCCAGAGCAGAGGGGAAGGTATCTCCTTTGAGCAGAGGCTCATAAATTCAGATTAGGGGAAGGTTTCTCCTTTGGGCTGAGGCTCATAAATTTAGATTGGGGGAAGGTATCTCCTTTGAGCAGAGGCTCATAAATTCATATTGGGGGAAGGTATCTCCTTTGAGCCGAGGCTCATAAACATTGTAATTGGGAAGGTTTCCCAAAGAACTTTGAGATAACTTTTAGAGAAAATTTTTGTGGACATAGCCCAGCCATTCTAGGTGAACCACATTAAAATTGGTGTCACTTTGTGGATGATTTTGTGCATTGCTTTGATATTGCTTTGGGTATATTGCTTTAATGTTTTGAAGTATAAAGAAAAAAGTAAAAAGAGGTCTTATACTGTTCACCCCTCCCTCTCAGTATAAGCTTGTGTTCTTCAATTGGTATCAGAGCGGGTGCCTTCATAAAGTTTAACAGCTTGAAGGAAAAGCTAGTAAAGAACACAATGGATCATTCAAGTGGCAATGCAGCACCTATTCTTGATGGGTAAGATTTTGGTCTTTGGAGTGCAAGGATGAAGGTTCATCTAACGACACTTGGGAATGAGGTTTGGGAAGTGATTGAAGATGAGTACACTATTCCTGTACATGGTCCTAATACTAAAGAAGAAAGATTCCTTCATCACAACAATTCAAAAGCAATGAATGCTATCCTGAAAGACTTACAGAAAGCAGATCTCACCAAAGTGATTCATTGCAAGACAACTAGTGAAATGTGGAAACAGTTGCAGGTGGTTCATACAGGTGATACAAATGTCATAAAGGCCAAGTTGAGACACTTCAAAGGTATGTTTGAACAACTCAAGATGAATGATGATGAAAATATTAGTGACTACATGCTTCGTATGGATGAGTTTGTTAACTCCATGAAAGACTTAGGTCTTGAGCTTGCTGAAAATGATGTTTGTGATAAGATTTTAAGATCTCTTCCTAATAGATTTAGTGAAAATATTTCTGCTATTGAGGAAGCTAAATATTTGGATAAATTGAAAAAGGATGAGCTCCATAGTATACTTGTAGCATTTGAGTTAAGAACTCAAGTGAAGGTTGATGTCAAGAAAGAGGCAGCTTTCAAGGCTACAAAATAATCCAAGGGTAAATAGCTTCAAGATAGTGATGAGTCTTCTAGTGATGAAGAGGCATATTACAGCAAGAAAGGCAAGTTCTCTAGAAAGCATAAAAGTATGAAAAATGTAATATGTTTCAATTGTGGAAATTTTGGTCATTATGCTACTGACTGTACTGTTTCCAAGAATGAAAGTGATGAAGATAAACAGGATTCTAAGAGCAAGAATTATGAAAGGTACAAGCATCACAGGAAAAATAAAGATGAGCACAGCAATCAAGGAAAGAGGTATTCTCACAAGCACAAGAAGAGTTTCTACCTAGACAAAGCAAGTAAGTGTTCTAGTAGTGATAGTGAAAGTTCTTCAAGTGATAATGAAAATGAGATGTTCATATTAGAAAAAGAGGAAGAACCGAAACATAGATTCATTATCATGAAATGTCTTAGATGTGGAAATTTTGGTCACCTTGAGGATGATTGCACAAATAATGATTTGGTTTCTAGTATGTATGAGGATTCTTCAGAAAACTATAAGGAAGATGCATGTATGGTTTTTGAAAAGGGTAGCACCTCTAGTGATAAGAAATATGAAAATGGCTTTGATGATTCAAAAGGAAATCAAATAAAGGATCTTGAGAGTGAACTTATTAGTGCTCTTAGTGCTTTGAAAAAGGAAAGAAAGAAGAATGCTAGACTCAAGGATAAGTTAGATGAATGTTGTATGGAGAGAGATGATCTTATTGAAAATCTTGATTTCTCTATAGCTAAGACACAAGAACTCAAGGATGAGTTAGAGTCTAAGGTTCTTGAGTATAGTGAGTTAGAACAGAAAATGGCTTCTTTGAAAGAGGAAACTAAAGAGTACAAGGATAATCTTTACAGGTTTCAAGATAGCTCCAAAAAGGTTAAGTCACTCATCAAAGGTCAAAGAAAGACAACAGATAAAACAAGCCTTGGTTTTGTTAAGTCACACAAGGAACAAGTTGGAGAGTCTAGTAAGAGACTCCAAAAGGAAGAGAGTTCTGATGAGGAAAGTATTTTAGATCATGAGTACTTGACTGATAGATACACAGAAATAGAAAACAAAATTTAGAATGAGAAGAAGAAGAAGTTTTCAGGACCCAAGAGGTCAAATAAAGGAAAGTTTCAAGGCAGATGTTTTGCTTGTCACAGGTTTGGTCACATGGCTTCACTTTGCATGGCTCAAGTGAAGGAGGTAAATGACAGTTTCAAAAGTTCTAGTTACTTTCAAGGGTATTGCTACTCTTGTCAACAGTTTGGGCACAAGGCAGTTTATTGCAAGGCAAATAATAGGAACAGATTTGGTCATAACAGGTTTGGCCAGAACAGGTTTGGTCAAAATAGGGTTGGCCATAACAGGTTTGGTCAGAACTGGTGGATTCAAAGATCAGGTTTACTATAGAGAAATAACATTGTTACTTGTTACAAGTGCAACAATGAAGGTCACATAGCTAGACAGTGTAGAGCTGAAATTCCAGAATACAGGAACAGGAACAGTGGCATGATCAGGTCCAAGGATCAAGGCATGGACAAGAACAAGAATATGGACAAAGAGTTCAAGAGAAGGCCCGACAAGGAAGTTATAGACGCTGATGATGATTAGTGCCTAATGGGAGTTTTAATCCCACCCCAGAATTAATCACCTCATCAGGAGGTGGGGGAGGGACTAAGCTAAGAGGCTAATTCTTAGTCTCGAGCCCCAAAGGTGGCCCTTTGCCATTGATGACAAAGGGGGAGATATTTGAGTGAGGGGGAGAGCCTGAAGACAGGGGGAGCTATTTATGTTGAGTTTTTGTTGTTGAGAAGCATGGTTTGCCATCAATGATAAAGGGGGAGATTGTTGGCAATTTTGGGTTTGAGATCCTAGCTCCTTGTCTATGAGTTGTCATTGATGTCAAAAGGAAATGGCATTAATGTTAAGAGGATGTGTTGGCTTCAAAGGTGAAATATTCCAAGAGAATCTTCTTAAGAGAATCCGAAGAGATTCCATTGGATAAATTTTTTGGCTAGGGTTTGTGTAGACACCAAAATCCAGCCACTTGCAAGTCATCTATACCTTCCTGTCAGCCACGTGTCGGTCATCCACCTTCCCACCATTATTTGGCCCAAATCCACACTTCTCACCATTATTTGGCCCAATTTCACCTTTCTCGCCATTTTTCATCCCCAAATTTATTTAAATTAATATTTATATATATATATATATATTTTAATATTTTAATATATATATTTAAATAATAGTTTAAGTGATTTAATCTGAGCCGTCCATCCTTCATTTAATCTCATCTGTCCATCCATCTTAATCCATTCCACAACCCAGATTTATTCTCTACCCTTGGATCCACTTTAATCTTAGCCACACGTTCAAAGTGTCGTTAAAACCCTAAAGTGTGCCCTAAGAGTAGATTATAAATTGAGTCACCTTGATGGCTCAAACCCTATATTTTGGACCTATCTCCTATGCGCTATCTCTAATTCTAATTCTTCTACTGCTATCTCCTCTATCTCTCTTCCGCTACCCTTTCGTTGCATTCATCGCCGCTTCCGTCATCGCTTTCGCAGCCATCTCTTCTATAGCATTCTGTAGAATCCCCCATTCTTGTCGCAAGTGCCCGCGGGCGTTTAACCCTTTACCAAGTGTCCACGGGAATTTACCAAGTGCCCACAGGCGTTTACCAAGTGCCCACGGGTGTTTACCCACAACCACAGACTCAGACCGACGTCTGAAACCTTAATCCAGAAGCACGTGGGCGTTCAATGAGTGCACCAAGGCGCCTTCCGTAGCCGATTTGACAGCCACATTACTTCCAGGTGTCGCCTGGTCCAGCTGCGTTAACAGAGAACAGGTATAAATTAGTTTAAAGCAAGTAACTTCTTTTCTTTTATTGATCTGTTATTGAATTCTTGCACTTTGTTTTCTAGGGTTTTAGATTGTTTTCGAGGGCTCACACAGTGGAGCCCTCTTATTAATTTCTAACTCCTTGATAGTGTTAATGTGTGCAGGTTTTTGACAGTAGATCCGGTTTATTGATGGCAACTGATTAAGCTGGAGTGGTCCAAGAAAGGGATACAACAAAGCCCACTCACTCGGTTGGGATTGAAGATACATTCTTCGGAAGTGCCACCATTTGTGCTAGCTAGGGTTTCGGAGAACCCTAGCATAACTTGTAACTGTGTATCACAAATAAAGGGTTACAGGCCCAGTTGTATTCAAAAAGGAGTTTTTAAACTCCATCGATTAATAGAAATCGTTTGTTTTGTGCAACTATTCTGTACTCTGTCATTGTGATTTTATTTATTTTTTTTTGGCATGTATTTTTAATCTACAAATGGTGATCACGGTGGGACCCCCTAGGGTTTCATATTTTTAATACTTGCTTTACTAATCTGTTCCTGTTTTTTGTTTTATTTTGCAGGTTCCAGAAATCGTGAAATTCGTTGTTCCAGTGAACTAGGGTTTTTGAGTTTGCAGAAAACGTAGCAGACGCAGATGGGCGTCTGGAAGTCCAATACGAAACGCAGAGGTGCATTTCAGCCTGTGCAGACTCCCGTGGGCGTTTGAAGTCAGTTTTATAGAAAAGCGTAGGCTTCCAAGTGCTGTAATTTTTACATTTTTGGTTTTTCTGCCATATTTTGTTTCTTTTTCAGATCATTACTTTAAAATGAACAAAAACTAAGTAATCTGGAAAAGAACAGTTATTTTTAATTACATTTTTCTTTGCATTGCATTATTGATTGTTGCTTGCATTAAATTTTTTTTTTTTTGCATACCTAGCTGCATATTAGAATAGCTACGAATTATTTGTTTTAATTATCTAAGTAGGACTATTGATTGGATGTCAATAGTACTCCTGCCATTGGGTGATTCCAGGCAGAGAAGTGGACGAACCTTTCGGTTGCTCCTTTGATATCTCGATATCATTGGTAGGCAGGGGGTTTTAAACGGTGTACTTCACTTCTTCGGAGGAAATTACATGTTTTCAGTAGCCTCTTGCTTAGATCATTAGAACTTTTGATTTATAGCCTTGTATGTACACATTAGATAACTAAAACATTAAAAAAAAAAAAATTCATTGCATTTTCATATTGCATTTAAAACAGATGATATCCGGATTTCATCACCGGTATTGCTTGAAGTTTAGTGACGGTGGAATTCATCTCCATCCATTAAACTTCTGCCTTAGACACCATAGGTCACCCCCGAGCAAACTTGTTGGATTTCATCACCAGTAAGAATCTCGTTGTCCTTTCCTAGCCATAGTTTTTACCTTTTTTGTGAATAATTCAAGATTAGATCACATGCAAAACTCATAAACCGGACACTTAAAATTTACTACAGATTAAGATCAAAAAATAATTAATTAACCGCAAGGTAAGACACATTGGTAGAAACCTAGGTTGTGACTGTTTTCTGATAATTTTTGTAGTGTAAATTTATCATTCTAGTTTTGCATTCTTCTTTTCTGAATTTGTTTAGATTTATTGCTTCATGGTATTAACAAGGAATCAATCTAAAATGTTAAATCTAAATAATCAAATGGGAAATTCATAGAATATCCCCATCACCAACATGGTCACTTATCCTAGTGAATTTCAGGCAGGTTCGCCTGCAGGTCTTTCATGTCCTTCTACCGTCTATCACATGGCCATGCCCATGGAGGAAGACAATTCCTGTCATATTACCCACATTGATATGGCCCAAGTGCAAACTCACTTAAGAGATGGCACTGGTTATGTCCTTGAGCCAATCCAAGATTCCCCTATGCAAGATTCTATTTTTCAGTAGGATATTACATCAACCATACCCGCTGGTTTCACTCAGGTCTACACTAATCCTTTTTTTGAGGCTAATGTGGTATCTATTCAGCCGGCTTCATCTCCAACATCTTCCCAGATGCTCAATTGTTCTCCTTTGGAGGAAAATGTAGTGTCTTCCCGACCACTTTCCCCTCCATGTACCCGGGTGTACACCAATTCTCTTTATGAAGTTGGTGGAAACTCTTCTAGCCATAACCAATTTCAACCCTCTTCTTCCCAAACCATTTATGGTTTCACCCTACCTGGGGCACGATCATCTGTTTCTTCCCGTGTACCGCCTACTTCAGCCACCTTCATTGCTCTCGCTGCAGGTCCCCGTGACTACCATGGCAGCCTGCCCTCCCAAATTCATCGCCCCTGCTATGCAGTCTTCTATGACTACCATGGCAGCCTGCCCTCCACCTTCATCCAATCATCCCACCTCCCTTGGGTTAGAGATTAATAAGGTTAAGGAGTATCTCGACAAATTGATTTTGCAACAACAACAACAAAATGCCCAACCACCTGTCATAGTAAATCCTACACCCCAACCAATTTCTACCCAGCCAACTTTTATTAGCTCAGGCCCCACCTGGGTACCCCAATATTCGATGGTGTCCATTCCTACCCCACCTTTCTCCCAAACTAGTCCAATTCATCATCCACCAGCCACTAATGGTGGCCCCCAATCATCTTCTTTCCGGTATCATCCATACCAACAACCTGTCCATTCCACACCGCCTAATTCAGGCAATTTCATCCCATCTCATCAATTTTCCACTCTTCCATTACATCATCATAATCATCAAACGAGTCAAAATTTTCATGAAGATTCTCGACTCCATGCTATGCAACAACAGATTGACAACCTTATGCTCAACATGCCCGGCTCATCTAGTCAGAAACCTACGCTAAGGTCATTGATCAATCAACCAATTCATCCTTCGGTACCTTCACCACCATATTCGACTGATTTCACATTACCGAAGTTTGACAAATTTTGAGGAACTGAGGATCCTCATGAACATGTGAGCTCATTCATGCATGCTTGCTTTAGAATCCAAAATAATGACGCTCTTATGCTCAGAACTTTTCCTCAGACATTAGGGGGAGATATTGTATAGTGGTACAATCATTTAGCTCACCATAGCATTTATGCTTACAAGCAATTGATTAATCTGTTTTTAGAACGATTCTCCCTAAATGTACAAAAGAGAGTTTCATTTTCCGACTTACACAAGCTCAAGAAACATGACGATGAGACAGTTTACGACTTTGGAAACCGTTGGAGGGCTATCATTAATAAACTGCCATTCTCCCTACCAATGGAGGAGTTAACCAAAATGTTTACCCAGAGTTGTCTAAAACCTATCTCTTGGTTACTCCAATTACAACAATACAAGACTTTTGAAGAGGCTTTGGCCCAAGCAAGTACCATAGAAGACATTAAAGTCCAAGAGGGTGTTTTAAAACCCCGTAGAAAAGAATGGCAACAAAAGGGCCAACAACGAAATAATAATTATGGCCAAAACAAACAAGCACAGGCTAATACAACCTCAAATGTTAACCAAGTTAATCAAGTGGTGGCGAGCCAGCCCGTAATGGCTCAACAACAACAAATAATGCAAAGTCAACCGCAACCAATCACTTATCATGCGGTACCTGCCCCTCCTCAACCAGCTCAACCAGCTCCCAATATTGGGCCAACCATGGAAACTCGACCTTGGCAAAACAATCGTCCCAAGCGACAATTCACACCTTTAGATGAACCATATGCGGTCATATTCAACAAGTTATATAGCACAAATCAGTTAACTTTACCTGAGTTTAAACCTTTAGACCCATCTAGAAGGGGGAAGTATTACAAGGAGTACCTATTTTGTCCTTATCATAGGCAAAATGGGCACAATATCAATAATTGTACAAACTTTCAAACATGTGATCCAATATCTTATTGAGATTGGAGCCATTAAATTGGATAGCCCCTTAGCCCAACAAAATAAAAATCTTGGTGTATTTCAAACACCCCTTCCACATCGGGAGGAAGCTCCAACAACTTCGGGGGAGTAACTCAAGTAACTCCTCCTAATCAAGTCAACCATGTACAACAATACCAAGGTTTTGTGGGTACTATTAATGTAGTAACCCGGGGTCAAAGGGCGAACCAACCAAATCAGGTCGAACCACGACCACCTGTACAAACCCCCAGTCCACCTCAGGTAACAGTGACCCAACGACGTGCTAGTACTTCTCAACAATCGCTAAATCATTCTACTCAACGCCAATGACCCATCATGTCATTGAGTAGCCGGTTAACTACCGGTTTAAAAATGGCTTCGCCAAGTTATCGATCTATGACCTCATTCAAAAATCTCCTCCGCATAGAGAGGCATTAATGGAAATATTAAAGTCAATCGAGCTTCAAACTCAAGATACTAATGCATTCAACAACTTTGTGGGGAGTATTCAAACATGCATGGAGCCCTCCATCACTTTCTATGATTTTGAAATCAAACCTATGTCAACGAAAAGTATAGATCCTCCACTGCATATCATGGCCAAGATCGATAACAAGCCATTCAAGAGAGTCTTAATTGACACCGGTTCCTCAATCAATATCATTACAACATCGGCGTTGAGTCATCTAAAGCTGTCGCCATCCCTTATCACAAAGTCAACTTTTACTCTTAAAGCATTCAATGATGCTTTATCTTCCACGGTTGGCACGGTTATCTTGCCCATTGAGGTAGGGGCCCGAACTTTGCATACCTTGTTTCACATCTTGGAAGGGTCCATGGCATACAATGTATTGCTTGGACGGACTTGGCTTAGGGAGATGAGATGTGTCCCTTCTATACTGCATCAATGTTTGAAGTATGTATATGAGGGACAGGTTCATTGTGTACTTGTGGGCTAGTGGCAGCATAGGCTGCATTTGGGCTTTGCGTAGAAGGAGGTCTACGTTTCGATTCTCGCAGAGGGAGCTGTGCATGGATTAAGTCAAGTTTTTGTTAAAACGTATTTTGTGCTGCGTTTTTCGGATTCGTCAAAGGCAGCCATTTCGTGATTTTTGGATTCGTCAAGGGTAGCCATTCCATGATTTTTGGATTCTTCAAGGACAGCCATTCTAAGGTGTGATTAATTTCTTGATATAATTTTTGGCATTGTTTAGCATTGTTTAAAAGACATAGGAGAAATAAGGGGATATTTCTTTGGTTGTATTTTTGAGATTAGTTTTTTGCTATGCTAAAGTTTAAAATGGAGATATAAGGTGTAATTTTTGGTTGTTGTGTTTTTGAATTCTTTGGTGGTTGTTTTCAAAAGAAGAGAAGCTAAAAGGTGTATTAATGAAAGTTTTTATATGCTCATTTATCTTGGTTCTAACCCTAACTTGGTTGGAAGTTTGAGGGTTGTGTGTGGTGATAGCTTTAAGGGTCAAGTTTCTTCTACTCCAATAAGGTATGGGCACATTCTTCTTATGAGTATGATTGGTGTATGTTTTCTGAAATAAGGTTGGAGTGAAAAGGTTTTCAACTAGGTTTTCTTTGATTGGGTGTAAATCCTATTTTCTGGTTTGTAGAAGACTACTTATGCATTGTTATACTTAAGGAGAGTTTTTGATGAATGCATAATTTTTGGTTTGAGATAGTGGAAGATTTGTGCACTAGGGTTTGTATTTGTGAGTCAAGCTACTTGCATTGAGTTGGTGGAACCCTTGGTTGGCTGTTTTGAGTTTGATGGTTGAGTTGCTTCCATAGAGGTTGTTTGATCAAGTTATTGCTTTATTTGATTCATGATATTGGTCTTACTCCATTGAGTTGATTTGAGCAAGTTATTCTTTGCATTTGGTGATATTGTGTTGGTGGCTATTTTGTTCAAATACCTTTGGAGGGAAAAGGATTTCTACTTGTTTCCTTTTCTTGTGATGATTGGTTGAATTCTTCAAGGTTAATGTTGAGTTGAATGATGTTGGTTAAACCTTGTCTATAAGCATTGTTGTTAAAGCCCTAATTGGTTGAGATAAGATATTAGTTGTGGAAAGAACGTGAGTAGCATTGTTATATGAGATATTGCATGTTTGGCAATTGTTGGGTTGTGTTTCATTTTCTTGAGAAAAGCATACTACATCTATATTATTATTTTGAGATTGAGATTGAGTTGAGATTGATATTGGGAGTTAAGTATAGATCATATTGAGTCTCTAACAATTCTCTTTATGTTTCTATGAGATTTGAGATTGAGATTGGGAGTTAAGTATAGAACATATTGAGTCTCTAACAGTTCTCTTTATGATTCTATGAGGTTGATGAATCACATTGGGTCTCTAACAATTCTCTTTGTGGGTTCATTCTAAGCAAGTTTTTTCTAGGTGAACTTGTGAGCTGTTTTGGATAGGTTCCTTTGGGGACTTGTGAGCAGGTTTTGAACAGGTTCCGTTGGGGACTTGTGAGCAGGTTTTGGACAGGTTCCGGTGGGGACTTGTGAGCATATTTGGATAGGTCCTAGAAGAGGACTTGTGAGCTGAGATTGATAGTTCTATCAGAGAACTTGAGGATAGAGGTACATTGGTTCTATCAGAGAACTTGAGGATATATTTGGCAAGTCTTTGAGAAGGCTTGTGGACAAAGGATTGATTTGTTCAAGAGTTGGACAGATCTGAAAGACAGAGGAAGACTTGTACTAGACCGACTGAATATGTTTGGTACAGGTTGTTGAGCTACTATAGACGTGATCATAGAAGGAAAAGGTCTCTTAGGCTAAGCATTGAGGACAGGAGGTCTTCGATGGAAAGGAGTTCCACATGCTGGCAAGAGGTAGAGACAATTGATATTCTGAGGGATCATAAACAGAGCAGAGGGGAAGGTATCTCCTTTGAGCAGAGGCTCATAAATTTAGATTGGGGGAAGGTTTCTCCTTTGGGTAGAGGCTCATAAATTCAGATTGGGGGAAGGTATCTCCTTTGAGCAGAGGCTCATAAATTCAGATTTGGGGAAGGTATCTCCTTTGAGCCGAGGCTCATAAACATTGTAATTGGGAAGGTTTCCCAAAGAAATTTGAGATAAATTTTAGAGAAAAGTTTTGTGGACGTAGCCCAGCCATTCTGGGTGAACCACATTAAAATTGGTGTCACTTTGTGGATGATTTTATGCATTGCTTTGATATTGCTTTGGGTATATTGCTTTACTGTTTTGAAGTATAAAGGAAAAAATAAAAAGGGGTCTTATACTGTTCACCCCTCCCTCTCAGTATAAGCTTGTGTTCCTCAAGGGTTTTGTTTTCCCTCTTTTTGGTTATAGTCCTACCCAAGCATTCAACAAGAATGATGAATAAATAAGGGGATAGCAGATCACCTTGCCTAATACCCCTGGAAGCTAGGAATGACTGATAAGGCCTACCATTGATAAGAACTAAGTAGGAAATTGAAGAGATACATCCCATAATCCAATCCATCCAATACTTAGAGAAACCAAATTGCCTCAAAACTTTGATAAGGAAGTGCCAATCCACTCTATCATAAGCTTTGGATAAGTCTAACCAAATGAATATGGAAGGAGATTTTTGCATATCCATGGAATGGATGGATTCCTGAGCAATAACTATCTCATATACTATTTGATGTCCTTCCACATAACCCCCTTGCTCTAGGGAAAAAAATCTTATGTAAAAGAGGCTTCAACATTTCTGCATTTTGAGAAGAACATTACATAAAGCAATAGGTCTAAAAGCTAAGATATGATCAACCTATTGAGATTTTGGAACAAGAGTAATATAAGTTTTATTGATAACCTTCAAAATTTCTTTGGCTTTCCTGGATTCTTCCACCACCTCTAATAAATCAACATGAAGGATATCCCAGAATTCTTGGTAGAACTCAATGGGAAAACCATCAGGACCTGGGGTTTTCCCTTTTTAAAAACTACTTGTTGAAGCTCATTGATAGTAACAGGAGTAGTCAAAATAGAGTTCTCCTCATAAGTGATAAGAGAAGGTATTGCTTGAAGAACATTTTATTGTGAAGTTGAGTCAAGAGGAGTAGAAGAAAAAATATTGGAAAAGTAATCAACAACAATAGAGTTCATGCCATCCCAAGTATAAACAACATCTTCAGAATCTGATTTTAAGGAAGAAAAAAAGTTGTGAGATCTTCGAGCTAGAAGATATTTGTGGAAGAAATTTGTGTTTCGATCTCCTTCTTTGAGCCATTGAATTCTAGATTTTTGCTTCCATAAGATTTCTTCTCTTTTTCCCATTCCTCTAACTGAGTTGTGAGTTTAATTTCATTTGCACTTCTCTTATCTATGAGGCCATCTAAAAGGATTTTCTTATTCAAATTTTCAAGATGAGCAATAACTTCATGTTTTTTTTATGAACATCCCTAAACTCTTTTTAGTTCCAAGTCTTGATTTTGGATTTAATGTATTGCAGTATTTTGGCAAAACAGAACATCTTAGTCCCATGCCTAGGTTTACCTTCCTTCCACCATTGTTGAACACGAGGTCTGAATGAAATATCTCTAAGCCACATTAATTGAAAATTAAAAGGAGAGAAACTTACATTGGTTTTCCACATTTCCACCATGATTGGCCAATGATCCGAACCAACATTATTAAGAGTCTTCACTTTAGGAATGTGACCATGGATTAAGAAATTTTTAGAGAGCAAAAACCTATCCAATCTCTCCATTATACAAGCTAAGCCTTGCC
The DNA here is from genome assembly GCA_028583015.1 of Wollemia nobilis. Lineage (NCBI taxonomy): Eukaryota > Viridiplantae > Streptophyta > Pinopsida > Araucariales > Araucariaceae > Wollemia > Wollemia nobilis. Next base: position 1,972,405 of record JAQPPZ010016752.1, read on the forward strand.
TTCTGTTAGACCAAGTCATAAGGCCATTATCTGGTTGGATATCCACAAGATGGAGGTTTGTAATATATTCACTCATGAGATCAATGCTTTTGTCCAAATTTCTATTTCCCCCATTTTTATCATCTAGAGAGAGGATGGTATTGAAATATCCTCCGATCAAGATCCAAGATTCAGGAAAATGAGAGATAATATGAGTAATATCCTTCCATTGTCTTATTTTTCCTCCAAAGAAGTCGGAGCATAAATAGTAATGCAGATCATAATTTGGTTTGAATGTCTACTTTGAATAACTATAGCCAAAAAACCCCAACTACCAACCATATGATGAATAGCTACCTCTTTTGGGTCCCAAAGATAAGCAATGCCACCAGAAGTCCCTTGGGAACTGATGGAAATCACTTTTCCAGCTGACCAAATTTTACTGACAATTAAGTCCATATCCTCCATTGACATCTTTGTTTCTTGAAGGAAAACAAGATGTGGATGATTTATATGAATCATTCTTCTAATTTCATTTTGTTTTGAAAGACTCCCTTTGAGTCCTCTAATATTCCAAGTGATGATTTTCATTAATACCAAGGCTAAAAAAGTTGGGAAGGGCATTAATATTACCTTCCTCTACAAGCGTTTCACCTTCTTTACCATATGATATTGATTGATATTGCAACCCATTTTTGATTAGAATCCATATTCAATTTTATTTCCATGTTTCTTGACTTATTTCAATTGAATCTGATATGGTTTCTAACCTTGAAGAATACTTGCACACAACCAAAATTTTACTAGATGGTTCAACAAAGTCTATATTGGGACGTGCATTATTTGAAGTTTTGACATTTGAAAGATTGTTTTTCTTGTGTAAATTTTCTCCCTTTTTTTCTGTTGAAAACCTTTGATTTGTTGGTTTGTCTCTGAGTTCTTCCCTTCATATTTAAATTGTGTTTCTAAGATTTTAGTTTCCATTATTTCCTCTTCCTCACTTGGGACATCATTTGTGGAAAGGATTTCAAACATATTAGCAGATTACTTTGATTGATCCTTCATCACTAGTTTTTTCTGAGTGTTCTTATTCTTAGGTATTTGGAAACCTACTGAGTTTATATCTTCTTTATTTTGATCAAGAATTTTATTTGGACAAGCACTAACCAAATGACCATATTCATGGCAAATTCTACAATGAAAAGGAATGTTCTCATAGTCCACTACTTGCTCCCAAGTGTCTTCTTCAAATTGTAATGTGATATTTTTAGGTAGGGGTTTGTCAAAATCCATTAAAACATAAATCCGAGCATAAATAATATGTTCAAAATTTTGAGTACAATCAACAATCATCATAAAAGTTCCTAAAGTGTTTCCAATTGAAGAAAAAATAGTAGGATTCCAAAATTCAATACGGAGGCTAAAGAGTCTAACCCACACGGGAGATATAGAAGGCATCTCTTATTAGGCTTTCAGTTTAGTATGTCAGAGCTTCATGAAAAACCCTGCCATTCCAAAAAACCAAGGACCCCCTTGACAAGTTTTCTCTCTATCTTCATTATTAGCAAATAAAACAAGAAAATAACCATTTGGATAAATAGATATTTGTAACTCACCTTTAGTTTTCCAGATTTTTGCAGCCCAAAATTTGAAAGCAGATAGACTTGAACGAAAACCCATGAACCGACAAATTAGTCCTCTTTTTTCCAAATCTTTAATGCCAGTCTGAATGTTACCCATATCGAGCTTAACAATAGGAGTTCCATCAGCTGCTTTAAGACATCATGACTCTGTTTTCCAGAGATTAATATTAGGCATTCTTAGAGGTTTATGGGAAGCCCTAATATTGATATTAGCATTGGGCTGAGGCTGTCCACCATGAAGGGCATCCCTAAAATTTATTTTTGTGGCTGAGTATTCAAAATTCTTACCCTTGATAGGGTTTTCATAGTAGAATTATTTTTTCGGTGCACCTTAGCACCAGATTCATTTGATATATGAGCCATTTTTTTATCAAATACTTGAAAATTATTTTGTGATCTTTTTAATCCTTGCCCTAGACGTCGTGGAAAGGTATGGTTTTCACTTTTATTTTGTGCAAAAAATTGGAAGCCATTGTCACTCAAGTTCACAGTATGATCTATTGAAAGACAAATTTCTAACCCATATTGGATCCCCTACAATATTTCTTGCTAAAATATTGAGCATAAAACACAAAAATATTGGCCTCTAGGTCCCAAAGGCCCTAAAAATCAACCTCTAGAGCTGCTTCCACTCAAACCAGATGAAACCCTTGCATAGCCGCTTGCCAAATATATTGTTCATACATAGGGATATGCTAGGATCTGTGTTGCTCCAAATGGTATGAAAATTTGTGGAGATGTTCTAGGGTTTTTTAGGCATCTACCATAAAAATTTCAGCTCAATCCGATTCCAGATGAGTAATATATGGCCGAAACGAGTTCGACAATTTGGACAGTCCTACGAAAAATGTCCCTCCACCCCTTCTCTTTCATATAAAAATGATAATGAAGCCCTTATGTACCCTTATATACCACATGCAATAAACCCTAGGATTGTTTTGACTTTATGATTGTAACTATTCTAGGAAGAAATGAACTCATCCATGGCTTTTTGAATAAAAATAGGGATTTTAAATATTTTTTTCAATTCTCTTGTGACTTGAAAATAGTTTTTATTTTTATTCTCTATAAGTCATAATTATCCTCCTTAAACAGAGTGATTTGGTTGAGAAAGACTTAAGTTATTTGTAGCCATAATATATATATATATATATATATATATATATATATATATATATATATATGTTATCAAGTATTGATATTTCAAAGCAAAGACTATAAATATCGTGCTCATTATTTTAGGCCTCCTATAAAATAGATATGTCCATGCTTTGATCAATTATGATTTGATAAACACCAACTGCTCCTCTAAAAAAAATATTGAATCCTCTTAAAGAGTCAAATTCTCACCCAAATCTAATACTGCAACTCTGTTGGTGGTGTAAATCAACTACACACAGTTCTTGGAACTTGTCGTCCCTTGTCTCAAGGACTTTCAGTTAAGCTGTCAATCTCTATGCACAAAAAAAAATTGACCTATAGCAACAAAAGGGGTTGTGCTTCTGTAAAATCTGAATTTGATAGGAAATATTGGAACTTAGATATATAAACAATAGAATGACCTTGTAGGTAGATTTAGAAAAAAAAAATGAACAAAACACACTATAAAATGTTATGGTAAAATATTTTATTTTTTTATTAATTCAATCAATTTTATTCTGATACATACATCTCCTCTTTTTTTCTATAAGAGTAAATGCAAATGCAAATGTCAAAATTCTCTTAAGCAGTTGAAAATAACTATGGGTAAGGTATGCAGTTAATGCTCTAATATTAAGAATTAACTCTCACTTGAACATAAAATATGCAGTAAATTTTTTTTTACGTTTATTTATTTGCTATTGTAGTCCTTCTCATTTGCAGGAGATGCAACTAAAGCTTTTAGATATGATGCACAAAAAAGGAAGCCATGCCTAGAAGACCCATATTAAAACCTGTGTTGGGAGAGGAGGTGTGGGTAACACATTGGAGACATGGGGCTTCTTGATTGTTTTTGAAGCACATGATGGATACATTTGTCATAGGGATCCTTATGTGGTTGGCATGTCATAATGTTGACAGGACCATAGAGTACTAGCTAGAAGTAGTCGGGCCTATGGAGATATAGAAAAATGCTAGAATTGAATATCCTTCTTGGATTACTCTATCTAGTTGGAAGTCGGGTAATAAATTGCTTATGAATAATTATGGAGTTAGAATGATGCCATCAAAAGTGGAAGACATGAAATCCCTAAAAGATGAAATTAGCAAGCTGAAAAGGTAAAATTTAATTATTATCTTTTTAATTGTTGTGAACTGAATTCCAACCGCCTTTAATATTAAGTATTTTTGCAGTGAGTTGATTTCTTTGAAAAACATAAATGTTACTAAAACAAAGAGAAATGATCCAGGAGAAGATGGTGGAATTTTGAAAGAACAACAGAAGGTAAAATTTCTTTTGGTTATTCTAACGTTTCACTAGAACTAAAATATTTTTAGTCAAGAAATTATTTTATTATGGTTATTTTGTCCGAGACATAAGAATTGAAATAACTAGTCTCATGAAGTAACTCTGTGAACTTCAAAATAAGTCATTTGGAGAGAATAATCAAATGTTGTTGTTAAAGGTTAGATTTTCCTCATTCTTCACTATAAATTTTAGATTTATGCTTCACTATGAAACAATTCTATTTATTATAGATAGAACTGGTGAACAACGACACAAAGCAAAGTCAATATGAAAAACAACACTTCAAAAATCAATTTGCAAAGGTGTTTGAAACTATCGAGAGAATTTAGGTTCGTTGAGATTCTTTGTAGAAAATTCACAGTTAATTTTTGTATTTCTATCCTAAATCATCTCATATTTTTTGTGTATGTTGTTAAGAGGAGATGAACGTCATTTAAAAATTCATCGTAAAATTAAAAGATAGAATCTTGGTTGTAATAACCCACTCCCAGTCTGCAACTTTTTTTTTAAAGTTCATACAGAAAACCAATATGATAACATAGTAAAATATAGAAGCAAGTAATAAATCCAGATACTTAAAACTTCATTAAATCAATATTCATGAATTCCCATAGTCAAATAATGAATCACCAATAACATGCATTGATTATTTTAGTCTATTACCAAGAGGAGCACAAGATCAACTATCCGATTTGCTGATTACAAAGATTAAGTACAATAGATGGATAAGCTAAAGTTGAAACCACAAATAACAACCCAAAATGAAGGAAATGTTAGCAACAATAGTCTCCGAACAGTAAATATGATGATCAACACTCAAGTTTGATTTGCAAACCAAACACTCTCTCTCAAACCCTAGTGCAACTTCATGAGGGTGATTTGATATTAAATTTTGTTGTTTTTTTCTACACATACAAACTCTCCAAAGAAGTTGTACCACCTTGCCAAAGCTTGAGTTAAAAAATCCAAAACCAAATACCAATCGATACAAGAGCTATGACCCTCAATATGGTACAACCATACAAAAAATTGATGAACAATAAACCCCAAAAATCATCACACCAGCAATCTGATGAAATCTAAGACCCTATATAGAATTAATGAAAATCACTCTAAAAATCACCAATGAAGTACAAATCTCAACCTCTGAATGAAACTAACTGATGATTTCTCAAGGAATGGTCTTTCACATCCAAAATCAATGTTCCTTGCAAGGATTTTCATCCTCACAAAGCTATGAAAACTCTGCTTCAAAGCTGCAAGTTCTCACAAGAGAGAAAAATATGAAATTACTCAAATGATCAAAAAATGAGCTTCACTACTCCTTATATCTCTAAATCCTATGCCCGATGACTTTTTAATATTTTAATATTACTTTTCCAAGCTAAACCCTTTAAGAAACTTCTTAAATCACTTTTCATTTAAATAAAATATTTCACATGACTTAGGAAAATAAGCTACTTTATTATTTAATATAACACCATAAGTTAAATATTTTATTTAACTTAGGAAATTATTAAATATTAAATAATCCTTATCCAAAAAGATATAACCGACCAACTAAGCAAAAATGACCTTGAAACATAACTCACTGCAAATCCCTAACAAGATGATGGTCAAAACCCATACTTACTAAAAATAGTAAGTAGCTAAAAATAGCAAGTGACAGCTCGAACCACCAAAAAGCACAAGAATCAACTCTCTAAACAAGGAACACCACTTACCATCACCACTAACTAACCAGAAACCAAATTACTAAAAATAGTAAGTTACTAAATATAGAAAGTGATGGTCAAAAACTCCAAATCACCCCCCAAAAAGGTATAGGAAAGTTGGTGAAGAACATAACTCAAAGAACCAAACCCCAATAGGGTTCCCAATCACCTCCACTAGCCTACGGGAACCAGTAGTAGGCTAATCCATAAGAATACTACTAAATTCTTAGAGAGGGGACATTATATTTATCACCATGCAAAACATATTTAAAGAACCTAGTTTTGAATAGTCTCAGACTAATCCAGGTGAACTAAGCATGAACATGCCTAGAAGCACACTAATGAGCATTGAGAAAAATGTTAAAAATATCAAGCCAAATAGGTTGAAAAGAAGAAAAACAATAAACAAAAAACAATATCTCAACGTCACTCCAAACATATTCAAGATTGAAAAGAAGAAAAACAATAAACAAAAAACAATATCTCAACGTCACTCCAAACATATTCAAGATTGAAATGTGCCTCTTCCCCATGAATAAAACATTCAATACTTAGTTGTCCCTATCATCGAAGTCACAATCAAGGAAAAATGGCTTCTGCAATGGAATTCTGAATAAGAGGCTAAACATTTTTTTTAATGGTTATATAGGATTAATCTTTATTTTTTCCTAGTTTTTCTATGAATTATGATCAATTTTTAAATTTAATATTTTTTTAAAAAAGATTCATCTATATTACATTATAGCTTTACAATGATATTACAATTATAGTAAAATTTAAAATTGATCTCTTTTAATATATTATTTAATAAAAGTACTTTACCTTACCTTTAAAATAGTCTTTGATTTTATTTTTGATAATATTTTTATGCATAGAAATCTACGATGCAAATCAAGTTAAAATTTCATTTTGTTGCATTCTTTTCTTTTAATTTTTTTTATTTGTAATTTTATTAATGATAGTGTGCTCTAATGTATAAAATTTTCCATGTTATGCGACGTGAGGCTTCCTTAGGTAAAAGTAAGAGGTCTTTGTAGAATAGGAAAAAAAGTGAACATGTTTGTGCCATTTGAATAGTGGTTAACAAGGCATCTTAATGTTTGTATAACTTTTGATAAAGGCTATCAACATTAAAACATAAGAATTCAAAAAAATTAATATTAGAGTAATATATGATATTCAAAAAAAGCTAGTTAAAAATAGAACTTTAGAATATTAGGTATTGATTACTATGTTATTACTATTTTTATGTTGGGGTTTTATTATTTTGCTTCAAGAATATAGTGTGAGTAACAAAGAGATGAACATTTTGAAATTTTAGGTTTTAAATAATAATTGGTTACTATATTTCCACTCCGGATTCATCGGGTTGTTCCTTTTGAGCAGGAGGTTCCCCTATATTTTCCAGTCAGATCTAGTGATTACTTATGGTCGGTTCACTCTACTTTGGAAGTTTGTAGTATCTTTTCTGGTTAAATGGCCTTTATGGTTCATTATGCATCTTTTATGGGTATGGTAAGCCATTGTAGATCTTGCTAAGGTCCCTTAGGAGGATAGAGCTACTTACTGGCCCTACCTGTAGGGTGATTCAGAGTTGTTATTGTAGTTAAACTTGTTCTAGTTAGTGGTACTCTTTTTGGCATTTGACCTATGTTATGGCTTTGTGAGGATCGAAGCTTGGGTTGGATGTTAGTTAGGGTTTTGGTCATTTGGCTCTATATCTATTTTGAGTTCAGCATGCCTTTGAATAACTGGTTGAGGTCCCAGGGGTGATTAGACCAATGGCCAACTCAAACTCGATGGGGGTGATTTTGGGGTGTTGCTATTGCAGTAGTTGTTGGCCGCTCTCCTTGGTTAACATCGAGCTAGGGTTTTGAGTGCTCAGGTGGTGGTTGGATTTTATGGCTACAGAGTCTTCCTTTCTAGATCTACTATAGTAGTATTGATACCATGATTTCCCAGTTGGACTGGGTGTTTGTGCAAGGCCATATGGTCCTCTAGGGTTCTTTCCTATTGCATAGTTGGGTCTGTCGGTATGTGGGAATTGATTTATTTATTTTTATCAGATGGTTAGCTCTTGTGTGAGCTATGGTGTTTGGTATCTATTTTTAGAGGTGTCATATGGGACCTTTGTGTTGTTGGATGGTCCCATATTTTGGGTTGAGCAGGGTCATTTTCTATTTTATGTTTTAATCTTTGGTGCTCTTCCCTCTTTTGCTGTTGGTTCCACCGTTGCTTAGGGCATTTTCTGGTTTGAGTGGATATGGTTTTCAATAGTGTTGCAGAGGAACTTGCTTTCATTGGGCAATTTCCTCAGCTGGGGTCTTGGCTTCATGTTTCCCACCTTTTCAAAGATGTCAGTATTTGCTCATGCTTTAGATATTTTGGTGGGTTTGGTGTTTGGTTATTACTCCATGGTGCTTTAGGGTCTGGTATCTATTATTTTGGATTTTGGTTTTAAGGGCTAGTAGTTTATATGTAGGAGTTACTTCTATCCACCTGAGGTTTTAATAGCGTTAATGATATTTGGTGCTTATGGAGTATGTGGTCCATTTGTTGATGGGATAGCATTTTGATGCTGCCGTTATTGGTGTTTACCAGCTCCTTGTGGGACGGGAAAGATTTTTAATTTTAAAATTTTTCTACCTTTTTGTGCTTGAGAGGTTAGTGCAGGTTTCTTTTTTTTGACCACCTCTCAGCTTTTCCAGCACCTTGGTTGCGATTGCTATTTATTCTTGGTTGGTTTTGTTAGCGGTTTATCCCATTTGGGTGGTTGGATGTTAATATTATTTTGCAGATTGTTTTTTGGGGTGTATTCAATTTTATCTCCCTCTATGAGTTGTTGTGAAAGGTTGTGGGTTTTCCTTTAAAATCAGATTTCTTAATATTACCAAAAAAATAATTGGTTACTACCTTTTGTGCAGGTTTTCGATATCATATATAAGGTAGGGCAACTTAAGATATATGTACTTATAAAAATTTCTAGTGATTGGTCTACAATTGCTATAAAGACATGTGATTCTTGTAGATTATGTTCTTGGGTTCAACTTCTTGGCTTTTTTGGTGGAGAGCTTAGTCAATCAGTGAAAGGGAGGTACATCATTTTTCTCACGTTTGATAGGAACTGATTCTCATTTGATCTATGTATTATTACACACACATATTTGAACATGCATTGGTTTATTAAGCAATTGAGTGTGCTTGTAATATTCAGTTCAAGGTAATATTAGGGTAATATATGATATTTAGAAAAATCTATCCAGATATGGAAATTTGGAAGTATTGGATGTTACTTTTTATGTTATCACTATTTTTATGTTGTGGTTGTAATGTTTTTCTTGAAGAATTTAGTGTGAATAACAAAGAGTTTGATATTTGAAAGTTTTGGATTTTGAATAATAATATGTTACTACCTTTTGTGTGGGTTTTGGATATCATGTACAAGATAGTAAAGCTTAAGATACATATACTTTTAAAACTTTCTAGGAATGTCTTTACAACAATTGTAGACCAATCACTAGAAAGTTTTAAAAGCACTTTTATCTTAAAATTTCCTATGTTGGACATGATATCCAAAACCCACACAAAAGGTAGTAACAAAATATTATTCAAAACCCAAAACTTCCAAATATCCATCTCTTTGTCATTCACACTAAATTCCTCAAGCAAAACACTACAACCCCAACATAAAAATAGTAACAACATAACAATCAACACCCAATACTTCCAAATTTCCATATCTAGATAGATTTTTCAAAATATAATATATTATCCTGATATTTCCTTGAAATGGATATTACCAGCACACTCAATTGCTTAATAAAAAAATGCATGTTCAAGTATGTGTGTGTAATAATGCATATATCAAATGAGAACCAGTCCCTATCAAACTTGAGAAAAACAACCTACCTCCCTTTCACTGATCGACTAAGATCTCCACCAAAAAACCAAGAAGTTGAACCCAAGAACATATTATACAAAAATCCCATGTCTTTATAGCAATTGTAGACCAATCACTAGAAAGTTTTAAAAGTACATGTATCTTAAGTTTCCCTACCTTATACATGATATCCAAAACTTGTACAAAAGGTAGTAAGTAATTATTATTTAAAACCTAAAAAATTCAAATATCCGTCTCTTTGTTACTCACACTATATTCTTGAAGCAAAATAACAATTAAAACCCAATATTTCTAATTTTCCATCTTTAAATATGTATTTTTAAAATATTATATATTACTCTAATATTAAATTTTTGAATTCTTATGTTTTAATGTTGATAGCCTTTATCAACAATTATACAAATGTTAAGACACCTCATTAACCACTATTCAAACAAAACAAACATATTTTACTTTTTTCCCTATTCTATAAAGACCTGTTGCTCTTGCCTAAGGAAGAATCACATATTAAAACATGGAAAAATTGATGCATTAGAGCACACTTTCATTAATAAAATTACAAAAAAAAATGTATAACAAAAATATGTAGGAAAATGAAATTTCAAATTGATTTGCATTGTAGATTTTCTTTGCACACAAATATTATCAAAAAAAAAAATCAAAGACAGTTTTGAAGGTAAGGTAAAGTAGTTTTATTAAATAGTATATTAAAGGAGATAAATTTTTAATTTTATTATAATTGTAATATCAGTATAAACTATAATCTAATATAAATGAATATTATAAAAAATAATGTTAAATTTAAATTTAAAATTTGATATCATTCATAGAAAAACCAGGGAAAACATAGATTAATCCTATATAACCATTTAAAAAATGTTTAGCCTCTTATTTAAAAATCTATTGTAGAAGCTATTTTTTCCTTAATCACCACTCTTGCGATAGGGACAACTGAGTCTTGAATGTCTTATTCATGGGGCAAGGGCACATTTTAGACTTAAGTATCTTTGGAGCGATGACGGGTCATTGTTCTTTGCTTGTTATGTTTTTTCTTTTCAACCTACTCGACTTGCCATTTTTGATATTTTTCTCAATACTCGTTAGTGTGTTACTTGCACTGCTTGGCATGTTCAAGCTTAGTTCACTTCGCTTAGGTCTTTTAAAGGAATTTTGCATGGAAACCAAGCTGTTATCTTTTATTTCTAGGATGAATTTATGAACAGATTTCATCTCCTCATAACAACATACATACAAAATATGAGATGATTTAGGATAGAAATATAGAAATTAACTATGAATTTGATATGTAGAATCTCAAAAAACTTGAATTCTCTCAACAGTTTCAAACATCTTTGCAAATTAATTTTTGAAGTGTTGTTGATTTTCATCTTGACTTTGCTTTGTGTTGTTGTTTACCAGTTTTATCTACAATAAATATAATTATTTCATGATGAAGCATAAATCTAAATTTTATAACGAATAATGAAGAAAATCTGACCTTGTGCAACAACATTTGATTGGTCTCTCCAAGTGACTTATTTTGAAGTTCACTGAATTACTTACTGAGACTAGTTATTTTAATTCTTATGTTCTTAAGAATGTTAGAGTTAAAGTGCACTATGCCTTCAGTTTGACACTTGTCAGTTTCATTGACAAGTGTCATGTTTATCATATAGGCCTTCTGCCTATATATGTAACCTATTTTTATCAATAAAATAATCCCATTAGTTTTCCCTCCTAACATTTGGTATCAGAGCTCCAGGCTTTCTCTGGCCTTGTGAGCTTGAGGGGGGATTTCCCTCATGGAAATCCTCCCTCCCCCATTTTTTTAAAATTTTTACCGAGGGAGTATGCTCTCCATCATTTGATGGATCAGAAACCAGATGATAAGAATTTTAAAGAAATTTTTTTTCAGAATTATTTTTTTTAGTTTTTTAAGGGTTTGCAGATCCATGGAGGTAGCCACGCGGTGTTTGACATCAACATTACAGCTATCATATCCATTTTTTTCTGCCAGAAGCTCTACCAGTTCGTGGGTACAGTCTGTCAAATGACAGAATCTGATGTTGATATGTGTCAAAGTCTTTGTTTGTCAAAGTCTTTGTTTTGTCTTCTGTTCTGGAAGTTCTCCTATTGTTGGGTTAGCACTGTTCATACAGACTTGAAAGGACGGGCTGAGCAGCTCATGGCCGGGGCTTTGGAAGGCCTGGAAAAGCGAGCGAGCTGCCCTAGGGGGCTGGCATTTTATTCTGTCAGAAAAATCATTGATACTGATATTTTGGCACCTGCAATTAAATCATTGATACTGATATTTTTTTATCTTTGTTTGGAAGGGCACCACTCTAAGAGCAAACAACAGCCTGTCAGGATTTGATAATCTTCGGGTCCAATTATGCGGAACTCGAAAGTTGAATATGGGTTCTTTGATGGCGGAGGAAGTTCTGGTATATCCAGATGTGAGAAGGTACGAGTCTGTTGTGGACAACTACCATGGCATGCTTGTATTCGGGTGGAAGACAAGAGTACAGAACCTGATTCTCTTTCATGGGTCAAGTTTTCAGGAATAACCTAGACTCCTCACAACAAGGGTTTCTTTTACAGCCGTTATCCAGCTCCCAATGAAGGAGAAGTAGATGCAGGAACTGAAACAAATATCAATCTTCATCATCAACTGTTTTACCATGTTTTGGGCAGTGATCAGTCTGAAGATATTCTCTGTTGGAAAGATCCAGAACATCCTAAGTGGACAGTTGGGTCTGACGTAACTGAGGATGGAAAGTAGCAGGCTGTTCCTCTTTGATAGCCAAAGACGGCGGAACAGCAATATCTTCACCAGTGAATGGTGCTCCGCCTACACGTTAGAGATCATCCAAGAGTGCATGCTGGTGCTGCTGGGCCTCGTCTGCGCCTTCAGAGCAAGGAAAGACTTTGTATAATTCCAGTAACTTGCAGTCTGCAGAATCAAAATAAAAAAAAAACATTGCAATGTTCCCGCGCATTTGGGCGGGGTTTCGATTCCTGCGCATGCCAATACATAAATGAAAATCCCCAAATATACATACACCTCCGAAAAAGAAAGTAAATCGACGGAGAACGGCCCCGCGATTGTAAGGCGACGCCCCAGCATTGGCTACGCTTGTGAAAGAGATGGTTGTTGTAGTGCTTGGCATTTTGGCCCATATGGCAATAACTCGTTGGAGCTCATGACAGGTGTACAGCTCGAGTCCCATGGTCCTCGCCATCAAGTTCGAATAGATTCTTGTTATTTACCCACGATCTACGCCTGCCCAGCCTTGCATATTTTTAGCCACAAATCAATCGCATGCAATCACGGATAGCTACAGAATCACTCCAAGTTGCCGGACAGCTGCAGAATCACTCCAAGTTGCCGCCCTTGATATCGGGATTGGTGCATCAATTGCTCATTCCTTTAATCCATCTCTGCCTTGACCGCTATGACCAACTTAGAGAGGAGGAACAGTAATACTATGGTGGTGGAAATCTGGTATCCCCACTTGGGAAAACGATGCTGCTGGTGATTCTCCACTACGATGACAGCAATCAGAAACCCGGCCATGGCCAGGGCGATGTACAAAAACCTGAGTTCGTTCTTCTGTGCTGTTGCTTTGACGGGACGGACTGTGAGCATGAAGATCAGAGAGACGGCGGTGGGCAGCCAGCCGAGCAGCAGAATCATGGCGCTGGGATTGTTGCCATATATTGCGTGGTATATGTGGGAAGGCTATCTTTAGTTTTTTTTTTATTTGAGAGCCACTTTATTTTATGGACACAAATGTTTTGTAAACCCCAATTTTTTACTACATTGATAGTGGATGGCTATTGGAGATGACCCATTACTTGTGAAAAGTATTTTCCATGAGCACCCTCAAAGTTTTTTCATTATTTTCCACATGGGCAGTGAAAGTGGAAGTGGAAGGCCCACATGGCTCTTATTGTATTCCTTCATTTGGAAACTGCTGATGACCTTGGCCTAGATGGCCCGTGTAATTCCCCTGCGAGGGAAACTATGACTTTTTTTTTCTGCCAGAGTGCGATGCCAGGAATATGATATTCCTGAGGTTTATTTGTTGCCTTAGATAGGCATGTTGATTTTTTCACATGATGAAGGCCCCTTTGATAGTGGAATATAGGGGTATTTATAGTCGTTGGAAACGTTTTTCTGCGACGGACACAATGGTGGTGTCATATTGTAATTTTGAGGCTGTTTCAATTGAGTTTTTTAGCCTCAAAGTTTTTTCTACCTTGGAGTGCACTTTCGGTTGTACCCGACACTCCCAAGGTACTTTCATATGTGATCCTTGTAACTAGTGATCTTGTCTATACACTTGGCGAATGCAGCGGCTGGTTACCCATGCATTTCGGTGGGATGACATGGTCACCATAAGGACACTTATACTAGGGACTACAGACAAAGACACCCTAGACTCTATCCGAAGTTTTTTCGGATCTACTTCTGAAGACTACAGACGAAGACACTTCAGAAGATTCTCTTCTTTTCTTCTTCTCTCCTCCTATTTTGATCTATGGCTCATTGTTATTGTATTGAGTGCATTTTTGGCAGAGACCGACACTTTTATATGGCTCGTTTTTCCTTTCATTAGGTGCATTTTTTGGCAGAGACTGACACCTTCTAGATTGAGTTCACCATGAGGAGGGATTTCATACTCATGGTGAATCTAGTTAGTGACGTACGGGTGGCAACATCCTCTGAGGATGACCTGCAGAGGCAACAGACCTAGATGTGGTTGACCCTGAGGCACCCATGATGACCCTGAGGCACTTAGACGGCTGACCCAGTGGCAACAGACCCGTTGAAGTGGTTGACCCTGAGGCAACAGACCGAGATGTATACATAGTGGATCTAGCATTATTCATAGTTGGAGAGCCAAGCGCAAAGAGCACGAGCCTAGACAAAAAAAAAAAAGAGGATGATAGGTTATTTTTTAGAGAAGTCAACATTAAGGGGGAATGTTACCTAATGTTGACTTGCTTTGTTTTTTCTTTAGTTAGGATAGTGCACTTTAAGGGGGAATGTTAGAGTTAAAGTGCACTATGCCTTCAATTTGACACTTGTCAGTTTCATTGACAAGTGTCATGTTTATCATATAGGCCTTCTGCCTATATATGTAACCTATTTTTATCAATAAAATAATCCCATTAGTTTTCCCTCCTAACAAAGAATATAAGTCATAATGAAATAATTTTGAGATAAAAAATATTTTAGTTCTAATGAAACATTGGAATAACTGGAAGGAAGTTACATTCTATTGTTTCCTTCAAAATTCCACCATCTTCTCTTGGATTATTTCTCTTTATTTTAGTAACATTTATGATTTTCAAAAAAACTAGTTCATTGCAAAAATACTTAATATTAAAGGTGGTTGCAATTCACTTCACAACATTTGAAAATATAAAAATAGATCTTTTACCTTTCTAGCTTGTTAATTTCCTCTTTTGGGGATTTCATTTCTTCGACTTTAGATGGTATAATTCTAGCCCTATAGCCATTCAAAATTTGTTTATCACCTGAATTCCAGTCAGGAAAATGAATCTAGGAAGGATCTTCAATTTTGGCCTATTTTTGTATCTTGATAAGCTTGGATGCTTCTAGCCAGTACTCCATAGCCCCGTCAGCCATCCTAATTATGAATCCCCCCTATTTATGACAACTATATCCATCATGTACTTCAAAAAATGATCAAGAAGCCCCTCATATCTCCAATGTATTTTCACACCTCCTCTCTTAATGCATATTGCAATATGGGCCTTGTGAGGATGGCTTCCTTTTCATGCATCATATCCAAAATATTTAGTTACACTACCTGCAAATGAGAAGAACTACAATAGTAAAGAGCTAAATGTATACTTTTTATTTTTAACTACATATTTGATGTTCATGTGAGAGTTAATGCTTAATGTTAGAGCATTAACTACATACCTTACCCATCACCCTTTTCACCTGTTTGAGAAGGATCTGATAAATTTTGACATTTGCATTTACTCTTATAGAAGGATAAATAGAGAAGATGTATGTATCAGAATAAAATTGATTGAATGAATGAAAAAATAAAATTCTTTGCCACAACATTTTGTAGTATGTTCTGTTCTTCTTGTTTTCTATTTTTTGAATCTACTGAGAGGTTCATTTTGTTGTTTATATCTCTAAGTTTAAATATTTGGTATCAGAGCTAATTTTTATAGAAGTACAAGCTCTTATGTTACTATAGGTCATGATTATTTTTGCTCATAGAGATTGACAACTTTGCAAAGTTGTGGCTGAAAGTCCTTGAGCCAAGGGGTGATAAGTGCTAATAATTATGTGTAGTCAATTTACACCATTAGCAAAGTGGTAGTATTAGAGTTGGGTGAGTATCTAAATCTTCAAGAGGATTCACAATTTTTCTAGAGGAGAAGTCGATGTTTATTAAAATTTGATTGATCGAAGATTGAATGCATTCATTTTGTGGGAGGTTTGGAATATCGAGAACAATATTTATAATATTTTCTCTAAAACACCAATACTTGGTAACATTAAAATAAAACTAAAATTTTGTTTTATGGCTATAAACAACTTATGTCTTTCTCAACCACAAATCCCTATGTTTAAGGGGGAGAACTATGACTTTTAATCATAAAAAAGAAAAATATTTTCAAGTTACAAGACTTATGGGATATAGTAGAAAATAGATATACAAAGCCAATATATGCTCAAGCTCTAACCACATGGACACAAGCACAAAAGTATCAGTTGAAATATAATCATAAAAAATATTTAAAAACCCTATTTTTTATTCAGAAAGCCATGGATGAGTCCATATTTCCTAGAATAGCTATAACCATAAAGTCAAAGGAAGCCTAGGATTTATTGCAAGTGGTATATTACGATACAAATAAAATAAAAATTTTAAGGCTTCAACAACTTAGAAGAGATTTTAAAAATTTATTTATGAAGGACTCTAAAAGATACAGGACTTCTTCAATCGTGTTATGAAATTAGTAAATGAAATTATATCCCATGGAGAAAATATAATAGATTAGAAGATTGCAAAGAAAATTTTAAGAAGCCTACCTCCAAAATATGATGGTGTGGTAATTGCTATTGAAGAATAAAAATACTTATCACAACTATTAGTCAATAAGCTGATGGGATCACTTGAGTAGACTTGAGTACTTCATCATGTTTCTTTTTCATTAATTAGAAAATATAATAGATCAAAATATTGTCGAGAAAATTTTAAGAAACCTACCTCCAAAATATGATGGTCTGGTAATTTCCATTGAAGAGTCAAAATACTTATCACAACTATCAATTAGTAAGTTGATGTGATCACTTCAAAGTCATGAAAAAAGGATAAATAGGTCTACAAATATACCAATTGAAAAATATTTTCAAAAAAAACTTAATATTTTCAAGACAAAGGAAGAGATTCTGAAGGATCATCGTCAAAAATGGGTAGACCAAAATTTAGAGGAAGAGGATGTGGTGGCATAGGATCAAGCAGAGATGGAGGTAGCAACAAAAATGGTAGAGGTAAAATAAAATACAAAGTAAGAGGTAATTTTGATAAATCTTAAATTCAATGTTATTACTATAAAATATTTGGTCATTATCATTTTGATTATTGGAAAAGGAAGAAAGAACGTGCTAACATTTTTTTAAAGAGAAGACAAAAAATAATTTATTTTTGGTATGTCATATAATAAAATAAATATCTGGTGATGTATGGCTCTTAGATAGTGGGTGCATCAGTCATATGACTAAAAATATGAATATTTTTACCAAATAAGATGATTGTATTAATTTCCAAGCAAAGCTTGGAGATGAAAATTAAGTTGAAGTCAAAGGCAAAGGGATAATTTCAATTAAAACAAGGTAGGGGATACAAAAGTTTATTCATTATGTCCTCTATCTTCTTGAGTTAGCCCATAATATCTTAAGCATTTGATAGCTTATTCAGAAGGAGTATTCAAATATTTTTTTAAGAAAAATGAATGTGTCATTTATGATAAAGTTGGTAGCAACCATATTGTAAAAAAGGTTACTATTCTACCTAATAGAATATTTTCTTTGAGATTGGCATATGCACAAACTCAAGCCTTGAAGGTTGTTTTAGCTAATAAATATTGGTTGTAGCATATGAGAAATGGGCATGTAAATTTTTAAGGGCTAAATATATTGTATAAAAAGCATGTGGTGAATGGGCTTTTGTTGATTGAACATGATGATCAAATTTGTGAAGGTTGTATTCTTGGAAAGCTGCATTGAGATTCTTTTCTAGTAGGAAGAGCTTGAGGAGCTAAGGAGCTATTTAGCTAGTACATGCAGATATTTGTAGTTTAATGCAGATCTTGATGTTGAACAAAAGCAAGTATTTTATCATTTTTATCTATGATTTCAGTAGGAGTTGAGTGTAGTTTATTAAATAGAAATCATAATATTTCATTATTTTTCAACAATTTAAAGCTAACATAGAAAAGAAAAGTAGTTATTTTTTAAACATCCTACGTACAGACAGAGGGGATGAATTTAACTCCAATGAAAAGTAGAGTGGTTATTTTTGTAAAAAATATGGTATTTGTAGGTAGTTGACAAAAAGCTATACTCCACAACAAAATGGAGGTGCAAAACATAAGAATCTAACAATTGTGGAGATGGTCAGAAGTATGTTTAAAGCAAACATTCTTCCAAAAAAAAATTAGGCTAAAGTTGTAGCTACTTCTCTCTATTTTTTGAATAGATGCCCGAAAAAATCTATAAAGAATTTGACTCCTCATGAAGCATGGTGTGGAATAAAGCTCAATGTAGCACATCTAAGGATATTTGGTTGTATTTCTTATGCTCATGTCCCTAAATAAAATAGATAAACTTGATGATAAAAGTGAATATATATTTTTATTAGTTGTAGTGAGGAAACAAAAGGATATAGGCTATATAATCCTTTGACAAGGAACTTGATTATCAGTCATGATGTGATTTTTTCTAAAATGGAGCATGGTAGTGGGATGGAAGTGTACAATAGGAAAATCCAGTATTTGTGGATATAGAACTAGAAGTGGTGCCTCAACTTTTACAAAAATATTTATTGTGATCTTGATCTAATCCTCCCCACATTATCTTTTAGTTTCTCAAGGTCTTTGGGTTAGTTCTAAGTTTTTGGATATTCAACCATCACCCTAGGGATATTGAGAAATTGGTTAGAAGTAACCTCTACAATCAATGTTGTTAGGTTCAAGGTTGTTGCTATCATGACTACCATACCACTATTTTCAATAAACCACCCACCTTTCATGGATTTTTAAGTTGAAGTGACACTAGTAGGTAATATTAACCCTCCCTTAATAATGGTGCATTATTCTAGCTCATCTACCTCTTTTGGGATCTTGCACATCATTATTGATGCCTTGCAACTTGATCTAACCTTTATTCTAAGTTAGTGGCTTTTTGCACTAGGATTTATTCCTTGGAGTGCTCTTATTCTCTTTAGATAATGACACGAACTATCGACTGCTAGTCAAAAATTTTATTATCTTTTCAAATTAAAACTCTTAAAATTCTTGATATCAGGCTAAAATATTTGTTGGATGTCTTCTAAGAAAGTCCTCTCCTCTTCCATCACATCAAAACTTTAAGTGTATCACCTATCGAGAGTTTTTGTTTTGCATAGTTTATATTTTAGAGTTTTTCTCCTTTTTTCTTTTTTGAAACTTTTAAAAAATTTAACCATCATAAGTATCTTTTCTATCTATTATGATTATTGATATTATTTTCCACTGTCTACCCTTTTAGAGAATTGGGTAAAATTTTATCTTTCTCTCTTGTTTGGAACTTTTATGAAGTGGTGTCTACTTTTGGTCAAAATATTTTTACCTGTATCTATCACATATCTCTTTTCTTGCCTTCTACTATCTTGTATTTTTTCTAATCTTCTTTTAAAATTACTTAAGACAAGAAAATTTGTGTAGTGAAGAAATTGCTATAGTTCTAGCATCTTATTGTTTATTGAAGGAGAATTCAAAACTGTTGCCTTCATCCTTGGGCATGGAGTCATAATTTAAAAGAATATGCGAGGGGAAAGTAAAAAAATAAAAATACAAAAGATCATGAAGTTGGCAACTTGTTCAATGCTTACTTAATTTCCATCCATTACTCATCTCATGGGTACTGGATTTATCTATAATACCCATAGATTATTTCAAACTTGACTTGGTCATTAGGAAAAAAATTCTTTGTGATGTTGGTAGTTACATGCATCTAAGTCCCTAATGCAACTAAGGATCTATTTATACCTTGAAAATAGAGTTATCTTCTTTACATTATCTTATAAATTACATGTATTCATATTATGAGATAAGCCTACCATCTGTGACCCAGGGAGAAGGGATTCATTTTTGCAAAAACACATCAGTTTTGCTCTTGAGTTTGGCAAGAGTGGTAACTAAGATAGTCACTTGAGTTTTACATTGATGCATAACCTATTTTTTGGAGGAAATCCATGAATCTTCATGTTGTTACTTATTTATCGTAGACTCCAACAAAAATTAGCTTAGAATTTGATGAGGTGGCCAGATTTAGATGATAATTTGTAGCTTCAGTTAATTTTATAGAGATCCTAGCAAGACTTACCTCAATCTCTTGTCTCACTTGAGCACTTTATATGGTGGCTATATCCATAAATTTGAAATTTTGGTAAAGTGTCATAGCTACAATGATAATTTTATTCCAATAGGCATCATTAAACTCTTTTACTAAGATCTTGATTTTTTGGTGTTACCTCATTTTACTTTTCTACCTTATTTCCTCTAATTGCTTTTGGATGTTTTCTATCTCTTAGAAAAATGCAGCTTCCTGCCCAACAAGTCTATCTAAAAGGATTTTATTTTTTTTGCTTTCAATAAGACTCTACAGGTTGCTCCTTTAGACATTTAGCTAAATTTTTTACTTGGTTTTAGATCACTTTAGCTTCTATCTGAGAATCACTCAAGGTTCTCTTCACATATTTCAATTCTTACTCAATTTTCATTAATTTTTTATTCAAGGATTCATAATTATGTGAAACTATCTTTTCAGTTGCCTACATGATTTGGATATTATATTTTACTTAGATATTTCTTAGGTCAAGCCCCTCCATCGATAAATTCGAGACCTACTCTATCATATTCTCATATTTTGATATTAGTGGCTCTTTCCATGAAATTAGCAATACCCTCTTTTATGGGGTAAAGTGACTTACCATTTGAGTCACCACTGGTAACTGTGCTAACAAAGCCTGCTTCTTCTAGTTATACTATGTTTACCATTAAAGCTTCTAAACATCCTATAGTGGATTTAAAGTTGGCATTATTTCCTATGGATTTTCTTATTTTATTAGAGGTGTTAGAAATGTAGCTAGAGGTATAAAGAGTGGAATTCATGAAAGAGGATGAATTGAGGCACTTGAAGTTGATGAATTTGAGGCACTTGAATATTATTATGCTATTGCTTCTTGAATAGCCAAGGCTACCAAGGAATTCAAAGTATCATGGGTTAATATGTCTATAACATTGGGTCTCTAAAATGGAAATGTTAGAGAATTTTTGGAAGTCAAAGGCTCATTAATAGGAGATGACAAAAATATTGGTGAGGAGGCTTCTATAGTGAGTAGTTCAACTTTAGAATACTATTATTTTATTTTCTTGTTCTTTTTGGACTAGTTACTTCGTCAAAAATGGTAACTAATATTGTAGTTATATTTTTATTGACTGGTATTGCTTCCTCCTACATATGAATGATTAATTTAGCAACTTGCATCAGGGAGTAAGGAGTACTCCAAGGTAGGACCTCATTCTTCTCTCCTTCCTCTAGTGATTTTGACTAAAGTATTAACTTTCACTTTCTTGGAGAGGTCTCATTTATTTTTTATTTTTTCTATATTATACTATTGTTCATAGGTTATGGTTGAATTGTTGTAGCCTCTTTTTGTAGTGCAGGAATAACATCTATGACAGGAACCCCCTTTTTCATGGTCCCTTTACCCTTCTTTAATTTGAGTGGGGTTTCTTCTTGGTGCTTCTCGTCATAGTACTAATTTATGGTTTCATCTTAATATAGATCTAAGCTTCCAAAAAGCATCATAGTTTGATCAATTTCTTGATAATAATTTTATAGACTCTAATCTTGTTATTGTTCCATTTTTTATTTTGCAAGAATTTTTTTAGAGTTATGTTGATTGGAAGCATGGGATTGAATTCATTTACTATTGTATAGAAAATCCCATAAATCCTTTTCTAGGACTCTCACAATAAGAATTTATCCTTTTTAAGGGGCAAGAAAGTTTCCTCTTGTGTACTCTAGAATTTCTCAAGATCAAGCTTGGGCTTATGCCCAGATTCCCTAGAAATCCTAGAATTTTTTAGCTATACAATTATTTTTTAATTTGGATTATAGATTTGGGAATAATCCTATATTATTAATCCTAAATCCCTTAACATAGCCTCTAGCTCATTAGTTTTCTTTCTTTTATCTTGAGTTATAGTCCCCAACTAAATTGGGGTTTTATAAAATATTGTTTTATCCTACCTAGCTACATAGGTAACATATACTAAATTTGCTTGGTTTAATATCTCAATTCACACCAATATCTTGGTTACATGCTTCAACAATAAATATATTGACTTATTAAAACCAAAAACATGCAAAATAGTTGCTTCTTCTAGGAAATAGTTAACTTATTTTGATAGTATCCTTTGGTATATGTTGAGGTCTTTCTCCCTTGATTTCACTTATAGCTAGTACTAGGAACTCATTTGGGAATTGGTAGTATAAGGATATTTGACACAACACTTTCATCTAGATGGAGGTCATCCTTTCATGTCCTTCTTCATCCTCCATATTCAAATTTAGATGCTCAAACAACTAAACATGTTGATGTAATAAGAAATGAGCTATAAATGAATAGTATCTAAAGTTTTGATTCTTTCTAGATTTGTTAAGTATTTATAATGGTCCACCTTGGTAGGACTAGCCCTTGTTGTTTGATTGACGTAATAGTATGTTGATATTTAATGCATGATCCCATTTTATTCTATCAAGATGAGTTGATAGTTGTACTTTATATTTTTTAAAACTAGATTATGTTATTTTTAGAATATGGCATTGCTAATGAATTTTGTGGTTGCAAGACTAGGAACTTTCATAGGTGGATTAGTTTGGGATAGCCACTAGAGTTGAGATAAAAGAGAAATTATGGATGAATCCTTATGAATAGCCACAAGGGTAAAATCCTCATGTAAAATGCATCATCGGGTAAGGAGATTACTATAAAAGCAAAAGAGCTCTTACCCTATGCATAGGGGATCATTTGTAGATGGGTGATAATGTTGTAGTTATCATAAAGCCTGCTTACGAAAAAATATTATTTGTGCATATTTTTTTATTTACATCTTAGTCCGGGTAATGACCACTTTAGCATGAGCCCTTGTGTTGTTGCATGTGTTTTGAAGCATGGAAAGTATTTGGTTAATAATTTTATCAAGCTATTAATAGTAATGTTAGTATTATTAAATATTAAAATATTAAATATTGATAGTAATTGTTAATATTAACATTCAATATTAAATAAATTAATTCTACAAAGTGAGTAATTAATCCTAATGTTAGTAATTAACACTAGAATTCAAAAGCAATAATATGAAATTAAGGAGTTGAGTAAATGATTTAATAATTAATGTTTGCTTCAAAATATTAGTAAGTTAATATTAGCCTTTATAGTTTAAAATTTATGAAAGGAGAACATATATAATGGTAAAATACCAACAACTAAAATGACTTTCGAAGATGGCGGATAGGTATGGGGTAGCCTAAGGGAACAAAAATACCTGTATAAGATAGGTCATGCTACTTGCCCATTACTTGGGGTATGACCCCATAGGCTTTCACTTCACCCTCGTGTGAGCTTGGATAAAAATGATAGCTGCATTCCACCAATTATTAAGCCCTATGATTAAAGAGTATCTAACCTAACGATCATCTTGAGCTAGTCTCAAGGGTAACCAACTTCCTAGTGATGAAATCCAAGAGACTATTATACTAACTATAGCAATTCTAAGGGCTCCCAATGGTTGGTGGTAAAATCCAATGTTGCCAAGGATGTTATCCTCATACTTAAATGTATATATATATATATATATATATATAGAGAGAGAGAGAGAGAGAGAGTGGAAAAGTAGAGTGCAAGTGTGTGAAAAATTTATTCTCATTAAAAATCAAGCAAAATATCTATGCTAAGGCTAGAAATAATGTTAATCTAACAATTATATACCTAAAAATAAAATTATCTATCAAAATTCCATATGTAGGGGAGATTTTCTGTAGGTAGACGATTACAGTCGAGACCACCTCTAAGGATATGGTTTAGAAGATAATGGAAAATAGGCAATAGGTAAGATCATATTCAAGGAGGTGGTAAAGTAAGTAGTGTAAAATAGACAGTAAATAATACAAAAATAATTAGCTAGAAAGACTATCCTTAGGGTGGCATTTATAGGCAGGTCAGACCATCTCAAGGGAGGTGGTATAGCAATGGATTTAATAGACTGGATAAACCTAGACTATCTCTGTGTAATATGTGAAAATAGGCTAGACCACCTATGTGGATATGGTTTTTGCTAGACCATCTCCTAGAAGGCAGTTGTGATCTAAAATATAGCAAATAAAACAAAAAACACAGATACAATGATAGAGTGCAGTACCACATTTTGGCAAGTTGTCTTGAATAAAAATAGATACAATTGATAATAGTTTAATAATATATCTATCAAATGACAAGTACAAGAAATACAAACCAATTACTATTGCTATTTAATATTTTTACAACATAAATTAAAGAAATATATGCTAAAAAAAAATAAATCTTAAAAATTAAAGTTACCTAAAATTACCAAATAAATGAAAGTGCTAAAAGTAAAGATGCAAATGAAATTAGTTGTTCTAACTAAGGGAAAGTAAACCCAAAGGGGGTTGTTGTGTGTGATTTTGTGAAAGGAAGCCCAAAGGGGAAATTTGTGCTGAAAGGAAGACCGATAAGGCTTATAGGTGTTTAAAAAGAAAATCCCAAGGGGGCAAAGACTAAACTAAAAGCCCAAGGAGGCTTGTGTGTGCATGACATAAGGAACCCAAGGGGGCTAACTATGCTAAACAAGTGTGTAAAACAAATCCCAAGAGGGAAAATTGTGGTAAAAGAGGAAGCCTAAGAAGGCTTGTAATTGTATGGAATAAGAGCCCAAGGGGAGGCAAAATATGCTATGCTAAAATACTAAAGAGGCTTGTATGTGTGTGAACTAAACTAATGAGGAAAGGCCTAAGGAGGCAAAATAAGATAAGGAGGAAACCTAAGGGCCAAGGACGATGAACTATGCTAAAGGGGGGAAGCCTAAGGAAGCTATGTATGGGAGAAGGAAAAATCTAAAAGATAAACTATACTAAATATGTATGTAAAATAATCTTAAAGGAACAACCTAAGCTATAACCAAGGCCTATGTATGCAAAAAAAAGAACCCAAATTATGCTATCAATAGGATGAAAGCAAAGGAATTACCTGAGAGCCTATGCAAGATTTTGTAGGTTTGTGTATCCGGGGTGAAATTGTCTATGCATAGGAAGTATAACAGTGTGAGACCGTGTCTAGGTAGGTGGTCTAGTTTGTTACCTATGAAAAAGAGAAAAATAATAGTTAGTAAAAACTCATGACTATGGTCGAAAAATGATAGTAATAGCATAAAACAAAGACTACACTTTATCCTTATTGATGATATAAGTTGAAATAAAGCAAGGATAAGGTGAAATTCAAGGGAATGGTCCCATCGAGAATGTTATTTTGTAGAGAGGAGAAACCACCATCGAACAAGTAAAATTACCAAAGAAAAAGAGAGCAATATATGATAAATTATATAATAAATATAAGTTTTTATAACGTAAAACAAAACTCTTTATCTTTAAAAATTACAAAGAAGCCTCCAAGTGCTTTTACAATAAATATGGTGTTGATTTTTCTCTCCTACAACCGAATGTGATCAGGAGATATTGAAGTGTGAGTGCTTGTTGGTGTGAGCTTGCAAAGGTTGCTATAGATGAATGAAAGACCTACACACAACCAAGAAAAGATAAGTTAGTAGATAAATGGGCCCACCTAGGTTGGGCCTTAGTCCAAACAAAGTATAAACCACAGTAATATTAAATCTAACTATTGCTAAATGAAACCAGAGTGTAGAAAACATAGAAAATATACCTATTAAGCATGAGAATATCATAGAGGATCCTAGTGTGTGAGTTGTTACCTATCAAATGCAAGACCATATTTGGAGAGACAGTAAGCAGTAGTTGGAACCATCTCAATGGAGGTGATCTTGAGACTATTTTCGTAGACTATAGACTATCAAACCTGAGAGCTTGTTAGCGCATGAAATGATATCGAGAGGGTCTCAAGACAATCCTAGAATTTTTAGATAGGTGCAAAATTGGTCAATGCAAGTGTGTGGAAGGATATTGAAAAATAATATGAAACTGGGGACCATTTATGTGTATATGTTGAAATGTAATATTGTATTTAAAGATGAGAAATACTTGAAAAGTATATTGTGTGGAAATTATGTTATGCAAATATTATGATGAAGGAATAGATGTCTTGTATACATTTTTGTTATATGATCTTGAGATTTGTTTGAAAAATGAAAGAAGAATCAATGTTTTTCTTATATGTTAAGTTCTCTAAAAATAATCGTTATTTGCAAAATAAAAAAAGAAATGTTATTGAGGAGAATGATATAATTTCATTGATGGACTATGGTTATGAATCTACTATACGATGTTCTACTCTTTCATGTACTATATTTAGAACAAACTACCTAAATTATTTAATCTTTATCAATATATTATGTTGATATTTAATTTTGAGCATGTTTTAATATACACACTCTATTTCTTTTAATGAGATGGTCATAAATATTGTTTAGGACCCTTGGGTTGGAAGGGGATTATTTTGGGCACATTTTAGCATCATATTAGTAATCCCTAGATTCAAGTTGTACCCAATCCTAGTTGAGTTATATCAACTAGATATTTATAAATGATACACCCTAAGCAATGAGGCTTGGATTTTCCAAGCAATGAGGATTGGGTAGTACTAGTGGTGAGGCTTGGGTAGTACTAGTGGTGAGGCTTGGACGTATTCCTAGCGGTGAGGCTTAGGAATATTAATAGTGAATTAGTATGGGATAATCCACTAAATCATTATAATGGTGGTACCTTATCATGAGGTAAGCATGACCATGACCATTACTAGGTGAGTGGTAATGATATTAGTTAGCTCATGGGGTGATGAAGCTAACTAATGACTAAGGCATAATCCTACATAGATGAACTTATGTAGGATTAGGAAATATGCATCACCTTTAACTTTTAGGGACCTTCAATTGGTTTGTAACAAGGTGGGTATTGCACATCATCTTGATTGATTGACCAAGGTATAATAATCCTAGAAAGTACAACTTCTAATTGGGAAATTATAACTTATCCAGTCTCTTTTTATGGGTAGGATATGACACCTATTTTGAGAGGAGGATCTTTTAATAAGTGGATTTCATCTACGTAGGAGGAAGTTGCAACTCATCCCTAGAAGAAAATTGAAATATTATGGGATTTTAATAAGAAGGTGGAAAACCTTACTTTAGTAGTTAAGTTGCTTCAAGAGTAGATGGAGCAACATCAAAAAATATTGGAAACACTTGTTAATTGGGAATCCAATAACAAGAATTTAGAGGGTAGACAAGAAGAAAATATTGCCAAGGGAGTCCATGAGGGTAAAGCTTGGATTGAGGTTGATATTGCTAAAGACTTAAATAATGTCAAGGTACCAAAATTTAATGGAAAATATGGGGGTGATACAGTAGAGTCTTGGCTAAATGAATTGGAAATTCACTTTTCCATGAGGAATTATTCACTATATACTCAAATTATTTGAGCAACACTTCATCTCTAAGATGCCACCTTGGAATGGTCAAATACATTCAAGGTAGGTAGAGGAATCCAAGTGGTGGATCTAAAACAAGACGATTTTGTAAGGTCATTAAAGAAAATATTCCTAACAGATCAATTTTTCATAGAGAAATTTGAAGAATTTTCTATGCTCCAACAAGGCACCTTGACTATGGAATCATATTATCAAAAATTCATCAAAATTTTGAGATATTTTTCTAAGTATGATACTAAATAATATTTAAAGGTGCAACAGTTCAATTTATTGATGAATTTTGATAGGTCCTAACATAAGATCATACTATTTTGGGACTTGCAAGATGTTCTATTTAGCAACCACCAAAATCCTTGGCATGTTCTAATTTAACGGGACCATAGAAGGAAAATCCTTTCTATAACCGATTGACTTTATCTAGATGTCTAGGGTTGCTTGGTTGCCCTTGTTTTGCTCATATATTGCCCTCCTCTTAGTCCTTGGTATATAGTTTGATTGAACTTATTGCTTACTAGTTGCTAAAGTACACACCCTATTGGATACATCATATACCTCCTCCTTGTCCCATGTGATCAAAATATTCTTGGGAGGAGCAAAGCTTGAATCAAGGGGTTATGGAGTAGAGGAAGGTTAGTTTTATGCTTGTGTTTATACCTTGAATGAGAGATAGATGCATGGATAGGCACTATTTCATTCAATATTATTATGAATTGCTGAGAGTTCCTTTCAAAAAATGTATTATGTAGTAGAGTCATCCACATAATTATTTTGCATGGGGGCTTTATCTCTAGCATAGTTAGGAGGCCTCTATTATAGTGGGATTGGAGTAGGTGTTATCTATTGATCATGATTTAAACTAGTTAGCATCCTTACTGGACTGGAACTGGGATCACTAATACCCATTAGGAGAAGGTCTATAGCCCTTATTATTTTGTTGAAAAGAAGGTCACAAATTATATTTATACTAAAATATCTGAGCACTTTGTTGTCTCTTGAGGGCCATGACTTTATTAGATACCAACCTTAGCATTTTTTTATTTCAACCAACTTGAAAGAGTAAGGGCTTGTAGAGGATGATTATGAGTGATGAGAGGATTTGAGACTATGACTAGATTTATGGTTAGAGAAGGATGGAAAGTTGTAGATTGTATAATTAGTGGAGGCTCATAAGTAGCTTGGATATTCATAATAGGGTTATGGGAGGTCTAGGAGCTGGTTTCTCTATCTGAATTAAGTCACTCTCAGCTTCAATAGCTATCTCATAGGTTGTTAATAATAAATTTACTCCCCTATACTTAACCATCATGACAATTTTAGAATTGAAATTCTTCAAGTATTATATACTAGCATACATAGGGGAGGTTATATTTCATTCAATATTCTATACCATGTTTTATAAAATAGGGTATTGAATTCATCCATGGTTCTGAAAAATATTTTTTTTATTGTTGTTAGCTACTCCAAGAGAGATACACCATATGTGTTTTCTCCAAATCTATCAACCTACAAATTAGCAAGTTGGTCCTAGTTTCCAATAAAATAGGGGGTAAGGCTTATGCATTAGAATTGTGTTTTTTCTTTAAAATATGTTGTCAGCAATATCAAGGCTATGTTCTATTTTATAATTTTTTGCACAACACATAGGTTATCCATGTGATGTAGGTGCTCTATTGAAATTATTGCATCTTCTTTAGTGAAGTAGGATAGTGATTTCAAAGTTAATGTTAATATTAGATCCCACATAGTAGGAGGAATAGGTGTAATGAAGAGGTATCTATCCAAGCCAAATATCTTATATGAGGTTGATTTGATTATGTCATATTTTAATGCCAATCTCTCCTCCTTTGAATTGGATTTAGGGGTTGCACTAATGCTTGAGGATTTGCACTTGTAAAGGATCTAGTTGTAGGTCTTATGCTCATAAATTTTTGGGTCTTTTGTTCTCAGTGGACTTGCTAGGTGAAGTTTCAATATGCTCTAGTAAGCTAAGAGGTTGATATTTTCATCATAATACCAATCTAATATTTCTATATGCAACTTCTTATGGGTATTATTCTTTAGTGGAGTCACTACATGTATTTTTTATACTTAAACAAGCTGATTAGTTGATACCTTCACCAAAATATCAACCTAATGTGTGTAGGGTTACTTTGGGTATGCTATTAAATTGTCACCAACACGATGGGTGTTTCTTTCATTTTTTTCTAAGTTTTTATTTAGTGGGATGAATCAATGTGATTGCTTCCACTGAAAATGTTATTAAATTGTTATTGTCTCAAAATGTCACAATCATCCATTATAGTAGCTATATGCACCCAACACTTGCACCTTACATAGAATGATAAAATCAAAATTCTAGAAGCATGGGATACAACCCTCAAGATGACCTCTAGGTTTTTTCTAAGGCTGATTTCTTATTAGATATGATTTTAAATGTTCACATTCATAAAATACTCCTAATCAACTTGCATTCATTATAGGAAAAGGGAATAGAGATATATCAAGAAATAATTGGATATCATTGCTACTCTTTTTATTCCTTAGATCTGTCAAGTTATATTATCTTAACCTTTCCCATAGGTTGCTAGTATATTTTCTATATGTCCCTGGTTTTACGATTAATAGAGTTTCTCTCTATCAACTTCATCAAAATATTTTTGAGATGCTGTAGGCCATTGATCTTGAATTCAATAATCCATTAATTTTTTCTTCTTTTATATTTATTGAGAGCTCCTTGAAACAACCCAATTCATTGATCATAGATTGGCTAGTTTGTTGAGTTCTTTTGTTTTTAAATCTCCCCTTTGGTTATCTTTTCTTTAGTTAGCATCCTCTTGCATGCAATTTCTCCTTAATTTCTCATAAATTTTAGTTATATCTAATCACTACAGTGTATACTAAAATGAAAATGTATAAAATTTGTATTCATCATACTTAATTTTGATGACACATTTAATGGATATTAATATAGGACAATGGAAGTGATATTTTTGAGACAACAAAAGCAAAATTCTCTCTACATACTTCAATAAATAACTATTTAGAGGTTAGGATATTTCTTATAGGAATCAAGATACCTCAAATAAAAGGAAAAACTACAAAAAAATTCACATGTTAATAATATTTAAAAATAAATACAAAAATTACATCAAGAGAACCATTATTTTGAATGTTTATTAATTAAAATGATATAAACAACAAAATTTAAAATACCAACATATCAAAACAAAATGAGATAAGATAACAGGTAATTTAATTAGTTATAATGTGCACCTTTTATCTTTATAAAATTTAAATAAAAAAAATTAACCAAAAAATGTTTATATCTATTAAATATTTAATAAAACAAATTAACTTAAAAAGTTAAGATCTTTTTTAGTAATGTAAAATTAATTTAATTAACTTAGTAACAAAAAAAAATACATATAACTTATATAAATAATAGCATGCAAACATAAAAAAACAAAAATAAAATGGTACCGAGAGATTAAAGTTTTAATTTGATTAGACAACACATTATAATTACAAGTAAACAAATTAAATTAAATTTATATATATATATATATATATATATATATATATATATATATATATATAAAAGCTTGTTGTTGGATAATGATAAAGTAAACATGATCTTGAATATCCAAGGAATTGAATTAAAGTAATATTTTGGCAAACACTCGGTTGATACCAACTAACCCTATCCCTCTTGGATAGCAAATTAAATAATATTATTTTTTGAACAAGGACATTGTGGTAGTTAGGATTTTGGTCTTTCTTTAGAGAGGCCCAAGGTTCAAATCAACATGTACTTAGAAGGGGATAGGTCGTGGTAGTTAGGATTTTGGTCTTTCTTTAGAGAGGCCCAAGGTTCAAATCAACATGTACTTAGAAGGGGATAGGTTGGATGGTAGATTGGAGTGTTCAATATATTAAAGGGTTGAGATCCCATTAACCGAGCAGGCTAGGGTTTATAACAGTAGCATTCAATGATGTAGGGATGTAGCTATATAAAAAAAATAAAAAAAAAAATATGATATAATTTCAACTAAAGAATAAAGTTAAAATCTTAACAAATGACATGTTGCCATGATATTATAATATCATCAATGTGATATTAATATAAATGAGATCAATTTCAATTTCAAAACAACATATCAATAAATAAATAAATTTGAAAATCTAAAATTAAATGAAACCAATTTTTATAAACAAATAAATTTTACAACTTAAAAAAATTTAATTTTTAATACATAGTGAATTGATCCCTAGCTTGCTAGGTTAGACAAAATCAAGAGGACCCGATATAGAACTGGGGTAGCCAATAACATTATGTCCTTACCATCCAACTTATCCTGTGCATGGTTTGAACCTTGGACCTTCCTAAAAAGAAACCAAAACCCTACCAAAAAACATATAAACAAATAAATTTGAAAACCTAAAAATTAAATGAACCAATTTTAATTCCATATAATTTATTAAGAAATCAACATATAAACAAATAAATTTGAAAACCTAAAAATTAAACGAAACCAATTTTAATTCCATATAATCTATTAAGAAATCAACATATAAACAAATAAATTTTACAACTTGAAAAATTAAATTTTTAATACACAATAGATTGGCACCACCATTGGTTGCTATCACTATGAACCCTAGCCCGCTAGGTTAGACAAAGTCAAGAGGACCCCACATAGAATTGGGGTAGCCAATAACACTAAGTCATTACCGTCCAACTTATCCCATAAATGGTTTGAACCTTGACCTTCCTTAAAAAAAACCAAAACCCTACCAAATTATAATAATTTATTATTTTTTATACGAATATTATAAACTTCTTTTTAACAAAATAATAATAATAATAATAATAATAATAAAATAGGGTCTCTTTCATTTCCTCATGTTATCTATATAGTTGCCCTTTTAATTATTATGTATATACTTAGGTCATAAACCTACCCATGTTATCTAGATAATTACTTTTTAACAAAAAAAAAAAAAAAAAAAACATAAATATATAAATTAAATAAAATGCTTAATATACTTCCGCATCCAATTAATAACACATATGAATAAACGTCCATACTAGTGATTAATTGTTATTTGTCTGGGTTCTGTTAGACTTTCGTGGGTTTTGAATATAGCTACGAGGTTTTGCCCATGGCGGACCAGGAAATGTAGGACAACAAAAGTATTACATGGGAGACAAGAAGAGGCCACACATTAAGTGTCGGTAAGTGTGAAGTAAAATTAGCGGGTTTTGTGGTTGTAGAGAAGAATTTGGTTGAATCTAGCTTGCGTGGGTTTCTAAGCTTTGGCAGTGTTGCAGAGAACTTTGTGTATCTGACTCCCAAGGATCCGAACGTGGACCTTTACATTGCAAAGATAGATCAAACGCTGTGGTAAGAATGAGAAACTTTCCTTTGTTCTTTTTTTTCTTTTGAAATGATGGGAATTATCAGGGTTCGATTTCGGATCTTGCTTTGTTTTTGCAGGTATTATCATCCTGGAGACCTCCGACACGAGCCGCCGTCTAAACCCTTGAGGAATGAAGTGAATTGTATCATCTGTAGTTATGTAATCTTTTAGCTTTAGGCTTGAAAGAATTCTTGTTCAAAATCTAGGGTTTCTGCCTTTTTCTAAGCTGTGAGTAACGAATGATGAATTTCTTCACTCTTTGAAAGATCACGAAGTTGAATCTGTGGCGAGGCATTGCAAAGTTTTTACTAAAATCTAGGGTTTCTGCGTTTTTCTAAGCGACTGTAAGGAAGTTGAATCTGTGGCATGGCATTGCAAGGTCTTTACTAAATCCGAGTACTTTGACGAGCGGAGAAGGTGAGTATGTGAAAGTATTTGAGTTTTTGAAGCTTACCTTGAGAGATGGTGGTCTTCCTGAAGCGTCTAATGGCTATACATAATCATTTTTAGCTAATGTGGTTGTTGGAAACTTGGAATTTGATCGAAATAGATCCTCCACATAGATGTCTTAAGAGGACGTTTACTTCTATGAGTATTGTTACTCGGATGAGACGGGTTCTTTCATCAAAATTTCAGTATCAGGTATTTGTCTTTTGAATCCTGGGGTTACTCATTCGACGCATTTCTTGTTTAGGATTTTTGTCCTTGTAATTTTTTTGTAAAGCTTAAAGGCACCAGAAAGAGAGGTTGACATAATGGATTTTAATTAAAGCTTAGAAGAGATTGTTTTGCTTTTCTCACAAATTCGAGTCCTGAGTTAACAACATTACACAATCATAATCCATGCTGGTTTTTGAAGATTGTTTTGCGGCTAAACACGAATGGTAATGGAAAAAACGAATGTAATTACCCCTCGGAGTGGAGAAAAGAGTTGACGGCAAATTCAAGTCCAGTGGATTCGCACTCTTAAGTTAACCTCCTGTCACCTGAGTTCTTTTCTTCTTTTCAAAAACAAACTTAGCTTTTCTCACAGACTGTTTGACCATGGCAGATTCTTCAAAATATACAGCACCTAAAAGATTATGTCCTGCTGCAACATGGTAGCACACCAAAAAAAGAAAACGGTACTCGTTTGATACCTTAAATACATCTGATCAGGGAAAAGATAAGCTGCCTCTCCCGCAAAAAGTTGCTTATGATGAATTGGCCAATTAATCTGGTAATGCAATTTGGTAAATTTGAACACCATGCTAAATCTTTATTTTAAAACATGTGTTGATAATTGTGTTCCGTAATATTTATACATAGTTAGAAGACTCATCGATATCTTGTTCACATTTTTTTTTAAGTTGTGGAAAACATCCCAAAAGGGATGCCACTTTCGAGTAAGACCCAAGGAGGTAGGGGTATCCATTCCACCAAAAACGCCCAGGACTCGGACCTGGCCTACCATCTTTGACATACTCAAGGAGCAAACAAACACACAAAACCAAATTAAAAAAAAAAGTAAATAACAACAAAAATAATAAAGTAAAATAAAAAACATGCTCCTTGAGTGTGTCAAAACCAAAAGCACAACCAAACACACACAATAAGATAAAAGAAACCACAACACAAACCACATAGAAAAACACAAGAACCACATAACAAAACACAAACAAGACAAAAACAATAGAACACTACAAAGACATAACCCAAAAAAACATGAAAAATAAACACAACCAAAACCTAAAAAATAAAATAAAAATAAAAACAACCAACAACAGACAATAAACAAAAACAAAAAACATAGAAAACAATCACACATAAAAATGAAATAACACAAACAAAGAGAAACCCAAGAACAAGAATGAAAAAAACACAAGAACAATAACAAAAAACATAAAAAAACAAAACAACAAAAACACAAGAACAATAAAAAACAACACAAAGAACACAAAAACAAAACAAAACAAAAGAACCCACCCACCTTAAAAAACTAAACAAAAAAACAAAGAAGACAAAAGAAAAAAAAAATGAACAAAACAAAGACCTATCTAGACCAGAAGACTATTAATGCAATAATCAACAGAGGAAACAAAATAAAGAATAGAATGAGCTAGGGAACTAAAAAAACTGAATGAACCAAAGAGAAACAAAAAAAAAAAAAAAAGAAGAAACTAGGTACCTTCAAAACTGGAGCCATCCAAAGAAATGATAGAAAGAAGAGCTTCCCTGATTTGAGAAGCCCACCAAATAGGAGGGTGGCCATAACAAGTAAGATCACCTTTGTCCAAAGCCCAATTAGCTAAAGCATCAACACTCTTGTTTTCATCTCTAACCACATGATTGTAATCAACTTTCAAAAATCCCATCTGGATTAACTGAATCTTATCAATAATTCTTTTTATTCTCCAATCCACCTTATGATTTTTATAAGGAGTCTTCAAGAGATTAATCATAAGTTGAGAGAAGGTTTAATCTTCAATCTTTGCATCACTTGATCCCATCTTTGGTGGGAGTTTTGGGGGTGATTAAGGAGTTGATGGACTGATTCAACTAAGTTGGCTATGGTCTTTTGCCAAATATAGTGAATATCCTTCCTATCTTGATTAAAAATTTGGTTGTTCCTTTCATTCCAAATATTCCAAAGAAGAATGGTAGAACCCATCCAAACTAAATGCCTAATAAAATGATCAACACCCTCTTGATTAGGCCAATCCCTCCAAAGCTGTTCAAAAGTGAAAAAATTGGACCACTGTAAGCCAAGTAAAGTTGCCATTCTCCTCCATAGCTCAGAGGCTAAAGTACACTCAATAAAAATATGGTTGATATTTTCTACATTCTCTTCACACATTTCACATCTAAAAGGGCCATGAAAACCACACTTCATAAGTTGCTCACCAATAAGCACCCTATGATGCAATAAAAGCCAATTAAAGAACCTCACCTTAGGTCAGAGCTTTTGAGCCCACAATTGAGAAAATATGTTAGAATGGTTGGGATTATTATGGCATAAGGTCAAATAACCTTGAGCAACTGAATACTCACCCTTAGTAGTGTTGTTCCATCCAAAACAATCTTTTTCATGGGACCAAGAGAGGGATCTCATATGAAGGATGCCTTGGATATCTTGTTTTTGCCTTTCTAGGATTTGAATAGGCTATTCCTCAATAGGGATCCAATATCTACCAACCTTTGAATTACCAGTATGGTACCGATAGTAATTAGCCACCTTTATCCAATTAGCTCGGTGAAGCTCCTTCATCCAAGGCCTCCAATCGAGAAACTGAGTTATCAAAGGCTTGTGACCATCCCAAGAATCTATCCAAAAATTTGCATGTTGACCATTATGAATGATCCAAACTAATTTTTTCTTTACCAAACCCTCACCAGTCTTAAGAACTTCTAAAATGGGAGAACCTTTGGTAGGAAGTTGATAGTGAACAAGGTCTTCAAGACTTTTGTTCTCAACATATTTAGCACGAAGATTATTGGCCCAAAGAGCATTGGGGTTATGCAACATCCTCCAATATAATTTAGCAGCTAAAGCTTTGTTGTTATTAATTGAAGACCGAAATACTAACCCCCTTCACTCTTAGGAAGACATAAAGTATCCCATTTCACCAAGGCCCATTTTATTTTCTCCTTAGTACCACTCCAAAGGAAACGATGACTGATTTGATCCAATTCTCAAAGAACGACCTTTGGGATATTCAAAACGGAAGAAACATAAATAGGAATAGCTTGAAAGATTTATTTTACCAAGGTGATTCTACCCCCATAAGAAAGCCACTTGTTGGTCCACTTTCCAATTTTCTTCTTGACTTTGACCAACAACCAATTCCGATCTTTATTTTTTTTCCTTTGAATATTTATGGGAATACATAAATAAGTGATTGGAAGAGAGGTCTTCTTATATCTTAATTTATCCAAGACCATGGATTCCTATCTAGCAGAGAAGTGAAAGAAAATAACTTTAGATTTGTCTTCATTGATGAACTACCCAATAGCCTTAGAAAAATAGTTAATGATTTGCTTAATATTAGAAGCTTCCTTAACTATAGCTTTACCTAAAAGGGTAGAGTCATCCAAAAATTGAAGATGAGAGATAGGTCTAGCTCCATGAACAATGGTAACTCCCTCAAGGGTTTTTTTTTCCCTCTTTTTGGTTATAGTCCTACCCAAGCATTCAGCAATAATGATGAATAAATAAGGGGATATCGGGTCACCTTGCCTAATACCTCTGGAAGCTGGGAAAGACTGAGAAGGCCTGCCATTGATAAGAACTAAGTAGGAAACTAAAGATATACATCCCATAATCCAATCCATCCAATCCTTAGAGAAACCAAATTGCCTCAAAACTTTGATAAGGAAGTGCCAATCCACTCTGTCATAAGCTTTTGATAAGTCTAACCGGATGAACATAGAAGGAGAATTTTGCATATCCATGGAATGGATGGCTTCCTGAGCAAGAACTATCTCATATACTATTTGACGTCCTTCCACATATCCCCCTTGCTCTAGGGAAATAATCTTATGCAAAAGAGGCTTCAACCTTTCTGCCATGATTTTAGTAATAATTTTGAGAACATTACATAAAGCAATAGGTCTAAAAGTTGAGATATGATCAACCTATTGAGCTTTTGGAACAAGAGTAATATAATTTTTATTGATAACCTTCAAAATATCTTTGGATTTCCTCTCTTCTTCCACCACATCTAATAAATCAACATGAAGGATATCCCAGAACTCTTGGTAGAACTCAATAGGAAAACCATCAGGACCTGGGGTTTTCCATTTTTGCATTTTAAAAACTACTTGTTGAAGCTCATTGATAGTAATAGGAGCAATAAAAATAGATTTCTCCTTAGAAGTGATAAGAGAAGGGATTGCTTGAAGAAAAATTTGTTGTGAAGCTGAGTCAAGAAGAGTAGCAGCAAAAAGATTGGAAAAGTAATCAACAACAATAGAGTTCATGCCATCCCAAGTATAAACAACATCTCCAGAATCTGATTTTAAGGAATAAATAAAGTTGTGAGATCTTCGAGCTAGAAGAGATTTGTGGAAGAAATTTGTGTTTCGATCTCCTTCTTTGAGCCATTGAATTCTAGATTTTTGCTTCCATAAGATTTCTTCTCTTTTTTCCCATTCCTCTAATCGAGTTGTGAGTTTAATTTCATCTGCACTTCTCTTCTCCGTGAGGCCATCTAAACAGATTTTCTTATTCAAATTTTCATGATGAGCAATAACTTCATGTTTTTTTTATGAACATCCCTAAACTCTTTCCAGTTCCAAGTCTTGATTTTGGATTTAATGTATTGCAGTCTTTTGGCAAAACAAAACATCTTAGTCTCATGCCTAGGTTTACCTTCCTTCCACCATTGTTGCACACGAGGTCTGAAGGAAATGTATTTAAGCCACATTAATTGAAAATGAAAAGGAGAGAAACTCACATTGGTTTTCCACATTTCCACCATGACTGGCCAATGATCCGAACCAACATTATTAAGAGTCTTCACTTTAGGAATGTGACCATGGATTAAGAAATTTTCAGAGAGAAAAAACCTATCCAATCTCTCCATTATACAAGCTAAGCCTTGCCTTATGTTAGACCAAGTCATAAGGCCATTATCTGGTTGGATATCCACAAGATGGAGGTTTGCAATATATTCACTCATGAGGTCAGTACTTTTGTCCAAATTTCTATTTCCCCCCTTTTCTCATCCAAAGAGAGGATGGTATTGAAATCTCCTCCGATCAAGATCCAAGCTTTAGGAAAATGAGAGATAATATGAGTAATATCCTTCCACTGTCTTCTTTTTTCCTCCAAAGAAGTCGGGACATAAATAGTAATGTAGAGCATAATCTGGTTGGAATGTCTACTTTGAATAGCTATAGCCAATAAACACCAACTACCAACCATATGGTGAATAACTACCTCTTTTGGGTCCCAAAGACAAGCAATGCCACCCGAAGTCCTTTGGGAACTGAGGGAAACCACTTTTCCAGCTAGCCAAATTTTACTGGCAATTAAGTCCATATCCTCCATTGACATCTTTGTTTCTTGAAGGAAAACAAGATGTGGATGATTTATTTGAATCATTCTTCTAATTTCATTTTGTTTTGAAAGACTCCCTTTGAGTCCTCTAATATTCCAAGTGATGATCTTCATTAATACCAGGGCTAAAAATGTTGGGAAGGGCATTAATCTTACCTTCCTCTACAATCTTTTCACCTTCTTTTACCATATGATATTGATTGGTCTTGCGACCTACTTTTTGATTAGAATCCATCTTCAATTTTTTTTTCCTTTTTCTTGACTTATTCCAATTGAATCTGAGATGGCTTCTAACCTTGAAGAATGCTCATACATAGCCAAAATTTTACTAGATGGTTCAATGGAGTCTATATTGGGACCTGCATTATTTGAAGTTTTGACATTTGAAATATTTTTTTTCTTGTGTAAATTTTCTCCTTTTTTTTTCTATTGAAAACCTTTGATTTGTTGGTTTGTCTCTGAGTTATTTCCTTCATATTTAAATTGTGTTTCTAAGATTTCAGTTTCCATTATTTCCTCTTCCTCACTTGGGACATCATTTGTGGAAAGGATTTTAAACATATTAGCAAATGACTTTCATTGATCCTTCATTACTGGTTTTTTCTGAGTGTTCTTCTTCTTAGGTATTTTGAAACCTGTTGAGTTTATATCTTCTTTATTTTGATCAAGAATTTTATTTGGGCAAGCATTGGCCAAATGACCATATTCATGGCAAATTCTACAACAAAAAGGAATGTTCTCATAGTCCACTATTTTCTCCCAAGTGTCTTCCCCAAATTGTAATGTGATATTTTTAGGTAGGGGTTTGTCAAAATCCATTAAAACACAAATTCGAGCATAAATAATATGTTCAAAATTTTGAGTACAATCAGCAGTCATCATAAAAGTTCCTAAAGAGTTTCCAATTGAAGAAAAAACAGTAGGATTCCAAAATTCAATAGGGAGGCCAAAGAGTCTAACCCACACGGGAGCTATAGAAGGCATCTCTTCTTCCGCTTTAAATTTAGTATGCCAGGGCTTCATGAAAAGCCCTGCCCTTCCAAAAAATGAAGGACCCCCTTGAAAAGTTTTCTCTCTATCTTCATTATTAGCAAATAAAATAAGAAAATAACCATTTGGATAAATAGAGATTTGTAACTCACCTTTAGTTTTTCAGATTTTTGCAGCCCAAACTTTGAAAGCAGATAGACTCGAACAAAAACCCACGAACCGACAAATTAGTCCTCTTTTTTCCAAATATTCAATGCCAGTCTGAATGTTACCCATATCAAGCTTAACAATAGGAGTTCCATCAACTGCTTTAAGACATCCTGACTCCGTTTTCCTGGGATCAATATTAGGCATTCTTAGAGGTTTATGAGAAGCCCTAATATTGATATTAGCATTGGGCTGAGGTTGTCCACCACGAAGGGCATCTCTAAAATTCATTTTTGGGACTGAGTCTTCGAAATTCTTACCCTTGACAGGGGTTTTCATAGTAGAATTATTTTGTGGGTGCACCTTAGCACCAGATTCACTTGAGATATGAGCCATTTTTTGATCAACTACTTGAAACTTATTTCATGGTCTCTTTAATCCTTGCCCTAGATGTCATTGAAAGGTATGGTTTTCACTTTTCTTTTGTGCAGCAAATTGGAAGCCGTTGTCACTCAAGTTCACAGTATGATCTGTTGAAAGACAAATTTCTAACCCATCTTGTATCCCCCACAACATTTCTTGCTAAAATATTGAGCATAAACCTTAAAAATATTGGCCGCTAGGGCCTGAAGGCCCTAAAAACCAACCTCTGGAGCTGCTTGCACTCAACCCAGATGAAACCCTCGCATAGCTGTTTGCCAAATATATCGTTCACACATAGGGATGTGCTAGGATCTGTGTTGCTCCAAATGATATAAAAATTTGTGGAGACGTTCTAGGGTTTTTCAGGCATCTACCCTCAAAATTTCAACTCAATCCGAGTTCGGATGAGTGAGATATGGCCGAAACAAGTTCGGTAGTTTGGGCAGTCCTACGAAAAACGTCTACGCATGAATTCCAACGCAATCAACTTCCTCTACCTTCATTACCTCATAATAAATTTTGGCATTTTGGCTGTCTTACGAATTTACAATATGAACTTGTCCATCCCTTGTTCACATTTTAAATCTACCAAAATTTTTGTTATATAAACTGTTTGACATGTTGTTGTTGATGTTGCAATATACTCCGTTTCTGTTTTTTAACACCCAATAAACTGCACCAAAAATGAGACTGAAAACATATCCTAAAGTCTCTTTCTATCATCAATACAACCTTCCTAATCAATATCTGTGTATCCAAGTCCAAAATCGTCAATTAACCTATATAAAATATTAAAATTGATTGTACCACGCTGAGTATGCTCTTTACTGCACGAAAATAGACTTCAGTTGGATCTTGCATATATCTTGAAGTCAAGCTTATTCAAAGTTGTATGCATAAGTTTACAATTTTTTATTCCAACTGAAGTCCATTTTCGTGTAATAAAGAGGATACTCAAATATATACCTGGTACAGTCAAAGTATTTTATATAAGTCAAGTGAAGATATTGGACTGGTTGGATCCACAGATATTGATTAAGAAGACTGTATAGAACACTTTAAGATATGTTTTCAGCCTCAATTTTAGTACAATTCTTGATTGTTAAAAAAGCAAACCATTATTTTATAATCATGAGAAAAAGTATAATGCAATATCAACATGTCAAACAGTTTAATTAAAGAAAGTTTTGGTAGATTTAAAATGTGAACAAGATACAATAGATAGTGACAAAAAAATTAGATTACTATTAAAAAAAAATCTGCAATTACTATTAAAAAATCCTGTTTTTCTTAGTTGTACTAAAGATGAGTCTTCTAACTATCCCTAAATATTAGGGAACACAATTATCAACACGTGTTTTAAAATAAAGATTTAACATTGTGTTCAAATTTACCAAATTGCATTACCAGACTAATTGGCCAGATCATCAGACGCAACTTTTTGCAAGAGAGGCAGCTTATCATTTCCCTGATCAGATGTATTTAATGTATCAAACGAGTACCATTTTCTTTTCTTTGGTGTGCTACCATGTTGCAGCAGGACATAACCTTTTAGGTGCTATATATTTTGAAGAATCTTTCATGGTCAAACAGTGGAGAAAAGCTAAGTTTTTATTTGAAAAAAAGAGAAGAACTCGAGTGAACAAGAGGTTAAGATTCCGAATCGACTCAGGACTCGAATTTGTGAGAAAAGCTAAGTTTTTCTTTGAAAAGAAGAAAAGAACTCGGATGAAAAGGAGGTTAAGAGTGTGAATCGACTCAGGACTCAAATTTGCCGTCAATGCTTTTCTCCACTCCAAGAGGTAATTACATTCGTTTTTTCCATCACCATTCTTGTTTAGCCGCAAAAAAATCCTCAAAAACCAGCATCGATTGTGATTGTATACTGTTGTTAATTG
Organism: Wollemia nobilis; assembly: GCA_028583015.1. Lineage (NCBI taxonomy): Eukaryota > Viridiplantae > Streptophyta > Pinopsida > Araucariales > Araucariaceae > Wollemia > Wollemia nobilis. Next base: position 2,015,034 of record JAQPPZ010016752.1, read on the forward strand.
TCTTGCTTTCTTTCACTCTTGCAAGCCATTCCTGTTAATATCCACTCACAAGCGTGTTAGTACAAGTTAACCAGACTTTATCAATACTAGTATGCACAATTTTACCGCTACCATACCCGTAAATTATTGAAGAAAAATCGGTATACCTTAGTGATTATCATGCAAGAAGCAACTAAGAAGGTGCCAAATATCTCGATGAATCTTAATACCAATTAAAACTCAAAGTACAAAGGAATATTTCGGCTTAGAGAATTGTTTTCGGTAATATCAATTTACATTCACGCATAGCTTGTTACCCACAAGATGCACACACACGAAAGAAATGAAGTCATGAGAAGCTTTAATGAACACTTTAAACACACTTATATGTCTTAAAACTTCTGATTCTTACCAAACATTTGTCCTTCAAGAACGGTAATACTTTGTCTCTGGGAAGCTTTTCTTCTAGGTTTAGACTTTGGATTAGAAACCAAAATAGTTTAACTTTTAAGCTAATACCTAGAACAACGACTATAGCTGGAATTCAAATAGAATAGAATAGAATTCCATCCTCAAATGTTGCAAGAGAATGGCTAGAATGTGGATTAGTATATGATTTTTGACTCTGGCAGCGTTGTCGATAGTGCAAGGACATTCACGCCCGTAAAATATAATGACCCCCAGTTTTAGGCACAGTTTTATGGCACAGTTTTAGGCATGGCGTTTGTCTTGCACATCGCCATAAAGAGATTTTGCATCCCTATAAGCAGCCATTGATCGGATGCAGCTATGTCAATCTACATAAAACCAATCCATTACAATCATATTATGTTTCCAAATGCGGAATGAACAAGGCAAAGTACCTAATCTATTATGTTTCCAAATTCAATGGCTCTGCATCCCATTGATATAGTGTAAAATCTTTTTGCCTACTTGTCAGTGAGTGTCTTTTGGAGTCTTCATAAATCTGTTAATTAAGCTTACTCCAAACATCAAATATGGTCTAGTTGTAGTCAAATACATGAGATTGCAAACTAACATCTTATATAAAGTTGGATCAATATTTATACTACAATCTATTTTGCTCAGCTTCAGATCTATGACAATAGGTGTGATGGCAAGTTTGTTGTCCTCTATATTAAACCTCTTCAGGACATCTTTCGCATACTTGCTCTAATAAATGAAGATACCAACTGCAGATTGGTCAACTTCAATGTCTAGAAAGTATTTCATCAATCCTAAGTCCGTCATCTCAAACTCCTTCTTCATGGTTGTTCTGAACTGGTCAAATAGCATATTGTTGTTACTAGTGTATATCGGATTTTCTACATATTGGTTAGGTATAAAGGCATTATATAGCAAGCAAAGTCAGCTAGACATCTCACCTGCTAGACATCTGGATCATACGTCTAGGCAACAGGCCATACGTCTGACTTGCTAGACATCTAGGCTAAACATTTGGATTGCCATATGTTTAGGCTAGTAAATGTCTGGGCCAAACATCTAGGCTGCCAGACGTATAGACCTAACGTCTGGGCAGCCAGACGTCTAGGTTGGTAGACGTCTAGACCAAACATCTGGGTTTCTAGACATCTAGGCCAACAGATATCTAGGCCTAACATCTGAGCAGCCAAACATCTAGGCTGGTAGACGTCCAACCTAATGTCTAGGCAAGTAGATGTCATAGGAGTTGCCATCTAGGTATACGATAGAAATATGAAAGATGAACAGTCTTGGGAGAAGAAATGAATAATATTTTGGAGGCTTCCATTTGAAGAGGAAAAAAATAGTTTAGAGTCTTCCTTCTGCTCTATAAAAGGGACTTGACCCCTTGCGTATGTATAAAGGTTGGTAAAAACATTGAAATATGTGGATGTAAATTTTGCTAAAAATAATAAAAGAGAAGTTTCCATTACCCTGTGGTTTTTCCTGCACATTGCAGGTTTCCACGTAAATCTCTGTGTCACTTGTGTTACTATTTTCATGTTCTATATTTTTATTATTGTGCTTCCTCTTTTAGGTGATAAATCTTGGAGTTTTTCCTAACATTTGGTATCAGAGCTAAGGTTTTGTGCGAGTGGGAGCTACAACAATGACAAAAGGTGTAACCAAGTTTGATATTGAGAAATTTGATGGCAGGAACTTCGCTCTATGGAAGATGAAGGTGGAGGATTTGCTGGTTCAGAATGACCAAGCTCAAGCCTTGAAAGGGATCACAAGTAAACCGAGAAACATGAAATATGAGGAGTGGGTAACGCTTGATAGGAAGGCATTTTCTACAATCCATCTCTACCTAGTGGACTCTGTCTTGTTCAATGTAGCTAAAGAAAAGACCGCAAAAGCCCTTTGGCAAAAGCTTGAAAATTTGTATGAAAAAATAGCAACTAACAAGGTTTTTCTAAAAAATAGCTTTATAGCTTGAGGATGAAGGAAAATTCATCCGTGGTAGATCATTTGAATGAGTTTAATACTCTGATCAGTAAACTAGTTTTAGTTAATGTGAATATGGAGGATGAAGATAGAGCTATCACCCTACTTTTTTCCCTCCCGGACACTTGGGATCATATGGTGATGACCATCATTAATTCATCATCAAGAACTCTCAAATTTGATGATGTGGTAGTTGCTTTATTGGCAAAAGAGTTGAGGCGAAAAATATCTCTGGAACCCTCAACCAATGAAGCCCTATCTATGAGAGGTCAATATTTTAAGAGGAGTAAACAAGGTAGAAAGTAGTCCAGATCTAAGTCTAAAGGGCATAAGCAAAAAGGGAAGTGTTGGCATTGTGGGAATCTAGGACACTCCAAGAAGGACTGTTGGTAATTAAAGAATGGTGAAAAGTAAAATCAGCCATCAGCTAAGGCCAATGCAATAGATTCAGGAGAGATGACAACATGTGAAGCCTTCTATATCAGTAATAGTAGATCAATTTTATATACCTAGGTTTTGGACTCAGGTGCATCTTTCCACATGTCTCCCCACAAAGACTGGTTTGACAAATATTAGCCATACTATGGTGGAAAGGTCTATTTGGGTGATGATCATCCTTTAGAAATTATGGGAAGAGGGGATATAAGGGTCAAGTGGGACAATGGTAGAGAAAGGATGCTATGTGATGTGCAACATGTGCCCGATTTGTGGAAGAATTTACTATCAATAAAAATGATAGATAAGTAAGGGTATTCTATCACTTTCAACAACAACTACTGCAAGATTACCAGAGGAGCTCTTGTAGTAGCAAAGGGAGAATATTATGGGATCTTATACCATTTATGCGGTGATACAATGATAAACCATGCAATAGTAGCAACTTCTATTCAGGATGCAATAATGCTATGGCATCAACACCTAGGCCATATGAGTGAAAAAGGCCTAAAAATTCTGCATGATAGAGGTATGCTTTCTGGGATTAAATCTTGTAATTTAGACTTATGTGAGCACTATATTTTTGGTAAATAGAAGAGGGTTCGGTTTACTACAAGTCCTGGTAAGAGTTCTGATTTTCTGCAACTTATACATTCGGATATATTTGGACCAGTCCCCACTCAATACTTGAATGGTACCATCTATTTTTTAACTTTTATAGATGATTATTCTAGGAGAGTGTGGGTTTATTTTCTGAAGAAGAAGTTGAAAGCTTTGCAAAAATTTAAGGAGTTCAAAGCACGGGTAGAAAAGAGTTTGGGCAAGTCAATTTTATGTCTCAGGTCAGATAATGGGGGTGAATATTGCTCCAAGGAATTTGATAAATTTTGTATGCAGGAAGGTATTAAGCACCAGAATACTATACCATACACTCCATAACAAAATGGTGTGGCTGAGCGGATGAATCACACAATCATGGAACGTGCAAGAAGCATGCTTAGCGTAGCCATGTTGGAGAAAAAGTTCTGGGTAGAGGTTGTTAATACAATTGTTTATCTTATTAATAGGTCACCTACAACTGCATTGGATGGACAGATTCTGGAGGAGGTTTGGTGTTGTAAGCCAGTTGATTACTCTCATTTGTGTACCTTTGGCTATGATGTGTTTGCCCATGTACCCAAAGAAAAAAGGTCCAAGCTTGACCCGAAGTCAAGCAAATGTGTTTTTCTCAGCTATGGAGATATAGTGAAGGGGTATAGATTATGGGATCCTACTTCCCACAAGGTAATTATTAGTTAGGATGTAATTATTGATGAAAAATCCATGCAAAGGAAGGAGGTACAACAAAATCCTAATGTTGTACCTATTGAAGTAGAATTGAGTGAAGATGAATATGAAAATCAACATGCTGAAGTTTTTGATTAGCATGTAGAACAACAAGTAGAGTAGCCACAATGGTCACAAGACCAAGAGCCACAATCGATAGATCATTGGGTTAGAAGATCTACACATCCACAAAAGTGTTCAAAAAGGTATTCTCATGTGTATCAGTCCTCTTTTGCTTTGTTAACTGATGATGGTGAACCTAGTTCATTTCAGGAAGCTAGAGAGTCTAAAAATGTAAAAAAGTGGAGGAAATCCATGGAGGAGGAAATCGAGGCACTTCACAAGAATAAAACTTGGGAACTTGTGGATCTCCCACCTAGAAGAAATATTGTTGGAAACAAGTGGGTGTACAAAGTGAAGAAGAATAATGATGGGCTATTGGAACGCTATAAAGCTCTCTTGGTGGCAAAGGGCTATGTGCAGAAGTCAGGTGTTGAATTTAATGAAATTTTCTCTCCAATTGTGAAGATGACTACTATTAGAGTTCTACTTGCACTTGTAGCTGCACAAGATTTGGAACTGGAGTAGCTTGATGTAAAGACTACTTTCTTGCATGGTGATCTCAAGGAAGAGATATATATGGATCAGCCTGAGGGCTATGAAGAAAGAGGTAAAGAGCATTTGGTTTGCAGACTAAAGAAATCATTGTATGGGTTGAAACAGGTGCCAAGGATGTGGTACAAGAAATTTGACACCTTCATGAAGAGCCAAGGTTTCAGTAGGAGTGAAGCTGACCATTGTGCATACTATAAGAGGTTTGATGATGGTAGTTTTATTATTTTGTTGTTGTATGTTGATGATATGTTGGTTGCAGGCCCTAACATGAAGAAAATCATTGATCTTAAGGCTCAGTTGGCTAGGACATTTGAAATGAAGGATTTAGGAGCAACAAACCAAATTTTAGGGATGAAGATACACAGGGACAAAAAAGGAAGAAAGATCTAGTTAAGTCAAAAGTCATATGTGGAAAATATTCTACAACGCTTCAATATGCAGAATGCTAAACCAATTAGTACCCCACTTCTTCCACACTTAAAGTTGTCTTCCAACCAGTGTCCTAGAATAGAAGCAGAGAAGACAAGCATATCTCATGTACCATATTCATCAGCAGTAGGAAGCCTCATGTATGCCATGGTGAGCACCAGACCGGATATTGCCCAAGTAGTGGGAGTAGTCAATCGATACATGGCAAATCCTAGTAAGGAGCATTGGAATGCGGTGAAGTGGATATTCAGATATTTAAGAGCCACTTCAGATGTTGCCATTTACTTTGGATCGATAGATTTGCAAGTTATAGGTTTTGTGGATTCTGATTATGGTGGAGATAGATATGGGAGAAAATCCACTATAGGATATACCTTCACTCTTGCTGGAGGAGTAGTGAGTTGGGCTTCTAAGTTGTAGTCTATTGTGGCTTTATCAACCACTGAAGCAGAATATATTGCAGTAACTCATGCCAGAAAAGAGGTAATTTGGCTAGAGTGATTATTGGGTGACTTCAAGGTAATGCAGGAGAAAATTACGCTGCATTGTGATAGCCAGAGTGCTATTCAACTAGTGAAGAATCCAACATTCCATGATCGCACGAAACACATTGATGTCAAGTACCACTTTATCAGAAATATGGTGGAAGAAGGTAGGATCCTATTGTAGAAAATTGACACTAAAGTGAATCCTGCAGATATGCTTACAAAGCCGATCAAGGTAGAGAATTTTGAATGGTGCAAAACTTCTCTGGGCTTGCTAAAAAAGTAACAAGGGTAGCATTGGGCAATTGGCACTGGATGAAAATTTTTGGCAGAAGAATTCCTGAATACTAACTTCAAGTGGGAGAATGTTAGGTATGAAGGCAGTATACAAGAAGCAGGTCAGCTAGATGTTTGACTTGCTAGATATCTAAGTTAGACATCTAGGCAATAGGTCAGAGATCTGACCTGCTAGACGTCTAGGCCATACGTTTGGGTTGCCAGATGTCTAGGTTGGTAGACGTCTAGGTCTGACATTTGGGCAGCCAAACATCTAGACCGGTAGACGTCTAGACCAGACATCTGGGTTGCCAGATGTCTAGGCTAGCATACGTCTAGGAATGATGTATGGAAATCTAGACATCGAGGCTAGTAGACATCCAACCTGACGTCTAGCCAAGTAGATGTCAAGAGGAGTGGACATCTAGGTAGATGATAGGAATGTGGAAGATGAATAGTCTTTTGGAGGATTCCGTTGGAAGAGGAAATAAACAATTTGGAGTCTTACTTATATTCTATAAAAGGGACTTGATCCCTTGCATATGTTATATGAGTTGTTGAAAATGTTGAAATACGTGGATGTAAATTTTTCTAAAAATAATAAAAGAGAAGTTGCCATTACCCCGTGGTTTTTCCTGCACATTGTAGGTTTCCACGTAAATCTATGTGTCACTTGTGTTACTATTTTTGTGTTCTATATTTTTTTTATTGTGCTTCCTCTTGCAGGTGTAAAATCAAAATAATTTCCTAACAATTGGTATCAGAGCTAAGGTTTTGTGTGAGTGGGAGTTGCAACAATGAAAAAAGGTGTAACCAAGTTTGAGATTATGAAATTTGATGGTAGGAACTTCACTCTATGGAATATGAAAGTGGAGGATTTTTTGGTTTAGAATAACCAAGCTTAAGCCTTGAAAGGGATTATGAATAAATCGAGCAACATGAAAGATGAGGAGTAGACAACGCTTGATAGGAAGGTAGTTTCTACAATCCGTCTCTACCTAGCGGACTACATTACACCCATCACTAATATATGGTGATCTACATAATATTATGGTACTACCTACAAATATGCTTTGAGCTTCTATATTATGTTTGTTACAATGAGTTCCTTTTAATGAATTCCTTGCACATATACAACTTGCAGATATACTATTTAGATCATATCCAACAATACGGGATTGGGAAAGACACTATATCTATATGATACAAAAATTGAATATGTGGTTTTATATAAATACAATCAGATCACACTCAAATTCAAATATTATTATTTGTAGTGCTAATCCAAATGAATTCGATTTATTTCCTTCAGTATACCATATATGGGCAATGACAAGTATTTAGAGCTAGTCAAACTCAACTTCAATAGTCTAAAAGCTTTACACAGATCAAATTTTTTAAAAATTACAAGGTAACTTCGTTAGGAGTGAGCCTTCTGAGTTTTTTTTGTGTACATTTTTATGTATAAAATTGTAAATGTAACATTGTTATTGTGTGTCTTTAATATGGTACCAGGACTCCGGCCTATTGCAGCTAGCATTTGCTAAGCATCAAGAAGTGGTCCTATATTTTATGTCTACAATGGTGATATTTGAACCATAATACGTTGCATGGAGAATAACCTACACAAAGGTCATCATCCTTCTTACTATCCAGGATGACCTCTATGACTTTTATGCATCTCTTTATCATGCCAAACTTTTTAATGAGGCTGTAAAAAGGTGCATGCATTTTATCAAAATTTTCACCTTAATTCGATCTCAAGTTATATGACATTAATCCTCCATATTAACTTTTATTATTTTGTTATATTAGGTGTATCCTCCATATAAAATTCCATTTTTCTTTTATGTTGGTGCATATGGGATCCATCACTTGTAAAATGTCTACTAGATGAAATAAAAATATGTTTTATGGGTATTTATAACTTTTTAAATGATATAAGGGAACAAGGGCAGAAATATGAGGGGCATGACATGCTTCCTTATCTTCCTTCTATAGTACATAATTGCCTACACATATTTGCAATTGATTTTATTGCTTATAAATATTTAATCAAAGAAGTTATAGATTTTTGGTCCAATAATCAAAAATTGATTACTTGTTTGCTTTGATCTGCTTCAGGCTTCAGTATTTAGACTTGTTACTTTCAGTAAAGAAAAGGAATTGTCGAAAGATAAGTATATTCCATCATTAAAATAAAATTGGATTAATGGCAGAGTCTCTAGTGCCCTTCAAGAATTGACCCTCAGTTAAGTGTTATGGAGGGGAGTCTTCCTTCTTGAAGATATGCTAGAGCAGCTTGACTTTTGATCTAATTTCCAATATCTTTTTGGTTTGATAGGATGCTAAATAAATGATCTTAGATATTACAAGGTCAATATTAAGTACTTTTTATGGTTTTTATCTTTCAGTGGTTGCACACATGGCCTCTCATAAATCTATATAATATGTTGTTTTTTCCTCTTTTCAATTACGAATATGGAGATATATCAAGGTGAATTGATTTCATACATTCAATGCTACATGAATGATCATATTGGATGCACAAAAGAAGAATATTTGGATTATATGTACCATATCAATGAATAAACCCTTGCCAAATTACATTACGAGTTCCTAAATCCTGAGTCAATGTACCATCTCATTATAATAGAATTTAGCTCCACATTTATATCATTTATATTTAGTTAATATACCATGTGCATGTATGAATAATCGTACATTGACTTGGTTGTAGGAATTGAGTGGTTTATGAGTCTTACTATCAGCAAAACTCATTGTTAATAAGGTAATGGGATTAAAGATGCAAGCCTTTGGTTCTAGTCATGAATCATTTATCATCCTTATTATCAAATTACAACTTGTGTGTAGGGCTTTCTCACTTTATAACTTTTGGGGTTAGGGGTAGTTGTCCCTCTCTCGCTTTCTAACCTATGGGGTTAGATTGAGTCATGGCTTATCTCACTTTCTAACCTATGGGTATTAGGATAGTTGGCCCTCTCTCACTTTCAAACTTGTGGGGTAGTTGTCCCTCTCTCACTTTCCAACTATTTCATTGTGATGCTCTTCCATTTTTGCTTAGCTAGTTTAGTGTGTGCATGTATAAACAATCCCTTGTTGATTTGAATTTGGAACTTGAGTAGTTTATGAACCCCACTGACTCTTTACGAATAGGTGAGGGATGGAGAAGGAGATAGTGAAGGGTATATTTGGTAATATGTCATGTATTCACCTCCTCTCAACTCAAGGATATGGACTGTTAATTTATAGTGTTTAATGGAAAAATTGAAGAACACCTATGTTTCTTCCAAGATACTTATTTCACTAAGTTTAACCCTAATATGGTTATAATACAACATACAAATGCAACAAAAAGACCTAAAACTAAAATACTTTTCCTTTATGAGGATGAAGTGAATTATTATTTTATGTTGAAGACAAGGGTAAAAGGGAATACAAAAAACAAATCCTTAATGCATATATATTAAATTTTGATTTAAATCTAAAGCTTGAAGATATAATTGGTCACCTAAATGATTAAGATTAAACTAGATGTTTTTTCCTTTTGCTTATTTTACCAAATAAATATAAACAAAAACTAATCTAATAAAAAAACAAACAAGATTATGTCTTGGATGCTTTAATGAAAAGAAAATTAAAACAAAAAAAATAGTTTCTACCACAAAGGTAGAACTGTCATGAGGGTTTTACTTATTAATGGCACTTTTACATTCCTATAAAATAAATAGAAAATTATTAGATTAATAGTAAAGGGGTATGTCTGAGTTAGTAAAGAATGTTGAACTCCCTTGATCAACAATCAGACCCTAGTTCAAATAGATGTAAAAATGATAGGAATAGTAAATGCATGAATAAAATATTTTGTGGTAAAACACCATAGGGTGACAATAGCACCACTGATGCTTTCACTAGTAGTTGGTTCTTTTGCTTTGTGTAAACCAGAGAGTGATAGCACCATTGAACTTGCAATCTAATGGTAGGTTTGATTTAGAGAGCAATAAAATAATATTATATGCAAGATAAACCAACTTTATGATTGAAATGATGGTCTCTGGCTTGGGAGTACATAGACTATCAAATGATAGAAAAAAATTTACTTATTTAAACAAATATTAAAATGATAAAACGAGATGCTAATTAGATGCAAGTGAAATATGAAAAAATAGTTAACATGCAACAATATTAAATTTTAATTCTATAAGATAAAAAGAGTGCAAAAATTAAATAAGAAGAAAGAGCACAACCCATGATGCTAAGGTTGTTTTCCCTTATTTGTGGAATCTTGTTGATAACTTACTAGCTTGCTTGTGGACACTTGGAGGGTTAAGTTTGGAGGCTTAGATGCTTGATGCTTGAATGCTTGAGAGAGAGCTTTGGTGCTTGGAGATTGAGTGTCTTGATCACTTCCAAAAGAGTTTGGATGCTTGAAGGATGATCTTCACAAGATTGTGGTAAAATTTCAGCATAACCTTACTATACAAAAATACAAATTCCTATGATTGTAGAGAGATTATGATAAAAAATTTCTACTACAAAAATCATGATGAATTGGTCACCCCAAGTGCTAGTTTTATAGGAAGAAATGACTCCTTGGTCAAATAATTATGTAAAATATGATAGGATTGGATATGGTAAAAATTTGAAATGAGATCATGATAGCATTAATTGCAGAATATTGAAAATGATAAATCTTGGAGTTGAAATTTTTGTTGGGAGCTGCAAATTGAATCTCAAAGACATGATCTATTAATGGTGGGTGACTTTGAAGGTACCAAAAGTCTTTTTTTTTTTTAATTTATTTTTATGTATGATAGTAAAATATATTAACATGGCACTTTCACCATCATGACCATTGGAGGTCAAATTGGATGGAAAAAGTCAAAGTCAAAATGTTAGCATAAGCACTACCAAGGTTATGAAAATGTCATCGATTATTTTGCTCATGTCTTGGTGATTTCTCTTCTATAGAAATAAATAATTTATATATAGGTAATTGATTAGCTAATTCAATAAGGGATTGATAAAATTGAGGATTAGCCCACTTCTCAAAATTGGGTGTCTATATTTGCTTCATTTTGATGCAGTTATTGTATAATAAATTCATCAAAAACTAACTTAGATACCCCAATTTTGAGACAGGAAGATTTACTATTGCTAAAGGTTAGTGATGTAGGATGACCGATGCTTTGATTATTTGCTTAAAGGTGATGTATAAATTTGTATTTATGGCAACATTAAATGATATCATGCCCTAGTGTGCCCCCTCAATTTTTGAAGGAAAAATTAAGACCGATTAAAGTAACTTGAATTGATAATCCATATTGGTCTATTGATGAAAACTGAGGATATACAATGAAAAATGATCACGGAGGCCAAGGAGGTAAAAGGGATGGGGTAAAAATAAAATCATTTTTACCATAGATAGGGAGGAAAAGAGAGTTCTAGAGCAATGATAGTGATATAATATTTGATGGCTCAACATGTACAAGTACCATAATATGTAAACTAGGTGAAGGAACCCATAGTAGAAGGAAGAGTAGCATTGGTAAGTATAAAAGACTGATCATTTTTTTTTGGCCTTGAAAAGCATGCCCGAAGAAAAGGATTGCACTTTTGTGTAGTGTTAGATATTTTACATGATGTCTTTGTGCATTGGTAGTGCTTTTGAACCTTAAGAGTAGTTTCACCAAGAAATATCACTTTTGTGCCCAAGCGATGCTTTGGGTCCCATATTTGAAAGAGGAAAATGGGTATTGATAAATAAAGGTATTAGAGGCTGAAAGCACGAGGATACGGAAGCAAAAAGGAAACACCAAGTGCGATGCAAGCGAAGCCAAAGATAACGCTAAATCCTATGAATTGAAAATGCATGAAAGGAGAGAAACATAAACGAATCGAAACCAGATAGAAAGCAAATATGGAATACAACCCTTTTTATTAATTTTCTTTAAATCTCGGTTACAACACGTCTCCTCCCTTTTCAGGGGCTAGGAGCGTTAAATAAGGTTTCGTTACACCATGGGTGGTATGCCTTCTTCCGCGTGCCCACATGTAAAATGGGCGGACCAAACGTTGCCACCGCTTGCGTGAAAGGGTCTTTGATTCTTTGCTGCTCCTCCGGTGTCGAGATCCTGCGTTCAAGGAAACAGAAAACAATCAGTAGCACCTACGGATGAAATGAAACATGCGATCCCCAAGCCTACGATTAGTGCATGCATAAAATAAATAAAATGATAACTAAAAGAGATCTAAATGAGCTAAAAACTTGACAGAGGCATGAGAACATCACCGGGAAGGCACTGCAAAAAGAACAGTCAAAAAATTCGCCACGGATTTCTAATCGCTCCGGGGTGGGACGATTAGACCTACAACAAAACGTCAGAAAGCACTGTCCCAAATGTCCCATCCGGGAGGCTCCAAATCACCTGCAAAGTTGGGGGTTAGGTAAAATGGGGTATTTTGGAAAGACCCAGAAGGTCAGATTTTGCCAATTCGGCCTCTATCACCGGGAATTTGATGATGCTACCTGCATGTTAGCGAAAGCGAGAAATAACAAAAACATGATCAAAACTGCTCAGAATTACATGAAATTTGAATGCAAGCCTATCTAAGAAACCTAGAATAAAATGCAAAAATAACAGAACTAAAATCTGCTACAGATTTCTAATCACTTCGGGGTGGGGCGATTAGGACTACAACAGTGCGGGGGCACCCGGAGGCAGGACGCCCACCGTTTGGGGCCCGATTTTGGCACCAATCCACTTGGGATGGGTCCAAAACCTCTTGTGGGGTGTTGTCGAAAAATTTGGGTGGGATACTATGGCCAAATGTCGGGTTTGGGGTCCGGATTGCGCTTCCAATAACCACCCAATGACCTCCCTTCCAAAAGAGAGATCAAGGATGTGAAAGGCACAATCAAAAGTGAGTATGCAAAATGGCAGCACTTCGTTGCTCAAAATGCTCCTTCTCTGTATATCTTTGGGGTGAGAAGACTCACCATTTTATAGACCTGATGGTCTCTGTGTATGAGCATGCAGAGGCGCCACTTGGCAATCATGCCTTTCCAGGGGGGAGAAGATTCCTCCCTGATTAAGGGCTCCATGACTGCCTCTGTAACTGCCTCTAGCGCTCCAAAATGCTCACTCGCACTCCCATGCAATGAAGGAGGAGTTAAGTGGTGGATCTGGGCTGCCATTTGTCGAGATTTGACCTTTTTCCCATCAAACCTGCTATTCGCCCCACCCTGGAGCGAATACTGCTAATCGTCCCTGGGTGGGACGAATACCAGTTTGTAATCGTCCCTGGGTGGAACGAATAAGGAGCAGAGTGCCTGAGAGGTGCCAAATCGATCTTTGACCTTCAAAAACTATTGTGAGAGTGGTTAGGACCACTGTTTAACCTCTAGGGGCTGCCTTGGGGGCTGTGTGTCAATGCGATCAGCGTTTGTAGCCACATAATCGGATTGGTGTTATTTTGGTGTCTACAGATGCCCCTTTTTGGGATGCGTTGTGCGTGGCGTAGTGCTGAGAAAAAATAGATAACCAAAGCACTAATGATTAGGGTTTCTCAGTAACCTAACCAAATTTTGATGCCCCAAGTATGGAAAGGGCATGCATTCTTGAATCCTTGCTTTTGACGAGCTAAGGAACTCAATTCAAGTGTTAACCTTTTTCGGTGAGGTGTTACTTGATCTTGGACATTGATCAGTCATGAATAGGCAAAGGGCGCAACCTTTTGTCTATGGGAACCTTGAGTTCATGATTCATGAATGCCAAGTGTTTGATCAGCTTGTGATTATTGCTTGTTTGCTGCCCCAAGCAAGGGTGTGATTGTCTTTGTCAATGATTCTTCGAATGCATGCCATTTCCTTAATTGGGTGTGTATTTGTTGATTGGTGACTAAGTGTGACTACCCCCTCAAGCGACGAATCGATGAGGGAATGACCGACATGAGAAAAGCGACGAGTCGCTTGACCCAAGATGACTTGTGGTAAGGGTGCCTTTCAGTTGTTTATCCTTGAATGCTTATGCAGTTTCCCAACATTTAGACCTATTTTTGGTGGGTGTTAACCCTTTTTGTGACGCATTTTGGAGATGAAATTCTCAAAAATCCATCCTCCCGTGGAGCGGTCTGACTATGGTAGCCTTCTTAGGGAGTAGGATAGTGAGGATTTGTGACCCCAACGTCTATTTTGAATGCCAAGAATGTCAAGCGCAAAGGCACCTTCGTTTGACAATGTTATTGCTATTTTTGGGTGGGTTTGGACCCTTTTTGGGACGCATTTTGGGGATGAAATTCTCAAAATCCGTCCTCCCGTGGAGCGGTCCAGCTATGGTAGCCTTCTTAGGGAGTAGGATAGTGAGGATTTGTGACCCCAACATCTATTTTGCATGCCAAGAATGTCAAGTGCAAAAGCACTCTTTATTCGACAATTTTATTGCTTTTTTTGGTGCATTTTTTTGTTTTTTGCTTTTTTTGAATTTTTGCTCTGTAATCGTCCCTGGGTGGGACGAATGCCAGTTTAGTAATCGTCCCTAGGGTGGGACGAGTGCTAACTAGAGTGCTCATCCTAGGGTGGAATGATTACAGGCCTAAAAGCCTATTTAAGGGCCAAAACTAGGGTTTGGGCTCATTTGCATTCGATTTTTCTGGTGATTTGGAGCTGAGGAGGAGGAGGTCGAGTCTGCGAAGCGAAGCGCTATCAAATTTTCCCGACACCATGAGTTCATGAACCGGATCGAGCGGTGGAGCCGAAGCGAGACCGGTAAGTGCTCCTTCTCGTTTAGTTAGCTTGTGTTTTATTTTATAGTTTTAAAATCGTAATTTATTTTGAATTTGTTTTTCCGTTTAAACTAAGGTAAAACCCGAGGCTAAAAAGAAATGTTTTTTATTTTTTGTTTTGTATTTTTGTTAAGGTTATAAGAAACCCTAGGTTTAAATGTGATGTTTTTATTGTTTTAAAACTAAAACCCTAGGTTAAACTGAGAGCAAACCCTAGCTTTAGAAAAATTGTTTTTATTCTGATTTTTCATTTGTGAACTTTAGTTATAAACCCGAGGTTAACGAAAAACTATTATTTTGATTTTGATTTTTTTGTTTTTATTTATCAATTTAAACGTAGAGTTAAAAACCCTAGGTACTGACAAACTATTTTTGAATTTTTTTTTTTTATTTTATTTATTTTAAACTTAAAGTTAAAAACCCTAAGTACTGACAAACTATTTTTTGAATTTTTTTTTTTTTATTTATATTTTTATTTTTTTTTGTTATTTTTATTTTTATTTATTTAACTTTTTTTGAAATTTTTTACGTTTATGCATTGTTGTATAGTTTGGTTGTTTTTTGTTATCATGTTTTTTTTAATGTTTTGTTATTTTTGTTTTGCAGGTGGTGAAGAGTCGGTACCGTCAGCCGACGGTGTTCTCTGACGCCGAGAGGCTGAATTTGGTGGACTGGGAGTGGCTTGATGCCCTTGGGCTCAAGCATGTGACGTGACTAGAGCCTGTGGTGGGGGATCGGGCATACCTGACCGCGTTGATCAACCTATGGGATCCCCGCACCAATACCTTCCATCTCCCAACAGGGGAGATGACAGTGACTCTCGAGGACGTCTATCAGATTCTATGGATTTCGATAGATGGGCTTCCTATCAAGATGATGCCACGTGATCAATGGACGGTAGTGCTGACATGATGCTTCGGTCATGGGGAGGAGTTGGGTGTGGACAGCCCGATGGAGAGGGCAGAGGGTGACTGCCAGATTGGTGGCATTTTGGTATGATGGTGGCTAGAGAAGGGCGTGTTGGGAGTGAGGCATGCATTACTGATGAGCCTCATCTCCAACATGTTATTTCCCGACTCTTCAGGTGTGAGGTTCCCATGGAACCTGCTAGAGGTGGTCTTCAGGTTGGTGGAGTGTCCGACGGAGGTACCCCTGATTATGAGGTGGGGGTAGACACTACTGGCACAGCTCTATGATGAGTTGTACGAGGTCCGCTACCAGAGGTGAAAGGGTATTGGATGTAGTTACCTATTAGTGTTGGGCGTGGCAACACATAGCTATGGAGAGGTCGATGGGGTTGTCGTGGATGACTCGAGCGGAGATGGTTGATAGAGAAATAGGGTATGCAGCACTATGGCATAGGTCGAAGGAGCGGGGGCATAGTCGATGATGGGTAGGTGTCATGGGGCACTACGCTGATGCCTTCTCATGGCTTGCTCCTAGGGAGGTAGTCTGGCGGCCATACCTAGATTGTCCAGCTTGGCCTGAGGCTAGGGAGTGGCTCCGATGGGTTCATAGGGGGAGGTGGCTGATCGGGCGACACGGGACCGAGCAGGAGTACTTCTTATACGTCCAGTGACACGATAGTTTGGGGTGCACCAGGGATTGCCTAGTGAGCCCTTGATCTATCGACATCGGGGCGACGAGAGGACACTGGCCTAGCCGATCATTCGCACTAGGGGAGGATTCAGATACAATGATTGACATCCTAGATATGGACGACATCGGGGCTACTATTGAGTATGAGCAGTGGTGGACGCTACGATGGTGGCGAGGAGAGGGGCCTCTAGGGGGGCAGATGGTAGTAGGGGGGAGGGTGGAGAGGAACCAGGAGAGGGTTGGGGGGCTCCACTGGATGATGCGGACATGGTGGAGGTTGATGAGGTGGGTGAGGATTTTGGGGTTCCAGAGCAGCCAGAGATGCAGGACGTCCCAGAGTAGTGGGAGCCGAGGCTACCATTTTAGAGATGTCGATGCCTCAGGCAGTCCCAGAGGATACGGAAGGGAGGGTTGCATGCTGAGATAGCATGATTGGAGGGGCTACTCCAGATACGGGATGAGGAGCTCGAGGATGCACTATAGGAGAGGGATCTCCTACGGACGTAGCTGGCAGAGAGGGAGAATGCATTTGCTATGTACCACCGATGGGATGGGGATACAGATGTTGCATGGGAGATGGATCTCCTACGATGTAGTGCAGCACGATGATAACTTGGTGATATTTCATCAATGAGAGATGGACTTGATTCGACATCGATTTGAGCTAGAGGCAGAGATTATCCACCTCGATGGGTGGATCCCTACGGTTAGTGGAGGTGGATCATCACACCGCATGAGAGGGAGCGATACTGAGCAGTCAGCATCCTCTTAATGCAAGCGACTGGATGAGGGAGGCGCTAGTAGGCGTGATGCGAGGGCTAGTAGCAGCCACCCTGAGGGGTCCCATAGGACCCACACCATGGGGGTAGTTCCCATCGCACCGATCCTGCATGATCATGGTGGCCGATGCCCTAGGCTTGGGGGTTTTTGAGCTTTTGCTTTTTGTGAGGTCAGAGGACCGGTTTATTGTAGCCTATGGGCATTTTTGATGATATATATATACAGATGACTTTCTTTTGTTTATACACGTGTTATGATTTGATTTTATGCACAATGACTGATGTTTGATGGATGCATGTTAATTTATATTATGTATGGATATGTTGTGATGAATGCTAATGTTTCTAATTTATATGATATGCAAATGGAATGGATGAATTGAATTTGTGATTTTTGGTGATGGCACCATAGACTGTTTAGAACTTATGGCTTTTTGTCCTAGGTGATTGCTATGGTAAATGACTTTTCATGTATACATGTTGTTTTTTGTATTTTTTGATGGTGATGGAAGGATGAAAGATATCACAGTTGGTTTAGAATGTAGTTAAGGTTTTCTGAGACTCAGATGTTTTAACTAACTAGCCAAGACTGTACTTTTATCTTACAAGACTTTTGAACAAGGTATGAATCCGACTTGTCTTTGACCAAGTTATTTCACATCCCTGTGTGTGCAATTGAGCTTGTTTATGTGGTATTTGTCAGGATACCGCTAGTGCCAGATAGGCTGTCAACCAAACCTGTACTGAGGATCACCTAATTAGCTCCACTAACTCCTTTGTTGTATTTAGTCAGATTAATCTACGGTGCTATCTAGGATACCATAAGCTAGCTCATCCACATGCAAACATTGATCTGCACACAAGTTAATGTGACAGATATATCGTCATGCGGGAGGTTTGCCACCAGTGACCGATAGGCTATCCACCAAACCGGTACTGAGGTGCACCTCATGACCTTATGAATGCTAAGAGTTCCAGGGATTCAAGTTTGACTCCCTTCTTTTCTTCAATTGTATTGGGATACTTGCTCTTCTGTAGTGATAAAAATCACTATTTATTTTTGTTTTTTCTTTTGAGCAAGGGATTTGAATATTGAGTGATGAGAATCACTATTGCTTGTGCCTTTTGATGTATGCACTTTGGTTTTGATGTCAAATTTTGGAGTTTTGACTTTTGCAAAAAATTTTTGATGTTTGCAACTTTTTGAGAACTTGGGATTCTTGGGGAATTGGGTAGGGAAGATGCTTGTCCTTTTGCCAACTCTCAGCATTCTTGGGGTCATTCGCACAGGGGGATGAGCAAGATAACCTTTTCACTAGATGGTATCCTGGATTGCTTTGCAAGTTTCATCTTTCGTTCACACAACTTGGGAATTTTTATGTGTTTTAACTTGTGTTGGGATGCTACGTAACAAGGTGTGATCCAAGTAGAACTCTACCTTTGTAAAATCTGTCTGACTTTGTACAGTATTTGGCTAGAAATCTAATGACAGCTTGAATGACGAAAACTCTAGATACATTAGAAGACAACTGACTATGATATGGCAAAAATATGTGAATGGCGTTTATTTTTGATGGACTATTTATAGAGTGGAGAAATGTGGAAAATGATGGATTTGCCGAGTAATTACAGTCTATGGTGCATTTGACTTGTATGATCAATAAATATGCAATGTATGGTTGCGATGCCTATGCAGCTTATATTTTTGTGTTTTCGATTGATTGATTTTTGTGAGTATGAAAATGAGATGCAAAAGAGTTCTTTATTGTTGTGATGATTTTGAGTATGCATGGAAATGAGATGCAAATTTTTGTTATTTTGGATGATTTTATTGTTTTTGAATTTTCTTATTTTTGACCAAGCGATTGTGGGAACCCTTGGAGCTTTTGGTTTGACCAAAGGGATGATGGGTACCTTTGGGGCATTTGGTTTGACCAAAGGGTTTGTGGGCACCTTTGGGGCATTTTTGGGTGACCAAGCGATTGTGAGAATCCTTGGAGCTTTTGGTTTGACCAAAGGGATTATGGGTACCTTTGGGGCATTTTAGGGGTTGACCAAGCGATTGTGAGAATCCTTGGAGCTTTTGGTTTGACCAAAGGGATTATGGGTACCTTTGGGGCATTTAGGGGTTGACCAAGCGATTGTGGGAATCCTTGGAGCTTTTGGTTTGACCAAAGGGATTATGGGTACCTTTGGGGCATTTTGGGATTGACCAAGCGATTATGGGAATCCTTGGAGCTTTTTGGTTTGACCAAAGGGTATTATGGCCACCTTTGGGCTTTTGGGGTTGACCAAGCGATTATGGAATCCTTGGAGCTTTTGGTTTGACCAAAGGGATTATGGGCACCTTTGGGGCATTTTAGGGATTGACCAAGCGATTATGGGAATCCTTGGAGCTTTTGGTTTGGGCTATGGCTCTTTTAAATATGGAATGGCCTCAAATGACTGATGTTCAAGGGTTCTAGTTCCTTGATTCCATCAAGAGAGGCTAGCCGGTATGTTCCAGGTCCTATTTTACTATCAATTACATAAGGACCTAACCAATTTTCCATGAACTTGTCCCTTAGATGGGGCGGCAAGTTAGAGTTCTGTTGGTTCTCTTTTAAGACCAAGTCACCAACCTAAAAGTCCCTCAGGTGAACCTTCATGTTGTATGCTTTCTTAAGTCGCTCTTGATAGATACGTAAATGCTCGAGAGCATTGATGCATCGTTCATCGAGCAACGTAAGTTGGTCTAACCGGGCCTACCATGCAGTGTCATCATCGATGAACTCTTGCATTGATATGCGCAGGGAAGGTATTTCCAACTCTAGAGGCATGACTGCCTCAGAGCCATACACCAACAAAAATGGAGTTGCCCTAGTGGGCATCCGAATGCTAGTGCGATAAGCCCATAGAGCAAGTGGGATTTGAATGTGCCAATCCTTATGACTATCTATGACTATATTTTTGAGGATGGCGACTAGCATTTTGTTTGACGCCTCTGCTTGCCCATTTGCCTACGGATAATAGGGTGTCAAAAAACTATGCTGAATTTTGTACTTTGTGGTCAAAGCATGCACGTCTTTGTTCTTGAATGACGTCCCATTATCCGAGATTATCTTGGATGGAATACCAAAATGACATATGATGTTATGTAAAATAAACTCCGCAATGCGGGGTCCAATCGTAGAGGTTAGCGGAATTGCTTCCACCCACTTGGTGAAGTACTCTGTGGCCATTATGATGAACGTGTGATGACCCGATGATGCAGGGGAGATCTTTTCGATTAGATCTAAGCCCCACTATGAAAATGGCCAAGCTGATTGGATCGGCTGCAAGGCCTGAGAAGGTACGTGTGTCAAATTAGCATGGTGTTGACACTTCATGCACTTCCTTACATATGCGCAACAATCTTGCTCTAAAGATGGCCAATAATAGCCCATGCGAAGAATGCGCTTTGCGATGGCCATACCGCTGAAGTGGCCACCGCATGTACCATCGTGCGCTTGGGTGATCGCCCAAGTGGACTCCCTCTGGTCCAAGCAATGAAGGAGGATTCCTTCATAGCTGCGATGGTACAAAATGTCTCCTAGCAAGACATGTTTAGCCACTTTCTATTTGAATGATCATTTCGTGGCATGCGTCAATCCAAGTGGGAGGTTACCTAACTTGAGGTAATCTCGTATGGGTGTATACCAATCCTGCTGATCAGAAACCTCGATGGTATGAACAACCAATCCCTCTTGAAGTTCATCCCTAGCAAAAGCTGAGCAGGAAAGAACTTGTAAGAATAGTATTGTGTTGCTATTAAGGGGAGTAGGGGAGAATAAGGACCCCTAGTTGGCATGATTCAGACAATCATGGATTCGAGAGAACTTGTTCGGGGATGGTTCAATCTGGATCAGGTGGATTCCTGGCATTAAGTCAGAGCTTGCATGCTCCATCATGGATTGTGATAGTGTTTTGACTTGAATGGTTGTCATATCACCAGAAATGTCTTACGGGATTAGTGACCCCAAGGAGGCCATAGTGTCCGCAAAATGATTCGATGATCGAGGGAGTGCCTCGATGTCGTACCATTCAAGATTTGCCAAGAATTTGTCCACAAGGGCTTTGTAGGCCTACAGAACTGGGCATTTACATTGGAATACCCCTTTGACTTGGTTGACAATTAACAACGAATCACCAAAGATGTTCAATCGTTTGATGTTCATGGTGATTGTTGTCTGAAGACCTATGAGCAAGGCTTCGTATTCGGCATTGTTGTTGGTGCATGAGAAATCTAATTTAAATGATAGAGGCATTGGAGCCCCTTGCGGTGTGAAGAATACAATTCCCATGCCACCCCCTTGCTCACATTTAGAACCATCAAAAAATAGGGTTATGTCGGCCTGTGACTCAGGCTCATCAGAATCTGGCGATTCTGAGACATGGAAGACCCCATCATCGGGTAGCTCTATGGTCAGAGGCTGATCATCTTCGAGAGGAGCCTCTGCTAGTTGATCGGTGATGACTTGACCTTTGATGGATTTTTGTCCAATGAACTCGATGTCAAACTCCATCAACAACATGATCCATTTTGTCATGCGGCTACTATGATAAGTATGACTCATCATGTATCACAATGGATTCTCCTTAGACACAACATACGTCATGTTGCTCAGCATGTAATGGCAGTAGCTTTTTGGTAGCAAACACCACTGCCAAGCAGAGCTTCTCAACGTATGCATAGTTAAGTTCATAACTGACCAGGGTGCGGCTAAGATAGTAAGTAGCCTATTCTTTGTGTAGTTCATTTTTCTGGGCTAGCATGGCGCCCAGTGCCACCTCAGTAGCTGAGATGTATAAGTAGAATGACACTCCTGGTCTAGGTGGTGCCAATACCGGCGGTGAAGCCAAGTATTGTTTAATATCATCGAAGGTTGACTGGCACTCGTCATCCCAGTGAAATGCTACCCCCTTGTGCAATAATTTATTCATGGGTCGGCACTTGTCGGATAGCTGCGCTATGAAGCGCTTGATTGACGTGACCTTTCCCTGTAGGCTTCTGAGCTGCTTGATGGTAGTTGGGGGAAGCATTTCAAGGATTGCCTTGACTTTGTTTGGGTCCACCTCGATGCCTCACTTTGAGACTATGAAACCCAAGAGTTTTCTAGATGTGACGCCAAATACGCACTTCTTGGGGTTTAGTCTGACTTTATGTTCGATGAGGTGATCGAGGATCTTGCTTAAGTCATCGAGATGATCTGGGCGCAAAAGAGATTTGGCCAACAAATCATCCATATAATCTTCCAAAGTTTTATGCATGTGATCATGGAAGATGTATGTCATGGCACGTTGGTAGGTGGCGCCAGCATTTTTAAGGCCAAAGGGCATGACCTTATAACAAAATGTCCCCCAAGGCATTGTGAACGCCATTTTTAGTTGGTCCTCGAGATTGATACGAATCTGATTGTATCCCGAGAAACCATCCATGAGGGAAAGCATTTCGTGGCCCGTTGTAGCATCTACCAATGCATCGATGCTAGGCAAGGGGAAATCATCCTTAGGACTCGCTTTGTTTAGATCTCAAAAATTAGTGCATATGTGAATCCTCCCATCAAGATTTTTGATGGGCACCATGTTGGACAAGCCATGGTGGGTAATCCACGTAGATGACAAACTGTGCATCCAACAACTTTTGCAATTCATCTTTGACCATCAAAGCTACTGTTGGGTGCATCTTACATAGTTTTTGCTTAACTGGCTTGACTGTCGGATCAAGCGTTAGATTATGCATGACTAGCTACGGATCTAGCCCCGACATGTCTTTGTAGGACCATGCAAAAACCTCCTTCTTTTCTTTGAGAAGGGCAATGTAGTCGGCTTGCTCTTCGAGGGATAGGCTTACCCCCAACTTGATTATCTATGGATTCATTGGATCAGAGCCGATGTCTACGTCAGTCGTCTCCTCGATTGACATGTGGGACCCATCCTCCAACTGGTGTGGAGTTGGGATCAAGTGGATATCATTCGCTGAATTTAGATCTACGTTAGGAACTTCGGGTTCCTCTTCAGCATGGAAGATATCCTGAGTTGGTCCTGGGGTGAAATGAAGCATCTCACCGCAAGGCCAGTACTCTGATGGGGATGGTGGTGAATTGACGTGATCCCAGTCTATGGCATCTATGTCTAGATATAATGACTTTGCTGGATCGGCTGGATTGTGGATGGGGGTGGTTAAGTCAATGGAGATCATGTTGATGAAATGATTTTGGTCTCCATTACCATGGGTGTGGTGACTCGGACATCCTAGATGATTTTTGTGCTTCGAATCGGGCTCTGGAGGTATTGGCATGAATGGATCGGCCCTATGTGTGGAGAGGAGGATAGGGTCTACCCTTGGCACTGATATCGCTATAGGGTCTCTGGGCGGAAGGTGCTCTCTGTATGCCCAAAGTGGTGGATGCAGCACTTGGTCCAATTGTGTTGGGTTTAGGTGCCACCTATGCCTTGGCCCTATGTTTAGCTATTCGAACATGTCATCAATGTCCATGGGGTATTGTTGTTGTCGCATATGATTGAGATAGGCCATCTCAGTTTCATCTTCATAATCACTGTCGGAGATCCAAAGGCCTTCATTGGTTCCAACAACTATTTGTGATATTTGAGGCTCGTCCTGCTCGAGCAAATTGATATGGTCCCATCGGGGTTGTTTCGCTCTCTACGGGGGGACCTAATTTTCTTGGTGTGGTACTTGCTCGATTGGAGCATCCAAAGGGAACATTGCCAAGAGGCTTTCTTGGTAGTCATCCATGGGGGTCACTTGTGAGTGATTGCTATCCGATTCGAAAGGGTCCCATGGTGCTACCTCATACTCTGACTCATCTTTCGAAGATCCTTCCTGACCTTGTCTATTTCCCCTTTGTAGGTGAGTTCTCAAACTTTCTCCTTTCTCGATTAAAGGGAAGGGGTTGTTGGGGTCAACAAGGTTGGTCATCAACAATGGGAGGTAATCCCCCAATGTATATGTTGTGTTGGGGTTGGCATATGGATCTAATGCCAACCCATCCTTGTTGCCTATCCCTAGGCCTTGCATGTTCTCTACCAAGATGTCCAAGGGCAGGGGGTGGTTGAACCCTACTCCTGATTTGTCGTATGGCATCTGATATCTTGGTTGGCAAAGAACGTGCACTCCTTGCTCATATCTGCCCAACCCATATCCATGCCAATTGCATTGGCCAAGATATCTTAAAGCGAAGTCTGGGTTGGACAAATAGTTGACGTCCTCAGCAAAAGGCTCTTCATCTTCCTCTTCTTGCATGTAAGGTTCAATGCCATTATCAAGGCCCCCATATACAAAGTTTGTCTGGTTTGGTGGGTAGCCTAGAGGAACAATAGTGCCTATGGGGAGGCGAGGTCTCCCCATGTCCTGCATGGACTCAAGTGTGGGTGTTGCTACAATGTTGCACACCAGATACTCCCCCAGGCCCGTGTTGGCCATCTCAACAGTGATTGTTGGTGGTTGAGGAGGAGGGAATGGGAGTTCTTCCTGAGTCCACTCCATGTTAGGTGAACTAGGCACCTCGACTTCCACTCGGCTAGGCATCTCTTCGATAGAGATGGTTGAGACTGATGGCGGTGCCTCTTCCAGGGGTTTCTTCCCATTGTCCTTCGATGTGGCCACCGTAGGTGGCATCATTGGTGAAGGACTAGATGACGAAGATGGACCCGGCTAGGGATTTGATGGACTTAACAATGGGGATGCATGCGGAATCAGACCCTATTTAGATGGATTCAACTAAAAATCCAAATGTGTTGATGGAAGGGTCGATTGCGGCATCAGCTGCACCGCATTGCAATACTTGAAGGGTTCTAAGTCCATCGGGACTACATGCACTTGCCCTTCGAATGTATACTTTAAGCATTGGTGGGCTATTGAAGGGACACACTTCATGTCCCTGATCCATGGCCGGCCCAAAAAAATGTTATAAGCCATCTCACCCTCCAAGATGTGGCACAATGTAGGAATAGTCTTTTGTCCCACTTGGATGGGTAGGACAATCGTGCCAACTATCGAGCATATCGCATCATTGAATGCTCGCAGAGTGTAGGTGGAGGCCACGATGTGAGATGTTGGCAACTTCAAATGTTTCAATGCCGTTGTTGTAATGATATTACTGGATGAGCCAGTGTCCACCAACACCCTCTTATATGGAATCCCGTTGACCCATGCAATGACGTGCAGGGGTGGATCCGCCATGTCACCAGTCACTGATTTCAATTCATCCTCTCTAAAGGTGATAACTGGCTCGGTGCATCATTTGACATGTCCTACGAAGTTGTTGAAAGAGTTTGCTTCATGGGGCTGCAACTCGATGGCTTTAAGTATCTCCATTAGAGCTTCCCGATGGGGCGATGATTGTTGTATGAGCTCATAAATGGAGAGCCTAGCCGACGTGGTCCTCAAACTCTGGGTGAGTTTGGTCCGAATTGTGGCCACTAGTCTAGGCGGAGGAGGTTGCGTAGGGTGTTATTGTGGTTGTGACATTGTTGGCACCTCTCCTGTAGCCACCATGGGGGCAGCTATGCTTGGGTACCTTTTGTTTCGAGTCACTATACTGATCATCCCTACATACCCCTACATGGGGTAGTTCTATGTCACCTCATTGACTTGTAGGGTCTTTGCCTATGCATCATGGGTAGGCAGGGGGTCTTTGAAGACCTCCATCTATTGGTTGTTTGGTGCTACTAGATTATCCACCACTAGCATCTTGTTGTCGATTAGGTCTTGCACGAAGCTTTTAAACTTCCAACATGCATAGAGGTCATGTCCCTTCTATCGATGAAACTTACAGTACAAGTCTTCCCTATAACCTTTGGGTTTTGGTGCGTTGGGGTCTACAGGTCGACTCTCTGGAAAGTTCATCAAGTTTGCCATGGTCAAACGGTCAAACAAGGAGTCTTTAGACTCTGTGAAGGGTGTGAATTGTCGCCTAGGGTGACGCTGCTGATTTTGATCTTGTCGATGATTTTCCCTTTCATAACTATCAAGAGGGACCACCTGATAGTTAGCCTTTTGGGGTTGTGTTGCTTGTGTAGGCTTAGGTACATTTATAGCAACCTGATTGACCATGATGGGTTTTGGTTGCGTGGTCCCTATCTTGGCATTTTTAGACCATTCTTTCTTCTTTGGCTTGGCAATCTCGCCATCCTGAATCTTGATCTCCTCAATGATTCTGGCTTGCACCAGAGCTTCCTCTAAAGTGGCATATTGTTGTAGCTGCAATAGCATGGAGATCGATCTCAAATAGCTCTTTGAGAACATTTGGGTAAGGTCGGCCATAGGAGGGAGGTAGGGCAGCTTTGAAAGCAATGTCCTCCATCGATTTCCATAGGCTGCCATGGTTTCTTCCTCATACTGCCTGAGGCTGGCTAGGTCGCTTAGTGATGCCTTCTTCTTGGTGTTGAAGGTGAAGCATTCGAGGAACGCGTCCACTAGCTGATCTAAGTTACTGATGCTATGCTTTGGCAATTGAGTGAACCAATCCGAGGTAGGGCCTACGAACGTGGTTATAAATGTTCTTAACAACAAAGCATCATTGTCCTGAATGCCAAAGCATTGGCTCAAGAATCTAGTCACGTGCTCTTGGGCATCCTCCTCACCTCTAAATATTGCCAACTAGGGCAGCTTAAAGTGTTCAGGGTATGGGGGTGTTGGCACTGATGGATGCACTGGGTGACTATGGAGTTGGCATAAAGTGGGCTTTTGGGGCCCAGAAGTCTTGGTCTCCATAGACTCTAAGCGCTCTAGCAGTGCTTTATATGCATCGAAAGATTTGATCTCTTCCTCCTTGGTTAGTTCCCATTGTGGGTTGTGGGAAACTTGAGGCCTATGGAGGGGTGGCCGGATAGCACCCCCTCTGCCTTGGTAGGGCATTTTGGCCCGCTCTTCTTCTTGCTCATACTCCTCATAGGCTTCTTGAGGAGTTTTTGGGTGAGACCTATAAACATGGGTGGGTCCCCATGGAGGGTGCCCATCATTGTTCTTGGGAGTGGCCTCCCGCTCAGGTCTAGGAGGTCTCGGAGGCAACACTTGGTAAGGTCATGGGGACCTATCTCGCACCAAGGGGTTGTGCCTCTCATATAGTTCTGCTCTTTGGGTGTGAGGGGTTGGAACCCTCTCAGGCATAGTGTTATGGAGCAGCTCATCTATTTGATGCTGAATGCGCTCTTTGCTAAGGCGATACAGGTGCTCCAACTATTGTTGGTCTTGCTCAAGCTGCATGATTTGCGCTTGGTGGGTGGCATGTTTGGCAAATTCCAAGTCAATTTGTTTCATCGTCTTAGGTCTAGGGGGCCTAGATGCCTCTCCTACGTATTTATCTTGGTCATGATGATCCGAGATCTCTATAGGTCACTTTCCTCTATCGAGGTTGGTGGCATTCACCCGAGGTTCTGGCCTTAGTAGGTGATTCTGGTAGATAGCAGGTGCGGAGGTGCATTGCTCCCATGTTGTGTATTGCTCTTGAGGAATGTGATGGTCTTCCTCATGCTCCCTTTCGTATATGTGAAAGGGGCGGGCAGAGTTGGCTCACCCTGTCTGAAGAGCCTTGTGCTCTGGATTTGGCTTGTTATTCCTAACAGTGATGAGGGGTAGAGGAGGGATGACATAATCATGTGGCCTCTCCTTATGGACCCTATGTTGTTCTAGCACTTCATTGCATGGTGGCCACTCATACCGAGCATCTAAGGGAGCCTTCCCATTTATATTGAGTGCCACGTGTAGGGACTCCTCCTGAAAGGGTCTATGTTGAATGGGAGTGCCCCTCGAAGGGGTGCCTCTATAGTCCCATTCTGAAATGGCACGATGTGGACTATCTTGTGGGTCGGGCCACCAAGGTGGTATGAGCAAGTCCTTGGGGCTATAGCGGAGGTGACTTGTGCCCCCTTGTACACTCTTCGTAGCTCCTGCCCGTGATTGGGCTTGGCTACGGGTGTACACCATGGTGGTGTCTCTCTACAATCTACGTAGGTTTTTATCTTTTTTTATGATTTTTTTTTGCTACACTAAACAAACAAGAGCCACACAATCAAAGAAGTGATTATCTCATTTATAGATTAAAGGTGTGCCCTAAATCTGGTTTAGTGTGTTTTGATTTTTGTTTTGAAAGCTTTGTAAAGAACGTGTTGTTGTATATGCAATATGATGTCTCTTATGTCTCCCAAAATGGTCACCCCTTCGATATACCACTGCCAGGCCATTATACCAAACCTCTCAATATACCCGCCCTTACGTGAGGGAAACTATTGGTACGCGAGAGCAGAATGGTACGTGGAACATAGGCGGTACGGAAGGGGGATCACCCTATTTTTGACACCTACCATAGAAGACTTATCCTCATGCACTGGGAATCACCCCAGCTACACTCGGTCAGCTTTCATCAGGATTTACGTCTAGCAACAGTAGCGATCGGGGTTATGGATGCAAAAATTCAAGCCAAGGTGGTGATGAAATCCACCGTTGGTCTTGATCAAGGGTTGGGGTTTTACGACCAGCTCCTTGGTGTTTAAATTACCACGTGGTGTGTGGGGTTCTTTTTAATTTGCATAAATGAAGAAAACAAGCATTAAAAACTCTCCTATGCAAGCAAATAACTAGAAAATAGAAAACAGAAAGCAAAAAATGATAGAAGGTGTTTAGGACCCCTACCTCTTCTCTGCCCAAATCGGATGCCTCTAAGTTTCTACCCTGAAACTGCATAGAGAGCTATTCGTCCCTGGGTGGGATGAATAATAGAACTGTATTCATCACAGGGTGGGGTGAATGCCCATTCATCCCTGGATAAGATGAATTCTAGCTCTGTACTCGTCACAGACTGGAACGAACAACAGTCCAACATTTGAAAACTTGGTACCTGCAAGCAAAAACAAGCAATTTTTGATCAAAAGTTTGATCTCAAAAATAGAGGACAAGGTCCCACCATGATCGCCACTGAAAGCATGAGGATACGAAAGCAAAAAGGAAACACCAAGTGCGATGCAAGCGAAGCCAAAGATAACGCTAAATCCTATGAATTGAAAATGCATGAAAGGAGAGAAACATAAACGAATCGAAACCAGATAGAAAGCAAATATGGAATACAACCCTTTTTATTAATTTGCTTTAAATCTTGGTTACAACACGTCTCCTCCCTTTTCAGGGGCTAGGAGCGTTAAATAAGGTTTCGTTACACCATGGGTGGTATGCCTTCTTCCGCGTGCCCACATGTAAAATGGGTGGACCAAACATTGTCGCCGCTTGCATGAAAGGGTCTTTGATTCTTTGCTGCTCCTCCGATGTCGAGATCCTACGTTCAAGGAAACAGAAAACAATCAGTAGCACCTACGGATGAAATGAAACATGCGATCCCCAAAGCCTACGATTAGTGCATGCATAAAATAAATAAAATGATAACTAAAAGAGATCAAAATAAGCTAAAAACTTGACAGAGGCATGAGAACATCACCGGGAAGGCACTACAAAAAGAACAGTCAAAAAATTCGCCACGGATTTCTAATCGCTCCGGGGTGGGACGATTAGACCTGCAACAAAATGTCAGAAAGCACTGTCCCAAATGTCCCATCCGGGAGGCTCCAAATCACCTACAAAGTTGGGGGTTAGGTAAAATGGGGTATTTTGGAAAGACCCAGAAGGTCATATTTTTCCAATTCGGCCTCTATCACCGGGAATTTGATGATGCTACCTGCATGTTAGCGAAAGCGAGAAATAACAAAAACATGATCAAAACTGCTCAGAATTACATGAAATTTGAATGCAAGCCTATCTAAGAAACCTAGAATAAAATGCAAAAATAACAGAACTAAAATATGCTACAGATTTCTAATCGCTCCGGGGTGGGGCGATTAGGACTACAACAGTGTGGGGGCGCCCGAGGGCAGGACGCCCATCGTTTGGGGCCCGATTTTGGCACCAATCCACTTGGGATGGGTCCAAAACCTCTTGTGGGGTGTTTTCAGAAAAATTTGGGTGGGATACTATGGCCAAATGTCGGGTTTGGGGTCCGGATTGCGCTTCCAATAACCACCCAATGACCTCCCTTCCAAAAGAGAGATCAAGGATGTGAAAGGCACAATCAAAAGTGAGTATGCAAAATGGCAGCACTTCATTGCTCAAAATGCTCCTTCTCTATATATCTTTGGGGTGAGAAGACTCACCATTTTATAGACCTGACGGTCTCTGTGTATGAGCATGCAGAGGCGCCACTTGGCAATCATGCCTTTCCAGGGGGGAGAAGATTCCTCCCTGATTAAGGGCTCCATGACTGCCTCTGTAACTGCCTCTAGCACTCCAAAATGCTCACTCGCACTCCCATGCAATGAAGGAGGAGTTAAGTGGTGGATCTGGGCTGCCATTTGTCGAGATTTGACCTTTTTCCCATCAAACCTGCTATTCGCCCCACCCTAGAGCGAATACTGCTAATCGTCCCTGGGTGGGATGAATACCAGTTTGTAATCATCCCTGGGTGGAACGAATAAGGAGCAGAGTGCCTGAGAGGTGCCAAATCGATCTCTGACCTTCAAAAACTACTGTGAGAGTGGTTAGGACCACTGTTTAACCTCTGGGGGCTGCCCTGGGGGCTGTGTGTGTCAATGCGATCAGCGTTTGTAGCCACATAATCGGATTGGTGTTGTTTTGGTGTCTATAGAGGACCTACCATCAATGGAACACTTTTAGTCTCGACCAGAAGGGTTTTGAGGCTCCTATTAATGGTAGGATGTGGTTTAGTCACACTTAGAAAGTTGTCATCCTTTGTTAGCTTGATCTAAGTGAATGAATTTGCATCATGGCATAAGGATATTTGAGAATTTTAGGAGTCTTTGGCATATATTGTCCTTTGTTGGTGTTTTCAAATAAAACTTAATATTTGGATGGATCTTCAAGATCTCTCATTGGCTTAGCTTTGACAGTGGCTCTAATTATATTTTTTCTAGGTTGAGGCTTACACCCTCTATACTGAAACTTTCACTATAGTTTGGTGACTCATAGGGGATTCTACTTGCAAGATCTAAATAGCCCAAATGGTAGCGTTATCCTTTGGGTATAGATTCAAAGGGGTAGATTTTGAAAGATAAAGAATTTGAAAGAGGAGAAGTGGATTTGTGAGATATGCTAAGAGGAGCCCTCCTTATATAGACCCTTCTATTGATAATCCATTGAAGGCCTTCTATCATTTTAATCCTTCTCTTCAATATTTTCTATGTGGCTTAGTTGGTGATGGCATGGTTATCTATTATGCTACTACCGATTGGTCATGACAAATATTTTTCACTACTTCAACAATCATTGGATATAACATTGGGAAAGATTACCTCAAGTCATTCTTGTCAATTACTAGTCCTTATAATACATGCAATTTTTTTATTTTTTCACCTCTAGCAACATGGTGTGTTTTCAAAACATTTACATAGGCATTTTGACTTCCCATCCTTTATTTATGCACCATCTATTTACATTAGCAAATAATTATAATGCTTGGATATTACTATATTTATTTTAAAACCACATATTTATAATATAGTACATGGTCTAGCATGTTTTAACATGTAATCCTCCATCAACCTAACTATTTTATCAAAACTTGCAATATTTAAACCATTGTGACCCAAAATTTTACTTGTCTAGGTGGATCAGTTGTGGGGGCATGTGTTCTCCTAGTTTTGGTGGGTGGAGGGTGCTTGCAGGCTTAGTGTTTTCCTATGTTTCAAGGTCCTCTTCTTGGTTCGATTATGTCTTAGATTTGGTTATCTTAAATTATATATAGATTTTCTTCCCATGTTTCATAATCCCACTTATTCATTTAGTCATCAAACACCTAAGTGTACACTTCATCTATGAGAATATTCGATTTTTTTTATTCTTCAATGACTAGGAAAGCTCTTTCTTTCTCACCCTTTATTATGAGAATATGTTCCACTTGATGCATGTGACAAGGTTCAAATGGAACCTTAATCTTAACTCCATAACAATTCTTGAGGAACTTGTGGGTCCAATCTAGGTAAAGGTACCCCCAATATTTACAAAAAAGTTGTAGGAGAGGCAAGGACAAATGATGTGGGAAAATCAATTTCTTCCACATCCTGAAAAACAATCACATTGGGGAAGTTATACTATGTGAATTACAAGTTCTTTATGAGGCCAAATATGGGGATTGAGATCCCATCCAACTGCACTAACCCTTATTTTACTAGTTCGTAGGCCAACTCCAAGGTGTCAACCACCCTTTTAGGCATGATCGATGTACTTGCCCCTAATTCCACCAAGAAATTATGGATGATTTTGTTCCAAAACATGAGAATTAGGTAGAATGGTTGTGGCTTGGGCCTACTAGGACCAGGACTAGATATCTATAGAATGGCCTACTCTTTCTACATTTTAGTAATATTCTAATTCTCTAAGAATTTCTCTAGCTACTTCATCTAATTTGGGAGGGTGAGGACATCCCATAGTAAAATGGGTATAGTGGACCTCCTTGGGTTCTTAACCACATTAAAAAATTTAATTGCTAGGCCTTTAGTAGACTTCTTAGGATCGACTAGGATCTAGGCCAATAATCCAAGGTTGGGTGCTTGGATTGGTTCTAGTAGGAGCTACATTGGCATAGGTTGTTCTAGTGTTGGTGGTCTTCGTCAATGTTTTTTTACCCCATAATTTGATTTATTTTTGGCTTCCTCACTTTCAATGCCAGTTCTTATCACCTTTGAACCACCTCCATATCCATTATTTTGTTGCTTGTGAGAATATTGTACTAAGATCGATCCTAGATGTCTCGTGAAGTGCTTAATCATCCAGATATGGCATAGGATTCTCCCTCATCCCATGTTACCAAGGTTTGTTTTGATACCTTGGTTCCTAGAATTGAGGGAAATTTCAATGATGTAATTTGAACAATTGGGTCTAGAACTTGAGTAATATTACTTTGAAATGTGGGCTAAGGCATCAGACATATCACCTACTAGAGCATTCTATAGTATAGAGAGGTCAAAAAGGCAATTGCTCATATCACCTAATAGAAATTATGGATGAGTTTATATATAAATCTCTAGAAATTCTATTAACACTTGAGGGATATAATTTCATTTCTCATGTCCCTCATAGCACTTTTTATTCTTTTTATTTCTAGGGATTGAGAGGTCAAAAAGACAATGATAGTAGTAGATTTTGATGCTTGCACAAAGGTCTAATCTAAAATACTAGTTGGTTGGAAGGTGGTTGGTTGTATGGTCATAGGGGGGGTGATATGGTGGTTGATCATATAGGAAAAGTTGCATAGGTGGTCTATGGGCTAATATTCCAATTTAGTTGATATCTCTCTTAGCTTGAGTGGCTATCCCATAGGCTATTGGTAATGAGTTACCTCCCCTAGATTTTACCACCATGGCTATATTAAAATTGATTGGATTTAAATAGTATATTAAATTCATACCTAGTATGGATTGAATTTCTTCTAGGATTGTATACTAGGACTTCTAAATATTGCATTAATATCATCCATGACTTCCATAGGGGCTCTTTTGATGGTTTCCAGTTCTAACAATGATACCCCATATGTATTCTCATGAAACCTATCCATGAGCATATTTGCAAGCTGGTTCTAGTCAATAATAGAGTGAGGGATGAGAGAGATATACCACTCTATTTATTTTACTTTGAAATAGGACACCAATAGTCTAATTGTAACATATAGTGTATATATTGACCATATGTTCGAGATGCTCAATTGGAGTCATTGCATACTCTTTGATGAAATATGATAGGTATTTCAAGGAGGAAGCCAAAACTTTATTCCATGTGGTTGATTTCATTGGTGGCTATAAGAAACCTCCATCATCCCAAGCCAATAACCTTCTTTTATTTTGATTGATAGAAGCAACCATGTTCTACCATCAATTTCTTTACCAATTGCTAAGGTTAAGAGAGGACAAAATCAATTGAGGATTTTCTCTTATAGCTAATATTATAGTAGGCATTAAGCTCATAAATCATTAGGTCTATCTATCTATCCCATCTCTTCGATGGGTTAGCCAATCCATTGTAAGCCTCTTTTCTCTCTCTAATTGTGGAACAACCTAGTAGGGTCCAATTTATTCATTCTTAACAAAGGGTTTACAAGTCACAAAGGATTCACTCTTCTTTTTTGCTAGTCTTCATTATATAATCCCATAAAAGCTCTTTTATGATTTGTTTATGTAATAAAATAACACCCTTAATTCTATTGTAGAAATTGAATATACCAAGACCAATATTCATCACCTATTCCTTTCCTCAAAGAAGAATGATCCATAACCAAGAATCATAATAGCACTCACATAATAGGAAAGTAAAATGAGTTATTTAATCCCACTGGATATCTCTTAACCAATGTACCCCCATAACCATGCATTTTTAAAGCTTACATCATTCTTAAGAGCTTACTCATCACATAATCATGCTTTAACAAAGACCCTTAATAAAGGTACATCCATTTAAAATAAAATTCCTTTTATCACAAACATCATATAATTTTCCTTTAACAAGACTCATAAGTAAAAATACATCCATTTTAAAGAATATTCTAACTATGATAATCATCATATAATTCTCCTTTAACAAGTCTTATAAGCAAAAGTATATCCATGACTTATTAAGTTTATATAGCTAGCACGTTGCAACTTACAAGAAGTATATTCAACATTGTTTCATTTATATTACTAACACAATGACATAAGCCAAAATTCTATGAAGATCTAGTTAATAATTAAAGATACAAACTATTTTCATCAGCACATGAAAAAAACATCTCTATAATGAAAATACTATGTATTGTAAGCTTCCACAAAAGCTCACACAAAATCAGTCCACAAGTCTCCTCAAAGACTTACCTCAAATCTGCTTAACAAGTCCACACATAACTTGTCCAATCTCATAGAAATATAAAGAGAATTGTTAGAGAATCAATATGTTCTATACTCAATACTCAATCACTTTTAGAACTTGCACAATCTCATAAAAGCATAACGAGAATTGTTAGAGACTCAATATGTTCTACACTCAATGCTCAATCACTTTCTCAACTCAAATCAGAATATAGAATAGTTTATTTTATGGATATTGAACAATCACTTAATACATCCACTTGACTAGGCTCAATCAACTCTACTCAACCAATTACTCAAGAAACAACCCTTGCTCACAAACCCTAGTCCAAGCATGTAAACACCAACTCAAAATATTTCCAACAATGCTCAACAATAAATGTCACATAACAATGATACTCATGTTCTTTTCAAACCCTAATTCAAGTTCTTTACACAACAAATCACTTCAACAATAATGCTTATAAATCAATCTTCACATAACAATGATACTCATGTTCTTTTCAAAACCCTAACTCAAGTTCTTCAAACACTTAATTCCAACACTTAATTCCAAAAAACCTTGAAACATTAACTCAAAAACTTTCAAAAAGGAAACTCTAATCAAATCCTTTTCACTCTAAAATGTAATTTCTAGAAATCCATTCAATCAACTCAACCAAGGAAGAATATGCCCATATCTTTTTGCTTGACAAGGAGTTGATCTCACAAATCTGCCACACTCACAATTACTTCTTTGCCAATCTCAATAAGGGTTAGAAGATAATAATTTTCTCAACAAAACACAATACAAAATGATATTAAAATTACACCTTATCACTCCAACTTAAATAATATTCAACACCTTCATAATAATCTTATTTAACACAAAAACCCCTTATTAAAATTAAAACAATACTCAAAAATATTAGTTCTCTAATATGACAA
The DNA here is from genome assembly GCA_028583015.1 of Wollemia nobilis. Lineage (NCBI taxonomy): Eukaryota > Viridiplantae > Streptophyta > Pinopsida > Araucariales > Araucariaceae > Wollemia > Wollemia nobilis. Next base: position 2,050,996 of record JAQPPZ010016752.1, read on the forward strand.
TATGATAATTAAGATTTTATTAAAAACTAAATTTAAAACTCCTTATTACTCCTAACTGACACTTTTCAATAACCACCACTATCCAACTAGCAACCCTTCTAAGAAAATCCGACTAACACCCCTTTTATCTCCCAACTTAGGCAATAATTAAATTTAATGCAAAAATATTTACCTTGCATTTAGAGGGATTTGAACCCTCAATAATGCCCGTGACAACACCTTAGTTGTGATTCCAACTGCCGCATGAGCTACATGCTCATTTGAAACTTAAGAAACACCACGTACTTCAAATCGTGTCTCCTACCTTGTACCTTGCAAAACGTGCACCTTTGGAACCTTCAACCAACATGACTGCCAAGCATAGCCACCATGTTTAGAATGTTGGCCTCCTTGCCTACAAGCTCTCTAGCCACTGCCCACTTGCCACTAGGCCAAGTTGCCTAGTTGGATTTCGAATAATCGATGCCTTCTGCTTTATTATGTTCACTGGCACATGAAATTCGTAAACTTTCTCATGAGCTCTTCTTTCCAATTCACATGCAATATTAATCAATCGAGCAAGGATAAATTTTAATGCCCTTTGGGCATAAGAATATATATTAATTTCCTCCATGCTTGTAAAATGTTAGCACTTCAAATGCTTTCACCACCACGTAACGTCGGTGAAGGTTAGGACCTTTATAAAGGCACTTTGAATATTTTTAATTCCAAACCCATCTTTGGATATTGTAAAATATTATAATTAATATTATAAATATTTTACTTTGGGATTTTAACCATATCACTTAATATTATAATAACAAATATTATAATATTATATCCTTTTGAGTTTATTGCTTCCTTCTCATTGCATACCATGGTGTAAATAATATTAATTTATAAAATTTAAATTCTCATTGAATTTAAATAATTTATAAAATAAATATTATATTTCCTTTTGACTTTGCACAAGCCTCCTTGGGATTTTTATGAAACACCTTTTAAACTAAGATTCCATATACTATTAAGATATTATGGAGTCCCTTTACCTTTAACTTCTGCACTAATTCTCTTGACCTTTGGCTCTCTTCCTAGATATCAAATGATAAATTTGACAACTTTATTTCTTGACGAAGTCCTTGACATTAATGATGACTTCATCTAATGACATCAATGACAACTTTGACTTAGGGACTCAAAATGTACAACAACCCTTTTTTGGTTTAGTGAACCTCTGAATTACCAGTATGGTATCGATGATAATTAGTAATCTATATCTAGTTAGCTTGATGAAGCTCCTCCATCCAAGGTCTCCAATCAAGAAACTAAGTTATCAAAGGCTGGTTACCATCCCAAGAACCTATCAAAAAATATGCTTGCTAAACATTATGAATGATCCAAAATAATTTTTTCTTAATCAAATCCTCATCAATATTAAGAACCTCTAAAATAGGAGAACCTTTGGTAGGAAATTGATAGTGAACAAGGTCTTCAAGAATTTTATTCTCAACATATTTAGCACAAATATTCTTCACCCAAAGAGCATTAAGGTTATGCAAAATCCTCCAATATATTTTAGCAACTAAAGCCTTATTTTTATTAATAGAAGACTAGAAATCTAACTCCCTTTCATTCTTGGAAAGATATAAAGTATCTCATTTCACCAAAGCCTATTTTCTTTCATCCTTAGTACCACTCTAGAGGAAGCGATGATTGATTTGATCTAATTCTTGAAGAACAATCTTTGGGATATTTAACATAGTAGAAACATAAATAGGTATAGCTTGAAGGACTGATTTTACCAAGGTAATTCTACCCCAAATTAAAGCCACCTATTGTTCCACTTTCTAATTTTTTTCTTAACTCTATCCAACAACCAATTCTAGTATTTTTTTTGTCTTTGAATATTGAGAAGAATACCTAAATAAGTTATTAGAAGGGAGGTATTCTTATATATTAATTTATCCAAGACCATGGATTCCTATCTAGGAGAGCAATGAAATAAAATAACTTTAGATTTATCTTCATTGATCAATTGCCTAGTAGCATTAGAAAAATAACTAATGATTTGCTTAATTTTAGAAGATTCCTTAATTGTAGATTTACTTAACAAAGTAAAGTCATCAACAAATTAAATATGAGAAATGGATCCAAATCCACAAGCAATGGTAACTCCCTCAAGGGTTATGTTTTCTCTATTTTTTGTATAATGAATACATAAGGGGAGAGGGGGTCACCTTGCCTAATACCTCTGGAAGCAGGGAAAATTTGAGAAGGTCTACCATTGATAAGAATAGAGTAGGACACTGAAGATATACATCTCATAATCTAGTCCATCCAATCCTGGGAGAAGCCAAATTGCCTTAAAATATTGATAAGGAAGTGCCAATCCACTCTGTCATAAGATTTATATAAGTCTAAATGAATGAACATAGATGGATTTTTTGCATTTCCATGGAATGGATGGCTTCCTGAGCAAGAACTATCTCATCCACTATTTTATGTCCTTCCACATAACCCCCTTGTTCAGGGAAAATAATATTATGCAAAAGAGGCTTTAACCTTTCCACCATGATCTTTATAATGATTTTGAGAAGAACATAACATAAAACTATAGGTCTAAAATTTGAGATATGATCTACCTCTTGAGCATTTGGAACAAGAGCTATATAAGTTTTATTTATAACTTCCAAAATTTCCTTCACTTTCCTGGCTTCTTCCACCACCTCTAATAAATAAACATGAAGGATATCCCAAAAATATTGATAAAATTCAATAGGAAAACCATTAGGACCTAGGGTTTTTCTTTTTTGTATTTTAAAAACCACATATTGAAGCTCATTGATAATAACTGGAGTAGTCAAAATAGAGTTCTTCTCAGAAGTGATAAAAGTAGGGATGGCTTGAAGAATATTTTGTTGAGAAACCAAGTCAAAAGGTGCAACTACAAATAGATTGGAAAAGTAATTAACAATAAATTTCATACCATACCAAGTGTAGACAACTTCTCCAGAATTATATTTTAGGGAAGAAATAAAGTTGTAAGATCTTTGAGCTAGAAAATATTTATGGAAGAAATTTGTATTTTGATCTCCTTATTTGAGCCACTGGATCCTAGATTTTTGCTTCCATAAGAGTTCTCTTTTTTTCTATTCCTTTAATTGACCAATGAGTCTAATTTCATCTATACTTCTACTCTCTATGAGGCCATCTAAGCATATTTTCTTATTCAAATTTTCAAGTTGAGAAATAACTTCATGTTTTTTTGTCGAACATCTCTAAAATTCTTCCAATTCGAAACTTTGATTTTGGATTTAATGTATTGCAAATTTTTGGTGAAACAAAACGTCTTAGTCCCATAATAAATTTGTTTTGTGGGTGCTCCTTAGTGTTGGATTCACTTGAGATTTGAACCATTTTTTGATCAGCTTCTTGAAACTTGTTTCGATATCTCTTTAATTCATGCCTTAGATACTGAGAAAAAGTATAATTTTCACTTTTTCTTTGTAAAACAAATTGGAAATCATTCTTAATCAAGTTCACAACATGAATATCTATTGAAAGATATATTTCTAACCCATTTTGAGTCCCCTGTAATATATCCCATTAAAATCTTAAGCAAAAATCACAAAAATATTGGTTGTTAGGGCCCAAAGGCCCCGAAAAATAACTTTTAAAGCTGCTTGCACTCAACACAGTTAAAATCCTCACAGTCACTCACTTTTCAACCTAAACGATCAACTAAAAAAATATTTATCTCTATTAAATATTTAATAAAAAAATTAACTTAAAAAGGTGAAGATCTTCTTTAATAATGTAAACATAACTTGATTAACTTAATAACAAAAAATGCATATAACTTATATAAATAATAGCATACAAACATAAACAAATAAAAATAAAATGGTAATAATTCAACGAGAGATCAAAGTTTTAATATTACTAAGTAATACATGTATAATTACCTATAAACAAATAAAATTAATTATTATATAAAGATGTTGCATAAAAAAACCTCTATAAACCCTAGCCTATTAAATAAAGATAAAGTAAACAAGACCTAGACTATCCAAGAAATCAAACCAAAGTAATCTGTGGTAAACACTTGGTTGTTACCAACCGACTTATCCCTTAGGATAACAAATAAAATGATATTATTTTATCTAACAAGGAGAACACAATGGTTAGGACTTTAGCCCCTCTTTGAGGAGGTCCAAGGTTCAAACCACGATGTACCTAGAATGCCTATAAGGGGATAGGCCAGATGGTAGGGCTTTTTTAGTTGGTTTTTTTAATTTAAAGACCTAAAAGGTTATGTTATTGATTTCCTTGTATATAAAAAAATTAACTAGAAAATAAAGTAAAAATATTAACAAACAACACATGTATAGTTGTCAAGTTGTTATAATATCACCAAATCATAATATAATATAAATTCCACCAACTTCATATAATCTATAATAGAAAACAACATAAACAAATAAATTTTAAAACCTATAAATTAAATAAAACTTGTTTTTTTACTTCATATAATTTATTATGAAAACAAAATATAAACAAATAAATTTTAAAACCTAAAAATTAAATAAAACTTTTTTTTTACTTCATATAATCTATTATGAAAACAACAAATAAATTTTAAAACCTAAAAATTAAATAGAACCTTGTTTTTAATTAGGTTATATAAACAAATAAATTTTAAAACCTAAAAATTAAATAGAACCTTGTTTTTAATTAGGTTAGTGTGAGAAATCCCTATGACAAAAGCAGTCTCCTCGCAACCATGATCCCTTGCAAAGCTGAGAGGTATGCTTATCAATAAACAATAAAACCAATTTTAATTCCATATAACCTATTAAGAAAACAACATATAAACAAATAAATTTTAAAACCTAAAAATTTAAATTTTTAACATAGGGGATTGGTACCATCATTGGGTGTTATCACTCTAAACCCTAACATTGGGTGTTATCACTGTAAACCCTAACCCTCTAGGTCAAACGAAGTTAAGAGGACCTTGGAAAGTTAAGAGGACCTTGAAAATTTAAGAGGACCATTGACAAACACTCTATCGCTATCATCCCGCTTATTATTGAACCTCCCTAAAAATACCAAAGCCCTACCAAATTATAATAATTTATTATAATTTTTTAATTCAAATAGTATAATAATTATAATAATTTATTATTAATATAATTTTTTTTTATAATAATTCTTAAAAAAATTGGGGTCCTTTCTTTTACTTAATACTCTCGTTATATCTCCTCTTCCACCTACTTATGTTATCTATTTAATTACCTTTTAATTTATATATATATATATATATATATATATATATATATATATATATATATATATAATAAACTTACCCATGTTATCTATAATTACTTTTTTAATTAAAATATAAATATATAAATAAATTAAATTAAATGCATAATATATTTCCCGCATCCAATAAATAACACATATGAATAACCCATAGAGACTTTTGATATACATTTATTAGTTCCTGCAGATAATAAATAAATATATAATTTTTTAAAATGTATATTAAATTAAAGATGATAGGTTATGAGGTTTGGACCTTTGCTAAATGGAAAGAAGAAAGCTTTATAAGCCATGCGTTCCAAGCTCAGCTCTTTGTTAAACGTCCATAAGGCGCTATATTCTTGTCGTGATCAATTGGTATTTGTCTGGGTTGTGTTAGAAATTCGTGGGTTTTGAATATAGCTGCGAGGTTTTGCCCATGGCGGACCAAGAAATGTCAGACAACAAAAGTATTGCATGGGAGACAAGCAGAAGCCACACATGAAGTGTCGGTAAGTTTGGAGTAAAATTACCGGGAATCGTGGTTGTAGAGAAGAATTTGGTTGAATCTGGCTTGCTTGCGTTTCTAAGCTTTGGAAGCGTTGCAGGAGACTTTGTGTATCTGACTCCGAAGGATCCAAACGTGGACCTTTACATTGCAAAGATAGATCAAACGCTGTGGTAAGAATGAGAATCTTTGCTTTGTTCTTTTTTTTTTTTTTGAAATGATGGGAATTATCAGGGTTCGATTTCGGATTTTGCTTTGTTTTTGCAGGTATTATCATCCTGGAGACCTCCGACACGAGCCGCCGTCTAAACCCTTGAGGAATGAAGTGTATTATATCCTCTGTAGTTATGTAATCTTTTAGCTTTAGGCTTGAAAGAATTCTTGTTCAAAATCTAGGGTTTCTGCTTTTTTCTAAGCTGTGATTAACGGATGACGATTTTCTTCACTCTTTGAAACATACAAATTATTTCGACTTTAACGAAGTTGAATCTGTGGCGATGCATTGCAAAGTCCTTACTAAAATCTAGGGTTTCTGCGTTTTTCTAAGCGACTGTAACGAAGTTGAATCTGTGCCAAGGCATTGCAAGGTCTTTACTAAATCCGAGTACTTTGACGAGCGGAGACGGTGAGTATAGGAAAGCATTTGAATTTTTTAGGCTTAGTTTGACAGATGGTGGTCTTTCTGAAGCGTCTAATGGCTATACATAATCATTTTTAGCTAACCTGGTTTGGAATTTGATCGAAATAGATCCTCCACATAGATGTCTTCAGAGGACAATTACTTCTGAGTATTGTTACTCGGATGAGACGGCTTCTTTCATCAAAATTTCAGTATCAGGTATTTGTCTTTTGAATCCTGGGGTTACTAATTCGACGCATTTATTTTTTAGAATTTTTGTCCTTGTAAATTTTCTGTAAAGCTTAAAGGCACCAGAAAGAAAGGTTGACATAATAGGTTTTAATTAAAGCTTAGAAGAAATTGTTTTGCTGCAAAGAATAATGACTTTCAATGTTCATGTTTTTACTTCCACGCGGCTTTAGGAAGAAGTCCATCACTCCCCATAGGCCAGAGGACGTTTTGTTCAAGGTTTTGATGGATGTACGTTGTCAAAATTTCCATATCAGATGCTATAGTCGTTGTTCTAGGTATTAGCTTAAAATTTAAATTATTTTGGTTTCTAATCCAAAGTCTAAACCTAGAAGAAACGCTTCGCAGAGACAAAATATTACCGTGCTTGAAGGAGAATGGCTTGCCAGAGTAAAAGAAAGCAAGACAGTTAACAACATTACACAATCACAATCTTTGCTGGTTTTTGAGGATTTTTTGCGGCTAAACACGAATGGTGATGGAAAAAACGAATGTAATTACCTCTCAGAGTGGAGAAAAGCGTTGACGGCAAATTCGAGTCCTGAGTCGATTCGCACTCTTAAACTCGAGTTCACTCGAGTTCTTTTCTTCTTTTCAAAAACAAACTTGGCTTTTCTCACACGACTGTTTGAGTATGTCATGTTGCATAGCACACCAAAGAAAAGAAAACGGTTGATACGTTAAATACATCTGATCAGGGAAAAGATAAGCTGCCTCTTCCCAGAAAAGTTATTTCAGATGAATTGGCCAATTAATCGGCCAATTAATCTGGTAATGCAATTTGGTAATTGTGTTCCGTAATATTTATAGATAGTTACAAGACTTCTAATAAAATGGTATCTAAGATCAAGAAAAACAGATTTTTTTAATAGTTATTGCAGATTTTTTTGTAATAGTAATTGTAAGTTTTTTTTTTTTTTTTGTTATCGTATATTGTTGATATTTTAAATTTAGTAAAACTCTGATATATTGTTGATGATGTTGCAATATATTTGGTTTTTGTTGATGATAATAAAACAGTGGTTTGTTTTTTTAACAACAAAGAAATTACACCAAGACTGAGGCTGAAAACATATCCTAGAGTGTTCTTTCTATCATCAATACAACCTTCTTAATCAATATTTGTGTATCCAACCAGTCCAAAATCTTCAGTTGACTTATATAAAATACCAAAATTAATTGTGCCATGCATATACTTGAGTATTCTCTTTACTGCACGAAAATGGACATCAGTTGAATCTTGCATATATCTTGAAGTTAAGCTTACTGCATACATAATGTCAGGTATGGTGGCTATAAGATACATAATACTGTCAACTAAGCATCTTTACACTGTAACATCCACCTTTTTATTTCCATCATCTTTGATCAACTTTTCATTCTAATTCAAAGGTGTATGCATAGGTTTACAATTTTTTATTCTAAATTTGTCAAGCAGATCCGTTGCATACTTTTGTTGCAAAATAAAAATACCATCATTCAATTGTCTTACTTCTATACCAAGAAAATAATACATCATACCTAAATCAATCATTTCAAATTTATGCTTCATACCATTTCTAAAGTCCTGTATCAACACCTCGTTATTATTAGTATAAATCAAGTCATCAACGTATAAGCAAAAAACAAACAGATCATGAGTACCTATAGATTTGATATACAATGTGGGCTCACTTTTGCTTCTACTACAACCATGTTTCAAAATATATCCATCACTTCTACTATACCAAGCCCTAGGCGCTTGTTTGAGGCCATAGAGGACTTTCTTTAACTTGTAAACCTTGTGCTCTTGTTCTGCAACTTTGAAACCTGATGGCTATTCTAAAAATATCTCTTCATTCAAGTAACAATTCAGAAATGATGATTTAACATCAAATTAAAGAACTGACAATTTAAATTGTCTTGTCAAGGCCAAAACAACTCTAATGATATCAAGTCATGCAACAGGAGCATAAGTCTCATCATAATCTATGCCTACATTCTAAAAGTAGCCTTTAGCTACCGATCTGGCTTTATGACCCATCAAATTTATATTTTATTTTGTAAACCCACTCTAATTCAATAAGATTATTTTTTTGTGGAGGATCCATAAGCTCTCATGTTCCATTTCTTTCAATGGAAACAATCTCTTTCTTTATGGCTTCATGCCAAACTTCATCTTTCACTACATCTCTAAAATTTCTTTTCTCTACTTGGATATGAGTCAATAAAGTATTATTCATGACTAAACTGAAACCAGAAGTTCTTTTATAAATTTCTATAAGATATTTTACCTTCCTTGATGGAGGACTTGTAGGAATATTTAGGTTAGATTAAGAAGATGATAAACTTGATGAAATGGTTGTGGAACTTGAGTTGTTGCTTAGCCCAATATAATGAGGTACCACTCTTGGGCTATTGCATATTTTGACAACTTGAGGTACAACTTCTAGTTCTATATTCATAAATATCTTATTATTCTATTGCACACTTCCATCCCACTACCATGCTCTATTTTTAGTAAAAATCACATCACGACTGACAATCAAGTTCCCAATAAAAGAATTATATAGCTTGTATTCTTCTATTTCCTCATTATCATCAAGTTTATATCTCTTTTATTTAGCAACATGAGCATATCCAATACAACCAAATATTTTCAGATGTGCTACATCGAGCTTTCTTCCACACCATGCTTCATTAGGAGTCATATTCTTTACAAATTTTTTTGGGCATCTATTCAACAAATAGATAGAAGTAGCTACAACTTCAGCCCAAAAAAATATGTAAGAGCCTTTGCTTTAAGAATATTTTTTGCCATCTCCATAATCGTCTGATTCTTCTGTTTTACAATCCCATTTTGTTGTGGAGTATAGCTTGTCATCAGTTACCTACAAATACAACATTTTTTGTAAAAATAACCACTCTACTTTTCATTGGAAGTAAATTCTCCCCCTCTATATATATGTAGGGTGTTTAAAAAATAGCCACTTTGTATTTCTACGTCAGCTTTTAATTGTCAAAAAATAGAGAAAGCTTATGATTTTTCTTTAATAAAATATGCTCAAGTCCTATTGAAATCATCAACAAATATGATAAAATACCTAATTTTGTTTAGCAATAAGGTCCGCATTGGATCACAAATATCTACATGTACTAGCTAAAATGGCTCCTTAGCTCCCCAAGCTCTTCTTACTAGAAAAAAACTCAAGGCAACTTTTCAAGAATACAACCTTCACAAATTTGATCATCACATTCAATCAACAAAATACCATTCACCATGTACTTTTGATACAGTAGCTTTAGACTTCAAAAATTCAAATGCCCATATCTCATATGCCACAATCAATATTTATCATCTAAAACAACCTCCAAGGCTTGAGTTTGTGCATATACCAATCTCAAAGGAAAGATTCTATTAGGTAGCATACTAATATTCATTATAATCTGGTTGCTACCAACTTTATCATAATTGATACATTTATTGTTATAAAAAATAATTGAATATCCCTTCTGAATAAGCTATTCAATGCTTAAGATATTATGGGTAACTCAAGCACATAGATGATATAATGAATAAAAGTTTGCATTCCCTATCTTGTTTTGATTGAAATGGTCCCTTTGCATTTGACTTTAACTTTGTTTCATTTCCAAGCTTTACTTGGAAATTAACATAATCATCTAAATTTGTAAAAATATCCATGTTTCCAGTCATATGATTGCTACATCCACTATCTAGGAGCCATACATTATCACATACTTATTTTTTTATATCACATGCCAAAAATAAATTATTTTGTGCTTCCTTCTCTTCAAAATTGTTAGCATGTTCTTTCTTCCTTTTCCAACAATAAAAAACATAATGATAAAATATTTTATAGTAATAACATTAAATTTGAGATTTATCATAATTACCTCTTCCTTTGTACTTTGTTCTACCTTTACCACACTGATTTCTACCTCCATCTCTGCTTGAGCCTACACCACCATGTCGTCTTCATCTAAATTTTTCTCTACCTTTGTTTGAGGATGAGCCTTCAGTTTCTCTTCCTTCATATTTGGAAATATTAAGTTTTGTTTGAAATGCTTTTTCAATTGGCATATCTACAGGCCTATTTATCCTTTGTTCATGACTTTGAAATGATCTCATCAGCTCACTAACTGATAGTTATGATAAGTCTTGATTCTTCAATGGCAATTACCACACCATCATATTTTGGAGGTAGGATTCTTAAAAAAAATTCTACAATCTTCTGATTTATTAGATTTTCTTTATGGTATCTAATTTGATTTACTAATCCCATAATACGATAGAAAATTCTTGTATAGACTCAAAGTTCTTCATAAATAAAATTTCAGCAACCCTTCTAAGATATTGAAGTCTTACAATTTTTTATTTGATTTATACCCTCATATGCCATCGGCAATAAATCCTAGGCTTCCTTTGACTTTATGGTTGTAAGTATTCTTAGAAATATGGACTCATCCATGGCTTGTTGAATAAAAAATAGGGCCTTTGAATCCTTTTTTTAATTCTCTTTCAACTAATCCTTTTGTGCCTATGTTCATTTGGCTAGAGCTTGAGCATTTATTGGCTTTGTATATCCATTTTCTACTATATCCCATAAGTCTTATGACTTGGATCAAGTTTTCATTTTTATGCTCCAGAAGTCATAATTATCCTCCTCAAATAGAGGGATTTGTGATTGAGAAAGACTTAAATTATTTGTAGCAATTAAAAAAGCTTTTTTAATTTTTATTTTAATGTTACCAAGTATTGGTACTTTAGAACAAAGACTATAAATACCATGCTTGATGTTCTAGGCCTCCCATAAAATATATACACCTAGGCTTTGATCGATCAATATTTGATAAACATTGAATTCTTCTCTAGAAAAATTGTGAATCCTCTTGAAGAGTCAAATATCCACCCAACTCTAATATTACCACTATGTTTATGGTGTAAATTTTCTGCACATAATTCTTGGTACTTGTCACCCCTTGGCTCAAGGACTTTCAGCCACACTTTGTGAATGTTGTATTCTTGGAAAGTTGCACTAATAATTTTTTCTAGTAGGAAGAGCTTGGGGAGCTAAGGAGCCACTTCAGCTAGCACATGTAGATATGTGTGGTCCAATGCAGACCTTATCGCTAAACAAATGTCAGTATTTTATCATTTTTTTTATGATTTTAATAGGAGGACATGAGCACATTTTATTAAAGAAAAACATAAATTTCTCTATTTTTTTACCAATTTAAAGCTATGGTAGAAAAGCATAGTGACTATTTTTAAATACCCTGCATATAGACAGAGAAAATACTTTACCTCCCATGAATAGTGGAGTGGTTATTTTTGTAGAAAATATGGTGTTTACAGGTAATTGATGACAAGCTATACTCCACAAAAAATGAGGTTACAAAACACAAGAATTAAACGATTGTGAAGATGACCAGAAACATTCTTAAAGCAAAGGTTCTTACATATTTTTTTGGGCTAAAGTTGTAGCTACTTCTATCTATTTATTGAATATTTTCTCAATAAAATTTATAAAGAATATGATTACTCATGAAGCATGGTGTGGAAGAAAGCTTGGTGTAACACATATAAGGATATTTTATTGTATTGGATATGCTCATGTCCCTAAAGAAAAGATACATAAACTTGATGATAATGAGAAAACAAAAGAATATAGGCTATATAATCCTTTGACAAGGAACTTGATTGTCAGTCGTGATGTGATTTTTACTAAAAATAAAGTATGGCAGTGAGACGAAAGTGTACAATAGAATAATCTAATATTTGTAGATATAGAACCAGAAGTGGTGCCTCAAGCTATCAAACCAAGAAATAGCCCAAGAGTGATACCTCATCCTACTAAGCAACAACTCAAGTTCTATAACCACTCCATCAAGTTCATCATCTTATTCCTTCTATGGCATACATCCTCTTACAAGCAGCGAAAATGGAACATGTCACGAAATCGTGATGTTTCGTACCATTTTGTTCTCTCCGTGCTTTCACATCGTGAAAACAAGACATGTCATGAAATCGTGACACTTCTTGTCTATTTAGCTTCTTCTCCACAATATGTCGCGAAATCGCAACGTTTCCTTGCTTACTCTACTGTTGCCACTTTCTATCGTGAAATCGTAATGTCTTCTTCTTGCTTGGTCTCATCTTCAAAAGTGTCACAAAATCGCGATGATTTTTATATTCTGGCCCTTGTTCACTTTTCTGTCATGAAATCGCGACAAGGTTCATTGTCATTGCCCTTTTCTCAATTATGTCACAAAATCATGACATCATTTGTCACTCTACTCCATGTCCATCGCAAGTCACAAAAACATGACATGTCACAATTTCAGGACATTTTTGCTGCTCTACCTCCGTTGACCACTTTGACTGCAATTTTGGAACATGTCGCGATATCACAACATTCTCTGACTTTGGCTTCTCTCTCCTCAAAAGACCTGTGATAACGCGACATGTCGCGATATCGCGACGATTTTGAACCTGTGCTCTCCATGCTGCTTTTGGTCGCGATATCACGACAGTCTTTGGACTTAGGTATTTTGGGATCAAAACTCATAGAAACACAGATAAGTGAGCATTTTAACAATTAATGCATGAATAATCACGAATCAAAACAATGTGGCAAAAATGCCAACAAGACCGTACCTACATTGTGCCACATATTGGAGGGTGAGATGGCCTACAACATCTTGCTGGTTCGGTCGTGGATCAGGGACATGAAGTGTGTCCCTTCGATAGCTCATCAATGTTTAAAGTATACATTTGAAGGGGAGGTGCATGTAGTCCTAACAAACTTGGAACCCTTAAAGTATTGTAATGTGGTGCAACTGATGTCGCAATCGACCTTGCCATCAACACATTTGGATTTCTAGTTAAATTCATCTAAACAGGGTCCAATTCCATAGGAATCCCCGTTAGAAAGTTCTTCAAAACCCCAGCTGGGTTCATCTTCATCGTCTGGTCCTCCACCAATGACACCATCTATGGAGAACAAACAAAATGACAAAGGGAAGAAACCCCTGGAAGAGGCAAAACCTTTGGAAGAGACACTGCCATCAGTATCAACTATCTCTATGGAGAAAATGCCTATCCAAATGGAAGTTGAGGCTCCTAGTCAACCCGACATGGAGTGGACTCAAGGAGAACTTCCATTCCCTCCCCCTCAACAGCCAACGATCAACATTGAAATGGCCAATATGGGCCTGGGGGAGTATCTGGTGTGGAATATTGTAGCAACACCCGCACTAGAGTCCATGCAGGACATGGGGAGACCTCACCTTCCCATTGGCACTATTGTTCCCCTAGGCTACCCACCGAAACAGACAAATTTTGTGTATGGGGGCCTTGATCATGGCGTTGCACCATGCAAGCAAGAGGACGGGGATGAAGAGCCTTTTGCTAAAAATGTAAATTATTTGTCTAACCCAAAATTTGCTCTGAGATACCTTGGCCAATGCAATTGGCACGGATATGGGTTAGATAGATATGAACAAGGGGTATGTGTTCTTTGCCAACCAAGATATCAAATGTCGTATGACAAGTCAGGAGTAGGGTTCAACCACCCCTTGCCCCTGGAAATCTTGGTAGAGAACATGCAAGGCCTAGAGATAGTCAACAAGGGGGGGTTGACATCAGATCCATATGCCAACCCTAATACCATATATACATTGAGGGATTATCTCACATTAACAAAAATCAACCTTGTTGGCCATAACAATCCCTTCCCTTCGCTCGAGATAGGAGAGATCTCGAGAGCTCATTTTTAGGGAGAGTCTAGACAATGGCAAGAAGGGTCCTCAGAGGACGAATTGGAATATGAGGTAGCACCATGGGACCCCTTCGAATCAGATAACAATCACTCATAGGTGATCCCCATGGATGATTATCAAGAAAACCTCTTGACAATGTTCCCCTTGGATGCTCTTATCGAGCAAGCGCCACTCCAAGGAGATCAAGTCCCCCCGTAGAGAGCGGAACAACCTCAATGGGGCCAGATCAATTTGCTTGAGCAAGGCAAGCCTTCAATGCTGTAAGCAGTTGAAGCCAATGAAGGCCTTTGGATCTCCGATAGTGATTATGAAGACGAAACAGAAATGACATATCTTAATCACATGTGGCAAATGTGGTGACCATACCCCTTGGATATTAACGACTTGTTCGAACAATTAAACATAAGGCTTGGGCATGAGTGGTACGTAGACCCAGCACGGTGGGACCAAGTGTTAGACCCGCTACTCTAGGCATACGAAGCATACCTTCTACCCAGAGACCCTATAGTGCCATCAGTGTCGAGGGTAGACCCTGTATTCTTATCTACACATAGGGCCGATCCATTCGTGCCTGTCCCTCTAGAGCTAGATCTAGAGCATAGAGAGCATCTAGGATGTCCGCGCACCCGCACCCACACCCACGGTAATGGAGACCAAAATAATTCCATCAACATGATCTCCATTTATTTAACCACTCCCATCCATAATCTGGCCGATCTAGCACAGTCATTGTCTCTAGACATAGATGCCATCGACTGGGATCATGTCAATTCCCCTCCATCCCCATCCGAGACTGGCATTTCAGTGAAATGCTTCATTTTACCCCTAGGCCAACTCAGGATATTTTCCATGCTAAATAGGAGCCCGAGGTTCCTAATGATGATCTTAACTCAGCAAATGATATCCATTTTATCTCGACTCCACATCAGTTGGAGGACGGATCCCACATGTCAGTCGAGGAGATGACTGACGTAGACATCAGCTCAAACCCAATGAATCAACAGATCATCAAGCTGGGGGTAATTTTATCCCTCGAAGAGCGAGCTGACTACATTGCCCTTCTCAAAGAGAAGAAGGAGGTTTTTGCATGGTCATACAGAGACATGTTGGGACTAGACCCACAGCTAGTCACACACAATCTAACGCTTGATCTGACAGTCAAGCCAGTTAAGCAAAAACTACGTAAGATGCACCCAATAGTGGCCTTGATTGTCAAATATGAATTGCAAAAGCTGTTGGATGCATAGTTTGTCATTTGCATGGATTATCCACCATGGCTGTCCAACATGGTGCCCGTCAAGGAGCCTGACGGTAGGATTCGCATATGCACTAATTTTTGAGATCTAAACAAAGCAAGTCCTAAGGATTATTTTCCCTTGTCGAGCATTGATGCATTGGTATATGCTACAGCGTGTCATGAAATGCTTTCCTTCATGGATGGTTTCTCGAGATATAATAAGATTTGCATCAATCCTGAGGACCAGCTAAAAACGGCGTTCATAATGCCTTGGGGAACATTTTGTTATAAGGTCATGCCTTTTGGACTTAAAAATGCTGGTGCCACCTACCAACGTGCCATGACATATATCTTCTATGATTACATGCACAAGACTTTGGAATATTACATGGATGATTTGTTGGCCAAGTCTCTTTTATGCCCACATCATCTCGGTGACTTAAGCAAGATCCTCAATCGCCTCATGGAACATAGAGTCAGACTGAATCCTAAGAAGTGCATTTTTGGTGTCACATTTGGAAAACTCTTGGGTTTCATAGTATCAAAACGAGGTATTGAGGTGGACCCAAAAAAAGTCAAGGCAATCCTTGAAATGCTTCCCCCAACTACCATCAAGCAGCTCAGAAGCCTGCAAGGAAAGGTCGCGTCGATCAAGCGCTTCATAGCGTAGCTATCTGACAAGTGCTGACCCATGAACAAGTTGTTACACAAGGGGGTAGCATTTCACTGGGATGACAAGTGCCAGTCAGCCTTCAATGACATTAACCAATACTTGGCTTCACCGCCAGTATTGGCACCACCTAGACCAGTAGTGTCATTCTACTTATACATCTTAGTTATTGAGGTGGCACTGGGAGCCATGTTAGCCTAGAAGAATGAACTTCACAGAGAATAGGCTACTTATTATCTTAGCCACACCCTGTTCAGCTATGAACTTAACTATGCATACATTGAAAAACTTTGCCTGGCAATGGTGTTTGCTACTAAAAAGTTGTGCCATTACATGCTGAGCAACAAGACATATGTTGTATCTAAGGAGAATCCATTGTGGTACATGATGATTCATACTTATCATAGTAGCTACACAGAAAAATGGATCATGTTGTTGAAATAATTTGACATAGAGTTTATCGGACAGAAATCCATAAAAGTTCAGGTCATAGCCGATCAACCAGCAGAGGCTCCTCTCGAAGACGATCAGCCTCTGGTCATAGAACTACCCAATGATAGGGTCTTCCATGTCTTAGAATCAATAGATTTTGACAAGCCTGAGTCACAGGCTGACATAACCCTATTTTTTGATGGTTCTAAATGTGAGCAAGGTGGTGGCACGGAAATAGTATTCTTCACACCACAGGGTGCTCCAATGCCCCTATCATTTAAATTAAATTTCCCATGCACAAACAACAATGCAGAGTATGAAGCCTTGCTCATAGGTCTTCAGACAACAATGACCATGAACATTAAACGATTGAACATCTTTGGTGATTATTGGGAAAGAAAAGTAAAAATTGGTCTTATATTTTTCACCCCCTCTTAGTATAAGTTTGTGTTCTTAAAATGGTATCATAGCAGGTTCCTTCGAAAGATTTTAACAACTTGAAGGAATAGCTTACAAGAACACAAATGGATTCCAAGGATAATTTAGCACCAATGTTTTATGGAAGTGATTATGTATTCTGGAGCATGAGAATGAAGATTCACCTAATGGCACTTGGGAATGAAATATGGGAAGTAGTTGAAAATAGATACACACCACCAGCTACTCCACCTACAAAAAAATATGGTAAGCTCCTACATCACTACAATTCAAAAGCAATGAATGCAATTTTAAGAGGTTTGCATAGAATAGAGTTTTTCAAGGTTATGCACTACAAATCAGCAAAGAAAATTTGGGATAAGTTGTAAGGCATATATGAAGGAGATAAAAAGGTCAAAAAGGTAAAATTGAGAAATATCAAGGGACAATTTGAAGAACTAAGAATGAAGGATGAGGAAAGCATTAGTTCTTATCTACTTCATGTAGATGAGGTTGTTAACTCCATGCAAGGGCTTGGACTTGAAGTTCAATAACCTTATGTTTGTGATAAGATTCTAAGGTCACTCCCAAAAAGGTTTAGTGAAAATATTTCAGCTATAAATGAATCAAAATATGGTGATATTTTGACAAGAGATGAATTATTTGGCATTCTTACAACTTTTGAGATGATAACAAAAGAGGAACCTAATCCATAAAAAGAAGCAGCCTTCAAAGCCACTAAGAAAACAAAGGGTAAGAATTAAGACTCAAGTAATGACTTATTTGGTGATGAAGAAGTAAATTATGGCAGAAGGAACAAAGATCCAATAAAGTTTAAAGGTAGGAAATTTGTTAGATGTTTCTATTGTGGGAAGTATGGTCACTATGCATCTAACTATCAAGAATCTAGAAATAGCAATGATGAGGAAAAACAGGAACATAAGAACAGGGAAATAGAAAAACATAGGTACCAAAAGAAAAGCAAGGATGGACAAGGTAGGCAAGGAAAGAAGTTCTTCCAAAGATAGAAGAAGAGATTCTATGTAGATAAATCAAGTAAGTACTCAATTAAGAGTGATGAAAATTCCTTATAAAATTATGAAGTATTGTTTCTAACAAAATAAAAGGAAGTAGTTGAGATAAGATCACCAATAACCTCAAGTGTTTTAGATGTGGTAATTTTGGTCAAATTGAATATAGTTGTACAAGAAGTGGTTTCAGTTTCAGTGATGATGAATATGAGGATACACTTGAAGGACCACAAGAGAATCTACTGATGTCAATAGAAGATGAAGCAGGTGATCCTATAGAAGAAAAATAAAAAAGGAATGGAGATGACTCAAAAAGCAAAGAAATAGAGTAAGAATCATAAATATGAGAGGTTGATCTAGTAGGTGATCTTACTTCTCTTGATGCATTATGGAAGGAAAGAAAGTAGAATGCAAAACTCACACTTCAATTTTATGAAGAGAAAGGAAGGCTTATAGAGGATATAAATAAGTTTATGGCTAAGATAAGAAGATTCAATGAGAAGTTAGAAGCTAAGGTTCTAGAATGTGAGAAACTAGAACAGGAAGTAGTTTCACTAAGGATGGAAGTGAAAGACTCTAAGGATAAGCTACATAGGTTTGGGAAGATCTAAAAAACCATAGATAATATTATCAAGGGATAAATATGATCAACAAATAAAATAGGACTTGGATTTAAACAAGAATAAAGGAAACAAGGAGAGGAGTCAATCTCAAATTCTGAAGAAGAAAAAACTTCAGAAGAAGAAAGTGAAAGGGAGTGTGAAACTTCTGAAGATGAATAGGACAACAGGAAGTTCAACAAGGAAAGGAAAAATACACAAATAAGGAACATAAGGAATAGGAGGCAGAATAGAGTAGAAGATACTAAGAGACCAATAAGGTCAAGGTAAGGTAATTTCAATAGATGATGCTTCTCATGTCATAGGTTTGGTTACAAGGCTTCACAGTGTAGGACACAAGGAAGACAGGAATATGGAAATTTTAGGAACAAGCAGCTCTTTCAAGGGTATTACTACTCTTGTAATCAATTTGTTCACAAGGCAATGAATTGCAAGGTTCATGACAGGAATAGATATGGCTTCACCAATAGAAATCCTAAGACATTTGCACCTCCAAGGAATAACAATATTAAGTGTTATAAGTGCAATAATAATGGGCATATAGCAAAATGGTATAGAGAAAAAATTCCAGAGACAAGCAAGAATAGGAACAATCAGAGGGATCAGAAGGATCAGTTTAGGATGAAAGCAGACAAAGGCAAAGATCAGTGCTTGATGGGAGTAGAGATTCTCCCACCCCATAACTAACCACCTCAAGAGGAGGTGGGGGAGAGACTAAGCTAAGAAACTCATTCTTAGCCCTGAGCCCCAAAGGTGACCCTTTGCCATTTATGTCAAAGGGGGAGATATTTGAGTAAGGGAGAGAGATTTGATTTAAGGGGAGAGCATTGAGTCAAAGGGAGCAGTTTCCTAGGGGGAGCAAAATAGAAAAATATTAAGGAAATGATAAAAGGCAATTGGGTTGCCATAAATGACGAAGGGGGAGATTATTGGAAATATGAGCAGGTTTTGTTGTCATTGATGTCAAGAAGTGAGCACCAGTGAACATTAATTTCAGTGAGAAGCATCATTTTCAAGTTTCGTAATCAAGTGCAAAAGAAATTTTCCTCCCAGGTGGTCAGATGAGGTTTAAAGGGCAAAAGGAAGGCCCAACCAAAATAATATTATAATAATTTATTATAATATTAAAGGTTAAAGACCCAGAGATTTAATTAATTATAATAGTTTTATTATAATTTAATTTATAAATTAATTTAATTAACTTGTAAAGTTATTAAGTTAATTGTAAATTAATTATAATTTAATTATATGTTAATTTATAAATTAATTTAAGCTAACCCTAAATATAGGGTTATAAAGTTTATAATTTGAATTTTAAAATTATTCAAATAAATCACACCGACATCGTTGAAGACATCATTATTCATATAAAGGAGGGAAGAAACCCAAGGCATTAATAATCTGTGATTGATGTTCTAGGTATATTTTTTTTGCATATGGTAAAAGAGGCGATCGTGGGTTTTTCGAAGAGTGTGCAAGGTAGAAGACAAGAAAAGGATATTTTTGTTTCATATCCCAAAGTGTGTTGTAGCACAACCGGCATCAAGGCAATCATCAAGTCATTGGCAAGCATGAGGTGCAGGGATCAAATCCCATGGGCTTGCATTTTGCAAAGTGGAGGAAGTATTTTGGTAGAGACTACACACTAGGAGGAATACAAAGGAAAGGCATAAGCCTTTCTCTTTGTGTTGTGGCTTGTAGCCCACATTGTGGGTGAGTGCCTTGCTAAGGCACCTGGCTAGTAGAGTTTTCAAGTTTGAAACCCATCGAGGCACCTTTTGCACTGTATAAGGTATGCACTAGTTCTAAAATTTGCGAAGGTAAATTTTTTTAAAGAATTTTAAATTGGAATTTGCATAAGGTTTTTGTGAGGGATATAAAAGGTTTGGCATTATTTTTTTAGGGTTTGATTTTTGAGTGTTATGAGCTTAGTGAAAGGAGTAATAAGGTGTGCCATAGGAGTTAGAAATATTTGTTGAATACAAATTTAATAATTGCATTGGAAGGAGAAATAAAGTTGATTAAATTATGATATTTGACTTGGTGAAATATTCTTGTGAAAAATTATTGAGAACAAATATTTGCTATCTAACCCTAGTATTGGAAAAAGGAGTGGTTGTAATCGAGATAGATGTTTGAGGTCAAATCATATTCAAACAAGAGGTAAGGGTACATTATCCTTGAGTGTGATTGTTGAATGTTATGTTTGCTAAGTTGGAGTGAAAAGGGTTATTTTTATGAGCATTATTGAGAGTGATGGTTAAAGGTTTTTCGAGTGAAATTTTGCACTAAAAAACCTTTTTTGATAAGCATTGTTGAGTAAGTCTTTACATACTTGATTGGTGAATGCTTAAGTGAGAACTTGTGAACTATCTTGAATGCAAATATCATGAGTATCATTGTTATGTGAATGTGAGAACATCCAATGTGAGATTTTTTGAGAGAATTGAATGAAACATTGGCTTAGGGTTTTGCAATAAAGTTGGTTTCATTGGTTAAGTTGATTGAGCTACAGTAATTGGAAAGTGTTGAAGTGATAGTTCAAGTTCTGTGAAACAAATTATTCTTTGTTCTAAATTGATTTGCAAGAGAGATTGAAAGTGATTGTGTGAAACATATTGAGTCTCTGACCATTCTCTATATGTTTCTGATATTTGCAAGTGAGTTTGAAAAGTGATGAGTATTGTTTTTAGTGAGTAACATATTGAGTCTCTAACCATTCTCTATGTGTTACTATGAATTATGAGTGAAACTTGTTTATACAAGTGAAAGAGGTTTTCTATGATTGAGTTGAGTTGAGTAAGTAAGTTTGCCATTGTGTTGAATAATTTTTGGATATATTTGTGTGAGCTTTTGTGGAATCTTAAAATCATATTGGATAGAGGAGAGGCAAGTCTTGGTGAAGACTTGTTTAACAGATTTGTGTGAGCTTTTATGGAAGCTTACAATCAGTTTGGATAGATGTGAGGCAAGTCTTGGTGAAGACTTTTTGGATATATTTGTGTGAGATTTTTTGGAAGCTTACAATCAAATATTGAACAAGTTCTAGTGTGGAATTGTTAAGAAGATTTGAAGGAAGTCTTAGAGAATACTTGAGAGCATATTGGACAAGTTCTTGAGAGGACTTGTGGACATATTTGAGATAGGTATTTGAGAATACTTGAGAGCTAAGTTAATTGATTTTTTCAAACCTTGAGTTAGGGTTTGGGATAGATCTAGCAGAGGTGATTGATCAGGATTTGTGGTCAAGCTTAAATATAGAAAGAGGATATATTTTGGTGTAGATATGAGGACAAATTTGTACCAAACCAGAGATAGATACTGAGCAGGTTTTGTGCTAGACCAGAGGACTGAGTTTAGTACAAACCAAGATAGATATCAAGCAGATTTATGCTAGACCGAAGAACTGTGTTTAGTGCAGATTTGATATAGATATTGAGCAAAGATTTGGAGGTGAAAGAGCCAAGGACAATAGTCTCCAATGGATAGATATCCATTAGCTAGGATAGAGAGGACATAGGTCTTCATTGGAGAGATATCCATATCCCAAGGTAGTGGAGGTAGTTGTCTTATAGAGGTTCACCAACCCGAGCAGAGGAGGAGTTCTCTTGTGGATAGAGATCCACAAACTAGATTATGGGATTGGTGTCTCCTTTGGATAGAGGTCCATAAACATTATAATAGGGAAAGGTTTCCCAAGATATTTGTTGAGAAAATTTTAGTAAAATATTTTCTCCGTGGAGTAGCCTACATTGGGTAAACCACGTTAAATTGGTATCTCTATTGTGTGTGGTGCTTTGTATTACTTTGATTACTATTTTTTATATTGCCATTGATATATTGCATAATTAATATTTGGAAAGAAAATTAAAATGCGATATTATACTATTCACCTTGTTGGGAATAAAAGGAGATGAGATGTATTATACAAGAATGAGGTTACAATATATAGGCATAAGCCTATATGACAAGTGTCAATGAAATTGACAAGTGTCAAAAAGTAGGTATAGTGCACATTAGAATATTCTAACATTCCCCCTTAATGTGCACTATCCTAACTATAGAAAAAAAACAAGTCAACATTAGGTAACATTCCCCCTTAATGTTGACTTCTCTAAAAAATCCTATCATCCTCTTTTATTATAAGATTTTGTCTAGGCTCGTGCTATTTGTGCTTGGCTCCCCAGCTATGAATAATGCTAGATCATCAGTGTATATATATATATCAATCTGTTACTACAGGGTCAGCCACTACCTTGGATCTATTGCCATTGGATCAACCATCTAAGTGCCTCAGGGTCATCCTGTGTGCCTCAGGGTTGGCCACTTTTGGATATGTTGCCTCTGCAGGTCATCCTCCAGGTATGTTGTCTCTCGTAGGTCACTAACTAGATTCACCATGAATATCATCCCCCCTCATGGTGAACTCAATATAGAAGGTTTCAAACTTGCCAAAAATTCACCTTAATACAAAAGAAATACAGGCCATGAAATACAATAAAATAAGCCATAGATCCAAAATGTGGAGGAGAAGAAAGAAGAGAGAAGAGAATAGAATATTCAAAAGTGTCTTTGTCTATAGTCTTCAGAAGTAGATTTGGAAAAAACTTTGGATAGAGTATAGGGTATCTATGTTTGTAGTCCCTAGAGTAGGTGTCCTTATGGTGACCTTTCATCTCATCAGAGTGCATGGGTAACCAGCCGCTGCATCCACTAGGTCTATAGAGAAGGTTACTAGGTACAAGGATCACATACAAATTTACCTTGGGAGTGTTGGGTACAACCGAGAGTGCACTCCAAGGTATAAAACTTTAAGGCTAAAAAATACAAATAAAATTGCCTCAAAATGAATTTTGGACACCACCAATGTGTTCATCATGGAAAAACCTTTTCGACAACTATAAATATCCCTATGTTTGAGTTTCAATGAGGCCTTCACTTCTTGAATACAATAAAGTGGCCATGAGGGCCTTTCACTTTTACTTTCCATTTTTGAAAAAATGGCCAATAAGGTCATATTCTCAGCCAATATGTCACGAAAATCAACAAAATTGCTCAATAGCAGCAATCAATACTATTGGACAATCAATACAATTATCACAAAAAACTGATTCCTTTTTAATTTAGATTCCTCTTCTTTGAAATAACCCTCTTTTAAAATAAAATACCTTACCCATCCTATCATAATTTTATAAAACTTCGGTGCCCATTTTCTCATACAAAATAATGAAAAAAATATATGGTTCTCGCTTCATCAGGGAAAAAAACATAAGATGCCCCATGTGGGCGGCATTCATTAGTTTACTCACCACCATCATTAAATTTGTGTGGCTTGAGATATGCATCATGAAAATTTTTCTATAGTTAGCATTTAGAACATTCACAATGGAGAAGAACTCAATGGGGGCCACTACCATTACCAATAATCCTATCCACACTACATTTTCTTCGTTGGCTGTCAATAGGATGTTGAATTATTCGATCATATCTTTAGGTGCCAAGTGTCACATGCAGCCAAATCCATGCACGAGCAAAACAAGACAACATGTTTGACTAGTATATTTTATGAAAATCTTCACCAGTGATATCCTTCGATTAAATTCCCCACACGATGCACATACTCTATTGCAATAAACACCAATCATCATTATTGACTGTAATACTCCATTCCACAAAGGTAGTCGTTGGCAATGGATCCACATGTAGCATAAGCAGAGTTTTAGATGGCTCACACAAAATGCAAAACTTTAGCATCAAAGGTTCTATGATGTGGCCATAGAACAAGACAAAAAAAATGTACGAGAAATATTATTAAAAAATGGAGATTAAATAGGTTGTGTTCAAGAGAAACAGTGAGGCCAAAATTGATCGATGATCTTCTCGTTCTGTATCGCTCGGTATGTTATCTCCAAAATGCATTCCATGAGTGTTGCCATGTGGATGATCTACCACTTTTGAACCACCATGTGGAACCCTTTAAACTAGATGGTGTAATCTTTGCACTTTAACTTCATGTCTTCGAATACCTGCACATGGGTGGAGGGAAAATATAATTTGTTTTGTCTATGCCCATAATCAATGCTTGGCCATGGGAACCTCAAAACATAATATTATGTGACCATGGAACCATTTACAGCATAGACGGGACATTATACTCCTTACACGTTTTACAAAAAAATAGGTCTTCACCCCACGCCAAGCTGGTGGCACTCCAAAATATTATCCTCGTCATCTTTGGGGAATCAAAAAATCCACGGTCATCTAACATAGTGATCATAAAATACATGTGTATTTTAATGGCTATAATATTACCACCAACATTGTGCCACCATCACTGTGCCCTCTCAGTTGCGCCCTCTCAGCTGGCCTAGTGCCCTCTCAACTTTGCCTAGCGTATGCAAGCACCACTAACATAGAAGGTTGAAAGGGATGTCATCTGCATGATACATGAAATACTATGTTATTTGTTTTCAAACTTCAACATGGACCCTCAATGTCATCCAATCATCATTATCAAAAAACATTAGTATCACCCGTGACAAGGAGATAAGGACCAAACTATTCTTCAACCAGAGCAACAAAACTATTCCCACAGGCTTCATGGGAAATAACATGATCCTCTCATCTAAATGAATCAGTGCATCCCAAAAATCTATTTGTAAGTAACAAAAAAAAATTGAATTCTCCTACTCAGTGATGTTATGAAGATCTAATCATAGATCAATGCTCAACAGGTTCTACACCATCCGTCATGCTTCAACAGTGTAGAAAGTGCTTCATGGTGCAAAAAAAAACTAAATCTTATTCTCAACCATGATGAGATACACATAGTTAGGAGATAATTCAAGTGCATCATTGATAGCCTCCAACATTTTTGTGCCTCGAGGCTTAGTTTATGTATCTTGATGATGGCCTGTATTTTTTTAAATGAAAGAGGTCATGCAAATTTAAAACACTGCCACTAGAATCACTAGCGCTTGCAACACAATGCCCTGCACAATATTTAATGCATCAAGAATTATTATTGGGTGAAGAGGGCATGTTATAAACATTGTATGAATCTACAATGTCAAATCATGCATAGATTAGATAGCACATTACAAGGCATTCTCATTACATTAACTCGATTTTATGAGGATCACAACCATCAAACCCTTTGAATTTTCCCATCTAATTTTTGCTGGTGGTAATAAAAAAATAGTAATGCCATTTTCATGAACAATGATTAGGGGGGTATCTAAAACAACATCTCCAATACTACGATTTCACATCCAAAACAACTTTCTAATGACCATGATTTACGGCGGTCTCCTTAGTGTGTTTCAACGAGTAGTGGGTTTTGGATTGATGAGTTTAATATCTTCAGTGGACAAAAAAAGCATCAAAGTCTTTGATAAGGGAGCATCAATCATGGGTGGTTCTTCATTAAACATCTTCTACAGGAAAGCACCACGCCGATGGCTTCCACAAGTTTTGATAGCTTTGAAAACTAGTGTCACCATGATAGTGAACTAGGGCCACCTAGTTCAGGAGCTACGGGAGCTATGCATCACCGTAAACATACTGGCCACCATGACACCATTCACAACTGAAACACAAACTTACTTCTTTTCATAAACTGAATGCAACATACAGAGAAACACCATGGATTCCGATGACATCCAGCATATCGCTAAGGTAAACCCCGCCTGTAGAAAAACTATTATTCAACACACCTCCCCGATCGAAACCACCATTGCACAAATTTTTGCACTCAATAACAAACTAAAGTGTGTGTTGGAATTCCTCTTTAGTCAAATGGCACATGAAACAGTTGTAGACAGGTTATCGTTTGTCTGATTGCAAAAAAAATCACACTCAAATAACTCTAGCCACATTCAAAAATAGTATTATCACTTCGAGTGGGATCGATAAAATCACACAAAATAGAAGGGACTCCCATGGTGTGATAAAAAATAGAAAATTCACCATGATCTTCCAAACCTATATCAAAGGAAAAAAAACTAATAAAAAATAGACAAAAATTCATGGCCCCAAGCATTGAAGCTTCAGGGGTAGCCATGAAACCCTCTC
The DNA here is from genome assembly GCA_028583015.1 of Wollemia nobilis. Lineage (NCBI taxonomy): Eukaryota > Viridiplantae > Streptophyta > Pinopsida > Araucariales > Araucariaceae > Wollemia > Wollemia nobilis. Next base: position 2,077,920 of record JAQPPZ010016752.1, read on the forward strand.
TTTCTCCAATCTAGCTTTCTGGTTTTTGATCCACAAATGTGGAGAGCATACTCCCTAAGCCATGGAGAATAAAAAATGGGAAAAAATGAGGGGGGGATTTCCATGAGTGAAATCCCCCCTCAAGGGGTTACACAGGGCAAGAGAGCGACTGCGCTCTGATACCAAATGTTGGAAATAAAAGAAGATGAGATGTATTATACAAGAATGAGGTTACAATATATAGGCATAAGCCTATATTACAAGTATCAATGAAACTGACAAGTGTCAAAAATTAGGCATAGTGTACATTAGAATATTCTAACACCCCCCCTCTCAGTATAAGCTTGTGTTCTTCACTAATCCTAATAACAAAAAAATAGTTCAATAAGTCTATGAAGCTAATCAAACATGTTCAATATCTGAGGTACCTTACCAATATATCCATTTAAGGTCTAGAAAGGTGTTGGATAATAATAAGGTGATCTTCACAAAAATTGAGGAACCTACCCAAAACTTGTTTGAAAAAGGAGGTAAATATGAAAAACCTGAAGATGATACAAAAAATTTACCAAAAAATATTCTAACAAAGCAAATATAGGTTCAAATCCCTCAAAATAAAGAAATGGAAATCCCATTTCCTAAAATATTGGCAATAACTAAAGAACCCTCCAAAATAGCTTTCAATTTTCTTCTAGAACTAGAAAATATTACCATTAAAATTCCTCTTTTGCAAGATATCAAGGATGTTTCTATTCACTCAAAATTAATAAAAAGTATGTTCACAACATATTCAAGGAGGAAAAAGAAAAATAAATCCCAAACCATTCAAGTTATTGGATAATTATCTGAGATAATGACTGGAGGAAGGTTAATGCTAAAATATGCAGATCCTCGAGTATCTATACTCACAGTCCACATTGGTAAAACAACCTTGCATAATGCCCTAGTAGATTTAGGGGATGCTATCAATGTTATGACTAAAGAAACAACAAAATATTTAGGGGTACATATGTTACAACCAACCTCTATAGTGCTTCAACTTACAAATAGATCCACTATCAAACCAGAAGGAAAGTTAGAAGACATTATAGTTTCTGTAAGCTCATGGGAGTATCCTGTAGACTTTATAGTCTTGCAACCAAACAAGAAACTAGGAGGACATCCCTTAATCCTAGGATTCCCATGGCTTGCAACAGTTGATACATACATTAGTCGTAGGTCTAGAAATTTGACTATTTCCAATGGTAAGCACCCCAAAGACCTCAGCTTGTTTCCTAAGTCAATATTAGATCATGATTTTTCAAAACAACTTTGGTATTATTTTCTTGATGATTTGAATGATATTCAAACTTTATCATTCAATGTGTTAAGTGAATATTTGCAACAAGATATTGAAGGACCACTATCACCACTATTGGATGATTAAAAGAAAGATCAATACACTAGTTGCTCACTTAAATCTGCCATATCTAATGATGAAACAAGTACAAGTCAATCTCATCAATTGGTGCCCTATACCTATCAATTAAATATTATTGAACACGAAATAATGGTAATAGATTCAAATACTAAGAACTACAAATAAATAGACATCATAGTTGGAAAAACTCTAAACATTAATAATGCACTCACAAGTATACAAGAATCACAATTGATAGATGTACTAAGGAAACATCAAACAACATATGCATGGAACTATGAGGATATGAAAGTAATACACCCAAATATATATACCCACCGCATATTTATTCAAGAAGGTTACCACCTAGTAAGGCAACCACAAAGAAGACTAAATCCATCCATGAAAGACATAGTTTAAGAAGAGATTATTAAGCTATTGAATGCAAGATTTATATACCCAATTTATGATAGCCAATGGGTTTCACCACTTGTAATAGTTTCCAAAAAAATGGAAAATGGAGAATTTGTGTGGACTATAGGGAATTAAACAAGGTGATAAAGAAGGATTACTTTCCTTTACCCTTCATTGATCACATCCTTGATACCTTGGCTGGAAAAAAGTACTTTTACTTGTTGGATGGCTTTAGCAAGTATAATCAGGTCTCAATAGAAGAATAAGATCAAGAGAAAACAAATTTTACATGTCCTATAGGTACCTATGCTTATAAATTTTTACCCTTTGGACTATGCAATGCACCTACTACTTTTTAGAGAGTTATTTTTGGCTATTTTACTGATTTAATTAATGAATGTGTAGAAATATATATGGATGACTTCATAGTTTATGGTAACACCTCTGAAGAAACCTTGTTGAGCATACAAAAATTTATTGTTAGATGTCAATAACAAAATCTCTCCTTGAGTCATGAAAAGTGCTTCATGATTATGATAGGAGGTATTGTCTTAGGACATTACATATCTGAAGAAGGTGTTAAAGTAGATCCTGTGAAGATTCAGGTCATCCAATCCCTCCAACCTCCAAAGACACAAACTGAGGTAAGGAGATTTTTGGGACATGTAGAATATTATCATAGATTCATTAAGGATTTTAGTAATATTGCCTCTCCTATGCTTAAGCTCTTAACAAAGGAAAGTGAATTTAATTGGATAGAGGAATGTCAAAAAACCTTTGAAATCATAAACAAAAAATTAACTACCTCTCCCATTTTAAGAGGTCTAAATTGGGAATTACCCTTTAATATACATTGTGATGCTTTAGATTATGCAATAGGAACAATACTACATCAAATTGATAATAAAATACCTTATTCCATCTGTAGACACCAAAATCTAGCCACTTGTAAGTCATCTATACCTTCATGTCAGCCACGTGTCAGTCATCCACCTTCTCGCCATTATTTGGCCCAAATCCACACCTTCTCGCCATTATTTGGCCCAATTTCACCTTTTCCCGCCATTATTTGGCCCAAATCCACACCTTCCCACCATTATTTGGCCCAATTTCACCTTTTCCTGCCATTATTTGGCCCAATTTCACCTTTCCCGCCATTTTTCATTCCCAAATTTATTTAAATTAATATTTATATATATATTTTAATATTTTAATATATATATAAAGATACTTTAAGTGATTTAATCCGAGCCATCCATCCTTCATTTAATCTCATCCGTCCATCCATCTTAATTCGTTTCACAACCTAGATTTATTCTCTACCCTTGGATCCACTTTAATCTTAGCCACACATTCAAAGTGTCGTTAAAACCCTAAAGTGTGCCCTAAGAGTAGATTATAAATAGAGCCACCTTGATGGCTCAAACCCTACTTCTATCTTCTTCTCCTATCTTTGCTATCTTTGCTATCTTTTGGACCTATCTCTTCTATTTCATCTATCTCTTCAGCTATCCATCGCCGCATCCTTTTCGCCGCATCCGTTGCCAACTTCGTCGCCATCCTTGTCTGAATGCTCATACGGACAAACTAGCTTCGGGGTCTTTTCCATAACAGGGTTACTTAATTTATGCAATATGTGGTTAATGAAGACACTTGCACACACACAGGTTTTTGATTGCCTAGAGTCACTACCATGCTTCTGATTTGGTTAATGAACTCGCATGCAAACACATTTGGTCCTAGTTGAATTAGACAGTGTTAGTAAGTTTGGTTGATACCACTAGCATGTTTGAGTCTTTGTAAAACAGTCTTCCATATCAACCTCCATATCACCCTCCATATATTCTTCCATATTCATATCATTCCATACGTCATCCATTCACAAGCCACCAAGTTCGGCGCCCCTGATTAAACAATTATGATAAAAGTTCGCTAAATCTAACTATCTAAAAGTATGAGTGCTTCTTAGTGCATATTTCATTTACTTAGTATCGCATTAATCATCTATAATTTTGCATTCCATTCCATCACATATGTATCAAAAACATTAAAACATATAAAAACATGCATCACAAAAACATAGGCATTCACACAAAAGAGAGTAAAACACCAAATAAATAAAAGCCATGTATATATATATGTATAAAGGTCAAAAATGTACAGTGAATGCCAAAAGGCTACAATATACAATAGAGCATCAAGGCTCATAAAGAGTGCATCTAAGCACTAAGCTAACCATCAAAAGAGGACCCCTGAGACCTAGTAGGAGCCTTGGACCTAGTGGTGTGCCTAGAGGTACCCCTCATCCACCCGAACTACCTCCAACCGGGCTGCCTCCGCTAGCCCCACTACATCCAATATCTCCTAGTCTGCCTGGGAAAATTACCTCCTCATCCCTGGAATGATAGGGGAGAACCGGTGTCGTGCCTCTAACACCCTAAGCTGCAAAACAACAAAACAAAAATTTGTTACAAATTTTTCCCCAAAAAAAAAAAAACTGCAAAAAAAAAAAAATACATAAGTACTTGCTTAAATGAACAACTACCTCAGCTAGCTGCACTGGCGCGTCCGCTCCCATCTCTGCCATAGCTCCCGCGTGCTTCAATCTCCCACACAACCTTTCACTCCACTTCACTCCACTCCCTCAGACGCACTTCTCTCAAGCTCGAACGCACAAGTGAGCGAAATTCTCGCTGAAACTGTTTAAATAGCTGATTTTGGTGCCCTGAAATGTATTTGGGCATTTCATGGCGGATTCAGACGTAGTCCTACATTTGCAGAGCACCTAAACACCGGCGGGTGTCTCTGCCAACCACAAACGCAGACCGGAGTTTGGTGTCAGTATTGAATAAATGAACAAAACCTGCAAAATTGAAGCTTACCTCCTTCAAATTTCATCAAATTCAATTCATCCATTCTTCTTATCATAATAAAACATTTTGTGAAGGTTACAACAGTTTTGGACACAAATTTTGTCATTTCGCTCAAAAAGCGCATCATTCATCATTGTTTTACAAATTGGGTTAAAAATATTCAAAACCTTCACAAAATTAACCACATTCATCAATTTTTTTGATCTATCGTCAATTTCATTCATTCTTCTTTCATCATGCATATTTTTGCCAAATCAAATTAAAGTAAACCTCGTATCTAGTGGTATATTATATCACCTTGGCGATTGCAGTGATTTGAATCCATGCAATTCGATAAGAGGATTAAACCACCATAAGGACACCTACCATTTATCATAATCAACTATTTCACTGTTTGAAAATTGGAAATCAATTTTGGGTATTCTAATTTTCAAGTGACCTCATACCAAGATTAATTTGCTCAACAGTCGTCATTGATGGCCTAGTTCATGGGGCCTTAAACATGGACAATCTTTAATATCATCATTATTTTGAGTCTTGCTAGAGATTGAGGCTACCTAGGTTGATTGGTTCCGACCCGAGGAATTATCCATACAGTCACTAGGAGCATCTCTGAGTTCTGGACTCTTTTCATGCATCTTTCATCTCTAGCATATCAATGGCGCCAACAAGGCAATTTCATCAACGATGACGGATTCACACACGGGAGTTGGGGCATCCGTTATCAATTTCTAATTTTCCTATAGTGGAATTCATCTTACATGATCATGGAATTTACAGTTTGGCAAAAATCCTTTTTAACCGTTGGGGCAGAAAACGGTCCATCTTTCACATCACTCATATTCTTTTCTGGTTTGTACACTAACCCCTTTTCTGTTGGGACATAAATAGATGGTTCATACACCAACCCCTTTTTTTTCACCGTTGGGGCAAAAACGGTTCATTTTCTTCCGAATTTCTTCCAATTGGCTTGTGAGAACCATTCTCGCTCGCCAATTGAGGGGGTAAGCTGAAAATTTTTAAATATTCTTTTATTCTTTGGTCTTCAAAGTTGTGCTTTAATCTTGAGAGAGAGTTGTGTCTGATCCAACTTTTCAGTGTCTTAAGTTTTTGTGCTGCATTGTGTCTTCACACAAAGCAGCTCAAAAAGGGGCATCTGTAGACACCAAAATCCAGCCACTTGTAAGTCATCTATACCTTCCTGTCAGCCACGTGTCAGTCATCCACCTTCCCGCCATTATTTGGCCCAAATCCACACCTTCTCACCATTATTTGGCCCAATTTCACCTTTTCCTGCCATTATTTGGCCCAATTTCACCGTTCTCGCCATTTTTCATTCCCAAATTTATTTAAATTAATATTTATATATATATTTTTTAATATTTTAATATATATATAAAGATACTTTAAGTGATTTAATCCGAGTCGTCCATCCTTCATTTAATCTCATCCGTCCATCCATCTTAATCTGTTTCACAACCTAGATTTATTCTCTACCCTTGGATCCACTTTAATCTTAGCCACACATTCAAAGTGTCGTTAAAACCCTAAAGTGTGCCCTAAGAGTAGATTATAAATAGAGCCACCTTGATGGCTCAAACCCTACTTCTATCTTCTTCTCCTATCTTTGCTATCTTTGCTATCTTTTGGACCTATCTCTTCTATTTCATCTATCTCTTCAGCTATCCATCGCCGCATCCTTTTCGCCGCATCCGTCGCCAACTTCATCGCCATCCCTTCTGCAGCATTCTACAGAATCCCCCATTCTTGTCGCAAGTGCCCGCGGGCATTTACCAAGTGCCCACGGGCATTTACCCACAGCCACAGACTCAGACCGGCGTCTGAAACCTTGATCCAGAAGCACGCGGGCATTCATCAAGTGCACCAAGGCACATTCTACAGTCGATTTGATAGCCACATTACTTCCAGGTGCCGCCTGGTCTAACCGCGTTAACAGAGAATAGGTATAAATCAGTTTAAAGCAAGTAACTTCTTTTCTTTTATTAATCTATTGTTGAACTCCTGCATTCTATTTTTCTAGGGTTTTAAATTGTTTCTGGGGGCTCACACAGTGGAGCCCTCTTATTAATTTTTAACTCCTTGATAGTGTTAATGTGTGCAGGATTTTAATGGCAGATCTGGTGTGTTGATAGCAACTGTTTAAGCTGGAGTGGTCCGAGCTACAGGATACAACAAAGCCCACTCACCTTGTTGGGGTTAAAGATATATTCTTCGGAGACGCCATCCATTGTGCCAGCTAGGGTTTTGGAGAACCCTAGCACAAACTGTAATTTTTGTATCACGAAAAGGGTTACAGGCCCTGTTGTACTCAAAAGGAGTTTTTAAACTCCACTGATTAATAAAAATTGTTTGTTTTGTACAACTGTGTTTTGCATTACTTTTTATCGTGATTTCTTTATCTTTTATTTGGCGTTGTATCTTTAATCTACACCATCTATTATGTGAGTAAAACATTGCATGGGGTAGAACTCAACTATACAATTACTAAAAAATATTTCTTAGTTTTAGTTCATGTCATTAATAAATTCAAACATTATATAATAGGGTATGAAGCATTTGTTCACATTGATCAAGTCTACCATTAAATATTTAATGAAAAAAGCTACAGTAGGAGGAAGAGTAGTTAGGTGGCTCTTATTGCAATAATTTTATGTCACAATTGTAGATAAAGCAGGTAAAGATAATGTTATCGCATATCACTTGTCTCGTATGCAAATATTTTATGATGATGAATTGACTCCTAATAATTTTCTAGATGAATCTTTGTTTACTATTTCTATTTTTACTCAGTTTGCCAATATTGCAAACTATTTGGTAACAAGAAAAATGCCACAAAGTTTTACACCACATGAGCAAAGAAAGTTGGTACATCAAAGTATCCCTTATATGTGGATCAATGTAGCATTGTTTAAATCTTATCTTGACCATGTGATTCAGAGATGTGTGCAAGAAGATGATGTATATGACATCATTCAAGGCGGCACATGAAGAACCTTGTGGAGGCCATTATGTTGCTCAAAGAACAATTAATAAAATACTTCAAATAGGTTATTTTTGGCCTACCATGCATAGGGATGCTCATAGGTTTGTTGATCAATGTAATGCTTTTCAAAGGGCTAGAAAACCTACACCCATAATGGATATGTCTTTAGTACCTCAAATAATGTTTGAACCATTTGAGAAATGGGGAATTGATTTTTTTGGACCAATAGATCCTACAAGTAAAGGCAATAAACATATACTTGTGTGTACAAATTATTTCACCAAGTGGGCTGAAGTAAAAGCTTTGCCATGAGCATAATCTAATCCCATAGCTAATTTCCTTTATACACATATCATGTAACACTTTGGAGCACCTAGAGAATTGGTTTTAGACCATGGATCATAATTTCTCTCCAAATTGATTGAGCATTTTGTTAAAATATATCAAATAAAACATAAGAAGACATCGCCATATCATCCTCAAGCTAATGGGTAGGTTGAGGTTACAAATAGAGAACTTGAAAATATTATAACAAGAACTATAATCATCAATAGGGTTGATTGGGCAAAAACATTAAAAGAAGCTACATGGACATATAACACAACTTGGAAAACCACCATAGGACTATCACCTTATAAAATGGTCTATGGAAAGAAAGCTATTATACCTATTGAATTTGAAATAGAAACTCTTTGCACAATGTAGCAACCCTGAGAATGCATGCACCGGTCCCTTTTCTAAAATCCTACTTGCAATGCTATTTAAAATACCCAAGATGAAATGGAAATACAAGAGGAAAAATCATATAACACAAAATAACAAAATATGGATATCTTTATTGATATTGAAGCTTAGTTACATGTCGGTCCCTCTTAGGGATACCCATTTTGATACTATAAATTACAAATAGGCAAGGAGCGCCCCTTTCGCGAAGAGGTGGTGCACTTATAAAAAGCTTCCCGGTTCCACACATGGAAATGTATGAGGGCTTACAGATGCCTCCTTCTCCAGGTCTATTTCCTAGAGGGATCCCTTTTGTTCTTGTATGTTGTAATCTTCGTCCGATGTACCTGTGGCCCTGCAAGCAATGAAACAAAAACACACATTTAGGTGTCTGATATTGCCTCCCTAGATGATGTTATTAGTAATCAAATAATGTAATGGAAATATGATAAAAATATGCCATGAAATCATGTAAAAATATATGCTAATGATATAAGAAAATGTGGAAACAAAATAAAAGATGTTATGTCTATCTAAGCTAAGCCTGTGGGCCACTGTCCAAGACAATGGCCGCTAAATTAAACCTTGCCCTCTTTGCCCCAAAGTTATGCGTCAAAGACTTTAATCTTATTTTGAAATAGTAGGTGTTATGCTCTTCGATTCGTCAAAGCTCCGTCATACATGTGATCTCAAAGAGAACTCTCCGAGTCTCAAAAGCTCTCCTCAAAAAGATGTCTCTCTCTCTAATATGATCTCCTGTATGTCTCTCCTGATTCTCTTATGATAAAAGACCAAAATATGATTCCATGCTCTTAGGCTTGAACCTTTTATAGTGTGCAACCCTAGGTCTATGTCCAAGCCCTAGAAATGAATTTATCATGCGTAGTGTAAGTTAGCATGAGAAGCTTTTGTCCATTGTCTATATTTGAAGGCCAGTTAACTGAAATCTAACTAGCCACTTGAGTCTTCTATGCGAACTGGTCATTAGCATGAGAAGATGTTGTCCTTTTTTTATACTTGGAGGTTAGTTAACTTAAGTCTAAATGTAAACTCAAGCCTCCTATGTGAACTGGTCATGAAAAGGAATGCAAAGTCACTTCCGCTCACCTTTATTGCATGTAGACTGCCACTTCCGCTTGTGATTAGGCCTGTTTGTCGACAAACCACTTCTTATGGTTTAGCCAATGTCATCTACAGAGGCTAAGATCTAGCCGTTGTCATCTGCAGCGGCTAAGGTCTGGTCGCTCTAGGCTTGAGCGGCTAGGATTTGGTCACTCTTAGCTTGAGCGACCAAGCTTGAATGGATTGAAAAGGCCCCAAATGAGTGGTGAGAACCACTGTTGATGCTTGGAAAGTCCAATATTATGTCTTATGATCTTATGAGTGTGTCTATGTAAGTAGCTCCCCTAATAATGACATGATTTAGGTGTCTATAGATACCCCTTTTTGCAATGCACTGTGTGGAAAACATAATGCTGAGCAAAAACATAGACTGATATGTTTGTAGGGTGTATGGTGATCAATGGTCTGATCAACACCGGATGGCCCAATCATGCAAGATGTCACGCATCGCTTGAATCATTGCCTCAAAATTTAGAGGACTTAGCTCAGTGGCTTTTGCATGTTAAATTTCACTCATTCCTCAAACTCAATCGGGTAGCTTCAGTTGATACAACAATTTCGACCGGTAGGAGAGCTACAATTGAAGATGTCATGTTTGCTTACATTCTCAACAAACAAGAGAAATTTGTGATTGTTGAATGCAATGATTCATAGGAAGAAAATGATTTTGTTATGATCGAGTGATATTTTGTTGATTTTGATTATGATTAAGTTGAATTTTTGAACTACCTCTTCACACAATGAATTGGTGAAGAAATGACAATGAATGAAGCAACAAGTCACTTGACCAATATGACTAATTTGGTTCCTTTCTAGCATTTGTTGCTTTTAATGGACAATCCCAAATCCAAGTGTGATTCCAATTTCTTATGATAATCATCCATCCCTATCTCGAGGAGCGGTCTGGTTATCAATAGCCTTCTTAGGGAGTTAGTATCAGTGATTCTATTCATGCCTAGATTGTATCACTTTGACTTAATATTTTTGATGTCATAGGGGAATTAGAATGACTCCTTCGCACCCATGGAGCAGTTCGACCATCTTGATCTTCTTCGGGATTTAAGGGTGATATATTTTAATTCCAAAATGAGTTGTTTTTGCCCCAAGTGGTGTTATGGTTATCTACTCATCTCACCGAAATACATGGAGTGCAAATCATTGTAATTGCTGAGTGGATATAGTAGGTAACTGGATACGAGGCCTGCTTGAGATTGTGATTTTATGTGATTTTTTTTTGTTATTTTGAACATTCTGATGATCCTAAACCACCAATGTGTGTTTATTTATTATTTTTGTGGGATCCCTCAAGGAGAAAATCCCTTATTCTAAACTATGGATCTGGTCGTTGTCAGGTCCAACGGCTTATGAGTTTTTTCCTATGGCTGCTATCACCTTGAGCAGCCAAGAATTTTGGGCTACTAACGTCAGCAACAGCCAAGGTGTAATTAAAAAAATATGAAAAATTATTTTTCTAGGGTTTGACCTATCATTTTCACTATTGAAGATTCTATTTTCAGAGCTCTGGTGCAGCGACGACGGTTGTGACTTCAAAACTTGTTGTTGCTGAGGACATGGCTACACGGGGTGAGACATCAGCTGTTGGAGGAGCTGGAGCTTCTCGAGTATTTCTCTCTTCAAAACCCTAGCTCTATTTTCTTTATCTAAGTAAAATTAAACTTCACTAAGTAATGAGCAAAACGAACCTCACTAAACCTGCTGGCAACGGACAAAATCCGTAATTAGGCTTAGGTTCCCATTTTGCTACAGTGAGTTAGTCCCCAATTTTGCTTTTTGTCACTGGCTTCAACCTAGGGTTTTTCAAAAAAAATTAATTATTCACATGTTGCTGCCATTTGAACGTTCTCAAACTTAGATTAGTTTTGATGCTTGGGTAGGACCATTTGCTTTCCAATTTGCTTGCTTTCCCTCCCTAGGTTGTTTTTTTTAAATTATTTTGTCAATTTTGTAATATTTTTATTTTCTAGCCAAGGGTTCATGGGTTTTCCATGACGCCCCTTGGTCGTTGTCACTCAGAGAGGTTGGATCTGAGCCGTTGTCACTAAAAGTGGCCAAGCTTGAATCCCAACGGTCAAAAATTTGACCGTTGGGCCTTGACCGCTGCTGCATCTAGCGGCCAGGTTTTAACCGTTGTAGGAGACAATGGATAAAGCTTGAGCCTTATTTTTTTGTTTTTTGTGTATTTTGTTGAATTTTTTATGACTTTTTGAATTTTGCTTTGCTTGATTAGGTGCAATTTATTCTTCTCTTACTTAGATTTAGAGTAACTCATACTATTTTGCACCGTTTTCATGTTTATTGTGAATTATGCCTTAGATGCATTGTAGTTATATTTTATCTTTCTTCTGCTTTGCATAGATCCTCACTGCTCGGGCTTGGGACCCGAAGCTCCTGCTTGACTTGCTTCCTAGATTTTGTGACACTTACTGGGAGTGGTTTAAGGCCCGTGGGCTATAGTACGTCATCAAGTTGCCCCATATTATGGCCTACCAGGCTTATATTAAGGCCTTAGCCCACCATTGGGACCCGCGGATCAACACCTTCCACCTTCACCCGACAAGATGACTATCACGTTGGAGGATGTTTACAGGGTCTTTCAAATCCTATTCTATGAAGAACACAAGCTTATACTGAGAGGGGGGGGTGAACAGTATAATACCTCTTTTTACTTTTTCCTTTATACTTCAAAATAGTAAAGCAATATACCCAAAGCAATATCAAAACAATGCACAATATCATCCACAAAGTGACACCAATTTTAACGTGGTTCACCCGGAATGGTCGGGCTACGTCCACAAAACTTTTCTCTAAAAGTTATCTCAAAGTTCTTTGGGAATCCTTCCCAATTACAATGTTTATGAGCCTCGGCCCAAAGGAGATACCTTCCCCCAAACAGAATTTATGAGCCTCTGCTCAAAGGAGATACCTTCCCCTCTGCTCTGGAAATGATCCCTCAGAAGATCAACTGCCTCTACCTCTTGCCAGCACGTGGAACTCCTTTCCACAGAAGACCTCCTGTCCTCAATGCTTAGCCTAAGAGACCTCTGCCTTCTATGATCACGTCCACAGCAGCTCAGCAACTTGTACCAAACACGAGTCAGTCGGTCTAGTACAAGTCTTCCTCTGTCTGTCGGATCTGTCCAACACTTGAACAAATCAATCCTCTACACACAAGCTGCACTGTCTTCGCACACTCTACGCCCATACAACAGCACTCCACGTTCATCTTTGCCCTTTGTGCTCTCTGCGCCCTCTGCTCTCTCTGTGCACTCACAGCCACACTTGGTCGAACTTCAACCTTTGCACTATCTATGCAAACACAATGGCACTCAGAACAATTCACCATGACTCTTCGCTCACTCTGCACACTTCGATCGAATTTTGCACTCTGCTCTCGATGATCGAACTTCTCACTCTACGCTCTATCTACGAATGTCACAATAATGATACACCAACTCTTCAAAATAGCCTACCTTTTATAATAACACTTTCAAGATCAAAACCTTAATCTTAGTCGGTTGTAACCCTGATCTTTAGTCGGTTGCACAACCCTAAACTTCGTCGGCTCAAATTTAACTTTGTCGGCTTCAAATGCCTCTATAACTCTTCTATAGCTTTTGTCGTGAAACTACAACATGTCACGATATCATGACACCTTTGCAACCATACACTTTCTTTTGGCTTTTGTCATGATATCGTGACACTTCAGCCTTTGTCGACTTCAACTAAGTTCTTGTCATGATATCATGACACTTCTGTCTTTGTCAGCATCAACTTTGCTTTTGTCACGATATCGCGACACTTCTCCCTTCATCGACCTCCTTTCTACTTTTGTCATAAAATCATGACACTTCTGCCTCTATAGACTTCGTCTTCACTTCTATCATGAAATCGTGACACTTCTATCTTCATAACCTTCCTCTCTACTTTTGTCATGAAATCATGACACTTCACCTATAGAAGACCTACTTTTAGTTTCTATCATGAAATCATGACACTTCTGCTTCCGTCTACTATCTTTTTTGCTTGTCGTGAAATCATGACACTTTCTGCATCCGTACGCTTTTCCTTCATCCTATCATGAAATCGTGACACTTTCTTCATCCATACGTTTTCTCCACAACCTGTCATGAAATCGTGATAGTTCTCACTTCAAAACCTTTCCTTTGCTGCATGTCACAAAATCGTGATAGTTCTCACTTGGAACATTTTCATCTGTAGCATGTCACGAAATCGTGACGGTTCTCACTTCGAACTCTACAGCATGTCACGAAATCATGATAGTTCTCACTTCGAACTCTGCAGCATGTCGCGAAATCGTGACACTTTTCGTGTTACTTTCTCTCTCCTCGAACTTGTCATGAAATCATGACAGTTCACACTGCGGACTCTCTCTTCTGCATTATGTCATGAAATCATGACACTTTTTCTTTTGGACTCTCTCTCCTACAATATGTCACGAAATCGTGACACTTTTTCATCCATACAACCTTCCTTGCAATATGTCACGAAATCGTGACACTTTTCCTTCTCTGCCTTCCTGCTCTTTTCAAGTCACGAAAATGCGACATGTCGCGAAATCGTGACACTTTCCACCTTGCTCTCTTTCTCTGCCAACATGTCGTGAAATCATGATAGTTTTTCCACTTGCATCTCTCTCTTCCAACATGTCATGAAATCGTGATAGTTTTTCCTTCTTCTCTCTCTTCCAACATGTCACGAAATCATGACAGTTTTCCCTGCTTCTTCTCTCTCTTCCAACATGTCACGAAATCATGACAGTTTTCCCTGCTTCTTCTCTCTCTTCTAACATGTCACGAAATCGTGACTATTTTTCTTGCCTACTGTATATGTCGCGATATCATGACACTTTTCTTACTTGTCTTTTTCTTTGATCTTTTGCAAATGGGCTACTAAGGTCTTCTTGGAAACTCATTGTCCATGCTCTGAATAACCTTTGAACTTGTCATGCCGTAACCTTCATCAAAACAAATTATTTGACATTAAATCAAATTCCTTCAAGAGCTTCTTGACATCAATGACAACCTATACACTTGAGCAAAGGCAATGTACCCAAAGTACCCAAAATTGCCAACAATCTCCCCCTTTGTCATTGATGGCAAACCTTTACTGAAAACACTTCTCAAGAGCCAAAACTGAAACCAACTGTGCTAACAACTTGAGAATCTTCCTTTGAAGTTTTGCTCCCCCTGACTTGAAGCTTTCCTCTTCACTTTGAAGCTCTCCCCCTTACTCATATCTCTCCCCCTTTGTCATCAATGGCAAAGGGTCACCTTTGGGGCTCGGGACTAAGAATGAGCCTCTTAGCTTAGTCCCTCCCCCACCTCCTGATGAGGTGATTAATTCTAGGGTGGGAGTAAAACTCCCATTAGGCACTGATCATCATCAGCGTCTATAACTTCCTTGTCGGGCCTTCTCTTGAACTCTTTGTCCATATTCCTATTCTTGTCACTGTTCTTGTTCTTGTTCTCATCCCTGTTCTTGTCCATGCCTTGATCCTTGGACCTGTTCATACCACTGTTCCTATTCCTATACCTTGGAAGTTCAGCTCTACACTGTCTAGCTATGTGACCTTCATTGTTGCACTTATAACAAGTAACAATGTTATTTCTTTTAGGCATACCTATTCTTTGAATCCACCAATTCTGACCAAACCTGTTCTTGTTATTTGCCTTGCAATAAACTGCCTTGTGCCCAAACTATTGACAAGAGTAGCAATACCCTTGAAAGAAACTAGCACTTCTGAAATTGTCGTTTACCTTCTTCATTTGAGCCATGCAATGTGAAGCCGTGTGACCAAACCTCGTGACACGCAAAACATCCGTCCTTGAAATTTTCCTTTATTTGACCTCTTGGGTCCCGAAAACTTCTTCTTCTCATTCTGAATTCTATTTTCTATTTTTGTGCATCTATCATTCAAGGACTCATGATCTGAAATACTTTCCTCATCAGAACTCTCTTCCTTTTGGAGTCTCTTACTAGACTCTCCAACTTGTTCCTTGTGTGGCTTAACAAAACCAAGGCCTATTTTATCTGTTGTCTTTCTTTGACCTTTGATGAGTGACTTAACCTTTTTGGAGCTATCTTGAAACCTGTAAAGCTTATCCTTGTACTCTTTAGTTTCCTCTTTCAAAGAAGCCATTTTCTGTTCTAACTCACTATACTCAAGAACCTTAGACTCTAACTCATCCTTGAGTTCTTGTGTCTTAGCTATAGAGAAATCAAGATTTTCTATAAGATCATCTCTCTCCATATAACATTCATCTAACTTATCCTTGAGTCTAGCATTCTTCTTTCTTTCCTTTTTCAAAGCACTAAGAGCATTAATAAGTTCACTTTCAAGATCCTTTATTTGTTTGCTTTCAGAATCATCAAAGCCTTTTTCAGATTTCTTATCACTAGAGGTGCTACCTTTTTCAAAAACCATACAAGCATCTTCCTTATAGTTTTTTGAAGCATCCTCATACATACTAGAAGCCAAATCATTATTTGTACAATCATCCTCAAGGTGACCAAAATTTCCACATCTAAGACATTTCATGATAATGAATCTATGTTTCGGTTCTTCCTCTTTTTTTGATATGAACAACATCTCATTTTCATCATCACTTGAAGAACTTTCACTATCACTACTAGAACACTTACTTGCTTTGTCTAGGTAGAAACTCTTCTTGTGCTTGTGAGAATACCTCTTTCCTTGATTGTTGTGCTCATCTTTGTTCTTCCTGTGATGCTTGTGCTTTTCAGAATCCTTGCTCTTAGAATCCTGTTTATCTTCATCACTTTCATTCTTGGGAACAGTACAGTCAGTAGCATAATGACCAAACTTTCCACAATTGAAACATCTTATATTTTTCACGCT
This sequence comes from Wollemia nobilis, assembly GCA_028583015.1. Taxonomy (NCBI): domain Eukaryota; kingdom Viridiplantae; phylum Streptophyta; class Pinopsida; order Araucariales; family Araucariaceae; genus Wollemia; species Wollemia nobilis. Next base: position 2,094,335 of record JAQPPZ010016752.1, read on the forward strand.
TTTGTGCTTTCTAGAGAACTTGCCTTTCTTGCTGTAATATGCCTCTTCATCACTAGAAGACTCATCACTCTCTTGAAGCTGTTTACCCTTGGATTTCTTGGTAGCCTTGAAATCTGCCTCTTTCTTGACATCAACCTTCACTTGAGTTCTCAACTCAAATGCTGCAAGTATACTATGGAGCTCATCCTTTTTCAACTTATCCAAATCTTTAGCTTCCTCAATAGCAGAAATATTTTCACTAAATCTATTAGGAAGAGATCTTAAAATCTTATCACAAACATCATTTTCAGCAAGCTCAAGACCTAAGTCTTTCATGGAGTTAACAACCTCATCCATACGAAGCATGTAGTCACTAATATTTTCATCATCATTCATCTGGAGTTGTTCAAACATACCTTTGAAGTGTCTCAACTTGGCCTTTCTGACATTTGTATCACCTGTATGAACCACCTTCAACTTTTTTCCACATTTCACTAGTTGTCTTGCAGTGAATCACTTTGGTGAGATCTGCTTTCTGTAAGCCTTTCAGGATTGCATTCATTGCTTTTGAATTGCTTGTGATGTAGGAGCCTGTCTTCTTTAGTATAAGGACCATGTTCAGGAATAGTGTACTCATCTTCAATCACTTCCCAAACCTCATTCCCAAGTGCCATTAGATGAACCTTCATCCTTGCACTCCAAAGACCAAAATCTGATCCATCAAGAATAGGTGTTGCATTGCCACTTGAATAATCCATTGTGTTCTTTGCTAGCTTTTCCTTCAAGTTGTTAAACTTTTCGAAGGCACCCGCTCTGATACCAATTGAAGAACACAAGCTTATACTGAGAGGGGGGTGAAAAGTATAAGACCTCTTTTTACTTTTTCCTTTATACTTCAAAATAGTAAAGCAATATACCTAAAGCAATATCAAAACAATGCACAATATCATCCACAAAGTGACACCAATTTTAACGTGGTTCACCCAGAATGGTTGGGCTACGTCCACAAAACTTTTCTCTAAAAGTTATCTCAAAGTTCTTTGGGAATCCTTCCCAATTACAATGTTTATGAGCCTCGGACCAAAGGAGATACCTTCCCCCAAACAGAATTTATGAGCCTCTGCTCAAAGGAGATACCTTCCCCTCTGCTCTGGAAATGATCCCTCAGAAGATCAATTGCCTCTACCTCTTGCCAGCACGTGGAACTCCTTTCCACAGAAGACCTCCTATCCTCAATGCTTAGCCTAAGAGACCTCTGCCTTCTATGATCACGTCCATAGCAGCTCAACAACCTGTACCAAACATAGTCAGTCGATCTAGTACAAGTCTTCCTCTGTCTATCAGATCTGTCCAACACTTGAACAAATCAATCCTCTACACACAAGCTGCACTGTCTTCGCACACTCTACGCCCATACAGTAGCACTCCACGTTCATCTTTGCCCTTTGTGCTCTCTGCACCCTCTGCTCTCTCTACGCACTCACAGCCGCACTTGGTCGAACTTCAACCTTTGCACTGTCTTCGCAAACACAACGGCACTCAAAACAATTCACCATGACTCTTCGCTCACTCTGCACACTTTGATCGAATTTTGCACTCTGCTCTCGATGATCGAACTTCTCACTCTGCGCTCTATCTACGAATGTCGCAACAACGATGCACCAACTCTTCAAAATAGCCTACCTTTTATAATAACACTTTCAAGATCAAAACCTTAATCTTAGTCGACTGTAACCCTGATCTTTAGTCGGTTGCACAACCCTAAACTTTGTCGGCTCACATTTAACTTTGTCAGCTTCAAATGCCTCTATAACTCTTCTATAGCTTTTGTCGTGAAACTACAACATGTCACGATATCGTGACACCTTTGCAACCGTACACTTTCTTTTGGCTTTTGTCATGATATCGCGACACTTCAGCCTTTGTCGACTTCAACTAAGTTCTTGTCATGATATCATGACACTTTTATCTTTGTCAGCATCAACTTTGCTTTTGTCATGATATCGTGACACTTCTCCCTTCGTCGACCTCCTTTCTGCTTTTGTCATGAAATCATGACACTTCTGCCTCTGCAGACTTCGTCTTCACTTCTATCATGAAATCGTGACACTTCTGTCTTCATAACCTTCCTCTCTACTTTTGTCATGAAATCATGACACTTCACCTATAGAAGACCTGCTTTCAGTTTCTGTCATGAAATCATGACACTTCTACTTCCGTCTGCTATATTTTTTGCCTGTCATGAAATCGTGACACTTTCTGCATCCGTACGCTTTTCCTTCATCCTATCACGAAATCGTGACACTTTCTTCATCCGTACGTTTTCTCCACAACCTGTCATGAAATCGTGATAGTTCTCACTTCAAAACCTTTCCTTTGCTGCATGTCACGAAATCATGATAGTTCTCACTTGGAACATTTTCATCTGCAGCATGTCACGAAATCGTGACGGTTCTCACTTCGAGCTCTACAGCATGTCACGAAATCATGACAGTTCTCACTTTGAACTCTATAGCATGTCGCGAAATCGTGACACTTTTCGTGTTACTTTCTCTCTCCTCGAACTTGTCGTGAAATCATGACAGTTCACACTGTGGACTCTCTCTTCTGCATTATGTCATGAAATCGTGACACTTTTTCTTTTGGACTCTCTCTCCTGCAATATGTCATGAAATCGTGACACTTTTTCATCCGTACAACCTTCCTTGCAATATGTCACGAAATCGTGACACTTTTCCTTCTCTGCCTTCCTGCTCTTTTCAAGTCGCGAAAATGCGACATGTCGCGAAATCGCGACACTTTCCACCTTGCTCTCTTTCTCTGCCAACATGTCGCGAAATCGCGATAGTTTTTCCACTTGCTTCTTCTCTCTTTGCCAACATGTCGCGAAATCGTGACAGTTTTTCCTGCTTCTTCTCTCTCTTCCAACATGTCATGAAATCGTGACAGTTTTCCCTACTCTCTCTTCCAACATGTCACGAAATCGTGACAGTTTTCCCTGCTTCTTCTCTCTCTTCTAACATGTCGCGAAATCGTGACTATTTTTCTTGCCTGCTGTATATGTCGCGATATCGCGACACTTTTCTTACTTGTCTTTTTCTTTGATCTTTTGCAAATGGGCTACTATGGTCTTCTTGGAAACTCACTGTCCATGCTCTGAATAACCTTTGAACTTGTCATGTCGTAACCTTCATCAAAACAAATTATTTGACATTAAATCAAATTCCTTCAAGAGCTTCTTGACATCAATGACAACCTATACACTTGAGCAAAGGCAATGTACCCAAAATTGCCAACATTCTATGGGGTGCCCATTGTTTTGTTAGCCACTAATGATCAGGTGGTCGTCTATGCTCGGGTGTTTGGAGCATGTTCTGCTTAGGCCCTTTGAGAGATTGGGTCTGGGGGAGTATATATCAAGGCTTGGTATGATGCTCATGTTTTCACAGCAAGACATGTCATGTTACTGATGGTTATCAGCAATGTTCTTATCCCAGACTGCTCGGATTTGAGGTTCCCTTGGAACCTCCTGGCGATGGTGTAGGACTGACTAGATAGTGAGGAGCCTATCATCTATGCATGGGGTAGATACTTATTGGCTCAGTGCTACAATGAGTTGTACCACATCCATAGGTGGGGATGTGTCAACATTACCTGCAACTTGCTCCTACAGGTTTGGGGATGGGAGCACATTAAGGTAGATCACCCTAAGGGGCTCTTGGTCAAGATTGCAGTTATTGAGGCTTGAACATATTACTATGCTACCAGATGGGCTCAAGAGCACGAGGAGCATAAGAGCCATACTTTTGTAGGGGAGCTATCCCACTATATTGATGCTTTCACCAGATTGTTGGTCGGAGATGTCGTGTGGTGGCCTTACTATGAGTGTCCTACTTGGGATGATCTAGCTAGTTTTACTACCAAGACACGACACGAGCAATGGCTCATTGGCCATAATATTGCCATCTAAGAGTATTTCTTCTACTCTCAGGTTCTTCGTCAGTACGGATTGTAGAAGGATGTACCCTTGATATTGTTCTTGTATAAGCATATCACAAGAGAGAAGGACCTACCTCCCCGAAATATCACAAATATTTCAAATGAGGACGCCCCAGTCGTAGACCCTATATTGGTTGGGGGAGTTATAGAGGCCTACTCTCAATGGTGGGGAGATCAGATGTGGCATGGCATTGGTAGCCTAGGTTGGGAGGATGATGGTGGGGGTGATGGCACATATTCGGTAGGACATAGGGTTAGATCCAAGACCGAGGTATGGGGTCAGTCGTCATAGCAGGTGGTAGTAGAGGATCTTGACATTCCTGAGGAGGAGGAGGAGTTAGAGCCTAAGGAGAGAGACTCTCCTTTAAGATCATAGTTGCATGAGGTCGAGGCTAAGCTTCAGGTAACTAAGATATAGGTATAGCAGTGAGATGCTACGATTGAGTAGCTCACAACATAGATACAGGCTCTGCAGGATACCATTGGGGGTGGCGATGTCAGGATGTAGTTTGTTGTTCCTCCTTCTACACCACAGGAGGATCCAATGGTAAGTTCAAGGGCAAATGTGGGACGGCTTAAGTCTTTGTTGGATGAGCGTGAGGAGAAAATATAGGGACTTACAAATCATGTCACCATCCTTCAGATGGAGCTCAAGAGGCATGGTATTGTCCCTAAGGATCCAACAGGTGCCAGTGGTTCACAGGTCAGCAGGCGCTCTACTTTGGGGTAGTCTTTCGCCTGTCCTAGCTAGAGGACCTAGAATCGGGCAGAGAGACCGACAGGCTTGCATCACTCAACTCGTGACACCGCCACAGGGGGATGTGGCACTAGAGGAGGTGATGCAGGGGGCTTAGGCTCGATATTTTATTGATGCTCTACTTGGTTCTTGATCCATTTTTGAGGTTGACTGACCTACATGACTATAGCCCATGGGCATTTTTGTATATCCATTGGACTTGACACATACTTTTATGATAGATTTGCTTTTATGACTCATTATGTGTATCATTTATTGCTTATGTTTTTGTTATTATTTTATTTTATGATATAATGTGATGATGGTATTATGATGATTTGATGAATATGCTAGATGATAGATGATATTGAAGATGCTTAGATGGATGTGTAGATGTTTATATGTTTTGATGATATGATGCGATGTATTTTGATGATGCATGATGAATTTATGATTGTATGCAAATGGATATTGCCTATATGTTTTATGATGTGGTTTATGAATGATTAATGACTTGTGTTTGTGGATGCAAATGTTATTGTTACAATGCATGTTTAATTTTTGCTTTAATTATATGCATCTAACTTATGTGATGGAATGGTATACATGAACCTGTATGCTCTAATCATTTAAAACATATGGAATGCATATGAAATTGACAATATTAATGGGTGATACCATAGAAAGTAAAAAAATAATCATGAATTTAAATAATTACTCTTATCATAAGAATTTATTAAGTATTCATATATGAGATGTAATGGTGTGAGATGTATTTTCTTAATAAGTTTCTATAAATTAAAAGATATAAAGTAGTCAGTGGCTGTCTATATATTATTTCTAATATATATGTGGTATCTGTCCTACTATATTGATATCCCCTAATTTATAGAATCTTATAAAGAAAGTGATGGTGTGAATGATGTTGTGATTTGTTGTTATGTATGAATTTTTAGGGCTTTCAGAGATTCAAACACTCTAGTTCCCTTATCAACAACTATCTAGTTCCCTTAGGCTTTTACCATGGACCTAGTTTTTCATGATCTCTGTGTGTGCATGTGATTGTTTATTTTGAGATAGAACTCAAGCATTTCCTCCAATGTTAGGCGGGATTCTTTCAGCCCATTGCTAAGATCAAGGATCCTCAAGTGTTCATCTCATCCTTATGTTGGACTTAGTTGGACTATACCACTAGGCAATATTTGGTTACCTAAGCTAGCTCATCCACATTCAAACATTGGTCTACATAAATGCATGAAGTAGTTGTGGTAGACATATCGTCATGCGTAAGTATTTCTCCTTTCGATTTTGTACAATGCTGAGAATTTCATGGATTCAAGCTTTATTTCCTTCTTTTTGGCTTTGGATTTCTCTCATATGTAGTGATGAAAATCGCTATTTATTTTGATTTTATTTTTTTCTTTGGGAGGGGATTTTTTTGTAGTGATGATAATCACTATTTATTTTGCTCATATGTAGTGATGAAAATCACTATTTATTTTTTATTGATTTTTTTGAGCTTGATTTTTTTCTGAACTTATGATTTGTGCTTTGAAATCTGGACTGTATGCTTGGCCTTTTGAATATGTATTTTGCTTTGGATTTTTTTCTTGTTTTGATTTAAGCAAGGGATTTGGATAGGTTAAAGCTTGTCCTTTTGCCAATTCTCAACACCTTTAAATTGGTTTCATAGGGGGATAAGCAAGGATAATCCTTTTCACTTAAGGTAACCTAGACCGCTTTGTAGCTTTCATCTTTTCCTTGTACCAGCTAGGATTTTAATGTTTCAATTAGTGATGGGATCTTGAATATCCAAGGCTTTATCACATCTAGGCATTACCTTATACTAATAAAAGTTGTTTTCCTCAAAATTTGATAATATTACTAGATGTGGTTGACTAACCGAAAAACCTTAGTATGGTAAGACCTCAAGTTCTTACTATAAATGTAATCGCAAGACACTCAAAGGGGGCTCCCTTATAATCGCTTTGGAACTATAGGGGGCTCCCTCCTTGGAATATATGATTCTTATTCTTATTATTCATGGATGATTTGATATGGATGGCCAACCTAATATATATATCTACCCTAAAGCTACGTTGGTGAAGAGACATGATGGTTCACGTATGAAGAGACGTGATGGTTCACGTTATGAAGGGTTGTTATGGTTCACTTTATAAGTTAATAATATAATAATTAAATGATTAATAATACTAACTAATACTAACTAATAATGTTAGGATTGAGGATCCTAACATGCCACCCTCCTTAAAAAGATATTTGTCCTCAAAGCTCAAAGTGAGAATCTTTGTCCTTTGTTTTCCAAGAAGGATTTTTGTAAGTTCTTGGACTCTTTTAATGGCATCCTTTTGTAGGCAGGGATATCGAGAAGGATGAAGAATTAGCAGGGGGTTTCCAAGAACAATAGAGGAATCTTCCTTAGGAAAATCATGATGACGATGGGAGGGAAACCCTTGGGGTTCCTCAAATACTTCAGAATGATGCATCAAAAGTGATGGTAATGATTTCATATCCTTTTTTGGTTCCTTGGTAGAGCCAACGGAGAAGGAGTGTATGGTCACTCTGCATTGTTTCTGAATAGGTTTAGTCATATGGCAAGAACTCACTATTGGTGAGGAAGGTATGTGTAGGTCTTGTAGAGTGCATGTTTGGCTAGAATTTATCACTTTGGGTATGTATACCTCATCCTTGCTTGGTACATCAATAATTTCTTGCACATCGACCTCATTGTCTTCATTGCGATGAGTAGGTGCACTGGTTGCTTCGGACACAACTACCTCATCTGCTTGCTCTATGGAGAGACAAGGATCAAATTCCTTCAATAAATACAATGTTAGTGTAGTGCATTTATGGTGGGGTCCAAATTGCTCATCACAAGTACAACAAAGGTCTTTCACTCGTCGCTCCTCCATTTATTGTAGGCTAAGGTACTTAACTGGCAAGGGTTTGTGTTTTGGAATAGTGTGCGTGAATGTCGATTTATCAATAGGTTGCTCCCTGTGTTGACATTGAACATTGAATTTATCTTCAGCTAACAAGGCTAATCCAATGGCTTCCTATAGGGTGCGAGGAGTGTACATCATGACCGCCACTCTATTTTCTTCTTTTAATCCATTGATGAAACCACTTATGAGAACTGATTCGTCCAACCCTATGATGCGATTGGTGATATCTTGGAATTGAATTTTATATGCACGCACTGATGTGACTTGACGTAGGTGGGTGAGATTAAGTAGCAAAATTAGGTTGGTATCATGATATATTCTTCCATCGGCCATTTCGGTTAGGTTTTGGGGATCTTATAACCTTCGTAAGTGGCAGAATTAGCGATAATTTTCAATGCCTTGACAATTTTTAGCAAGAATTTGCAATAGCAACAAGTCTTCTCAAAATTTATATTAGAGGCAAATTTTGGCAATGTTTAGCAAAAATTGTGTAATATTTTAGAAAAATTACAAGATTAGGGTTTTTCACAACTATGCAAAATTTCATGTCAATTTTTTTTGTGGTGGTGCTCCACGGTAGGGTCGGGTAGAGACAAACGACACAAGGTACAAGGTCGGGTGGAGGCACAAGCGATGGAAATGACAGTCAATGCACAGGCGCGGGGCATGTGCAGACGATCGACACAGTATATGGGGCATGAGGTGCAGAGGGGAATAAGGTGGTAGTGGCTGAACAGAGGTGGCTGAGCATGGGCGGAGGTACGACGAGCGGTGGGGGAAGCACGAGGACAAGTGCAGACTACGATATGGAACATATGGTAGGGTCAAATGGTGACAGGTGGCGACGGGAGGGACTATCGAGAGGGCGAGCGAAAGTTTTTGAGTCATGCACATGACTATGACGAAGTAGTCACAACCCTTTTGTTGTGATTCCTTCCTTTTAAAGCCCAAAATAACACTCACACTATCAATGTGGGATAAAAAGCTTTGGATTTTAAACTTTAAAATTTTGGTGATCATGATCTTCCATCGATGATCGGGAAAATGATGCAACCTTAGGTTATATTTTAATTTGTTTATAAATTTTCACCATTAAACTTTGCCTTGTCAAAAAATGATGTTGGGGACGAATTCCTTGTTTTTCGATCAATTTCTTCGATGCTTTGTTCGATTTCTCACTGATTTGCAGATTTTCACAATTTCTCACCTATAAAATTTGCTCTTTAGACCTAAATTTTTTTTTGATTTTCCTTGTTTCTTCTATGACTCATCTACGAAATCAGACGACAAGCTGTATCGTATTTGATAATCTCTAAACCTCACTAGAGGGCGTCACCAAAGGATGTCAATGCCACTAGTTTTGCTTTACCAGAGTACGTCACCGATTTCACTACAGGGCATTAAAAGGTAGTGAAGGGCATTGACGTCAGAGGCCTGGTTAGATATCTGCTACGCTCACGATGGCTAGTGGCCTGGTTTCGTCTGCCCAAGGTTTTTAAAACCTTGACTCTTATATGCTCCTCCAACCCACGACTATGCGATCGAATTTTTTATTTAATTTATTATTATATATATATATATATATATATATATATATATATATATATATATATATATATATATATATTTAAACCTTAGTCGAACGTTGATGGAAAAAAATTCCCGTTGAAATTTATAATAGTTGCCTCATTAAACTGGTTTCACCGGTGCCCGTTTCTTCGAAATCTGGTACGTTGTCTTTGTTGTTTTGCAGAGTTATCACCGAAATAAGGCTTGTTGTTTGCTGTAGGGGCAGTAAAAATTAATATAATTTAAACATTCGATGATGGTTTTAGACGTGTTGTTTGCTACAGGGGCAGATTTACCGAAGCAGTGGAAAAACCAGCTAAGGTTGGTGTCCCGGGGGAGTAAAATTTGGTATGGCTCTGATCCAAATGTTAAGACCTCAAGTTCTTACTATAAATGTAATCGCAGGCCACTCAAAGGGGGCTCCCTTGTAATCGCTTTGCCACTATAGGGGGCTTCCTCCTTGGAATCTATGATTCTTATTCTTATTATTCATGGATGATTTGATATGGATGGCCAACCTAATATATATATCTACCCTAAAGCTACGTTGGTGAAGAGACATGATGGTTCACGTATGAAGAGACGTGATGGTTCATGTTATGAAGGGTTGTGATGGTTCACTTTATAAGTTAATAATATAATAATTAAATGATTAATAATACTAACTAATACTAACTAATAATGTTAGGATTGAGGATCCTAACATAGTATGTTATGTATAGCAACAAATAATGGTTGTGTTGAAAAACACAATTACACACATGTGGATGGAGGTATGGATATGAATGACTTTTTGTGAAAAAATGTGGTATCACTTTTAAGGCTCTCATGACATATACAATTGTAATGTATGTGAAAATGCAATGCAATTATGTGGATGCAAAATGTGAAGTGCAATTGTTTTTGTATTTTTGATTAATTTGACCAAAGGGCTTATGATGCCTTTGGGGCTTTTGTTATTGATTTTGACCAAGCGGTTTGAATCACCCTTGGAGCATTTTTTATTGATGTTTGACCAAGTGGTATGAATTACCCTTGGAGCCTTTGATTGATTGGATTTGACTAAGTGTATGGAATTACCCTTGGAGCCTTTGAATTGATTTTTGACCAAGCGGTATGAATTGCTCTTGGAGCCTTTTGAATTGATGTTTGACCAAGCGGTATGAATTACCCTTAGAGCATTTGAATTGATGTTTAACCAGGCGATATGAATTACCCTTGGAGCCTTTGATTTGATTTTTGACTAAGCGGTATGAATTACCCTTGGAGCATTTTGAATTGATGTTTGACCAAGTAGTATGAATTACCCTTGGAGCCTTTGATTTGATTTTGACCAAGCGGTATGAATTACCCTTGGAGCCTTTGATTTGAATTTTTGAATTTTATGTTTTTATGATTTGTTTTGAATTTTGACATATTTGAATGTTTTTGTGTTTTATGACATATTTGAATGTTTTTGTGTTTTATGACATATTTGAATGTTTTTGTTTTTTATGACATATTTGAATGTTTTTGTGTTTATGACATATTTGAATGTTTTTGTGTTTATGACATATTTGAATGTTTTTGTTTTTATGTGTAAAATGCCTTTAAGTGAATGATATTGAGAGGTTCAGGCTCTTCAACACCATCTAATGATATAAAGTGATATGCTCCAGGCCCAACTCTCATTAAAATCATATATGGACCTATCTAGTTTGCCATGAACTTATCTCACAGATGCAGTGGCAGATTTGAATTCTGCTGGTTTTCTTTGAGCACTATATCTCCAACCTTGAATTCCCTTAGGTGGACTTTACTATTGTAAGCTCGCACAAGGAAATATTGGTAAATATGGAGATGCTCTAAAGCATTGACTCGACGTTCATCAAGAAGCATCAATTGATCAAGGCGACCTTTTCATGTAGCTTCATCATCTATGAAGTCCTTTAATGTTATGCGTAGAGTCAGGATTTCCAACTCTAGAGGCATGATGGCTTCAGTGCCATATACTAGTGAAAATAGTGTTGCCCCAGTGGGCATCCATATACTAGTCTTGTATGCCCATAGTGCAAGAGGCAATTGCATGTGCCAATCCTTGTGATTTTCTTGCACTGTCTTCCTCAAAATGGAGACTATTGTTTTGTTTGAGGCTTATGCTTTCCCGTTTGCTTGTGGATAATAAGGTGTTGAAAAACTATGTTTATTATGGTATTTTTTCATTAAAGTATGCACATTTTTGTTCTTGAAATATGGCCCATTATCCGATATTAACTTATAAGCGACCCCAAAATGGCTTATGATATTGTGAAGTATAAACTCCACAATCCTTGGTCCATTTGTTGATGTTAAGGGGATCGCTTCTATACATTTAGTGAAGTATTCTATGGTCGTTATGATAAATGTGTGTTGGCCTGAGGACGGGGGTGATATTTTCCCAATCAAGTCTAGTCCCCATTGCGAGAATGGTCATGCTGCCTGGATGGGCTACAAAGCTTGCGATGGTAAGTGCGTTAGGTTCTTATGATGCTGGCACATACTACATTTCTTGACATACTCATAGTAGTCCTTTTCTATTGTGGGCCAATAGTAACCCATTCTCAATATGCGCTTAATTATGGCCATGCCACTAAAATGGCCTCCACACGTTTTGTCGTGAGCTTGCGAAACTACCCAAGATGTTTCCTAGGGCTCAAGACAACGGAGTAATACTCCATCATATCCTTGTCTATAGAGGATTTCTCCTAGTAAAATGTATCTTGTTACTTTTTGTTTGAACGTTCATATTTTAGTATGTGACAAACCTTGAGGTATTATTCCAAGCTTCAGGAAGTCCCGCAGTTGGGAAAGCCAATCCTGATAGGCCGCAACCTCTATATAATAACCAACTTGCTCTTCCTACATTTTTGAGGTAGTGAACACATATTGAGGAATAACTCTATGGTATATGGTCGCACCACACTCTATAGGTCCTTGGAAGATCAAATACCCCCAAGGTGTTGTTTGCAAGAAATCTCTGGCTACGAAGGACCAATCCTGATTTGGTTTGATGTTGATCATGTTGACTGATTCTTGATTTTCAAAAGCCTCACGGTGTATTGCTGAGTGTGAAATAACTTTTACATGAATGGTTGTAAAATTAGTAGATAGATTATGAGGTATTAAGGATCCCAAATATGCCATGGTTTCTACAAATCTATTCGACGTACAAGGGATTGCCTCGATGTTGTACCATTCCATCTGGGCTAAGTAATTGTCAAAAATATCCTTGTAAGTCTTTAGGAGTGGGCACCTACATTATAAGAGTCCTTTGACCTAGTTTAATATGAGCAAGGAGTCACCAAATATATTCAATCTTTTAATGCCCATCGCTACGACTGTTTGGAGTCCCAGGATCAATGCTTCATATTCTGTTTTGTTGTTTATGCATGAGAAGTCTAGTTTGAATGATAAGGGCAATGGAGCACCCTACGGTGTGATAAATATAATCCCTGCTTCACCTCCTTGTTCACACTTCGAACCATCGAAGAATAATGACATGTATTTTTATTTCTTAGGTTCTTCGAGTTATGGATGATCTGATAATGCAAAGACCACATTGTCAGGCAATTCTATGGTGAGAGACTTATTATCTTAAAGAAGCGCCTATGCTAATTGATCTGCTATGACTTGTCCCTTGATGGACTTTTGGCTTACAAACACTAGATCAAATTCTATCAATAGCATGATCCACTTTGTGGTACGTGTATTGTGATATGTCTTACTCATCATGTACTACAAAGGATTTTGTTTTTATATGACGTAGGTAGTATGGCTCAACATATAGTGTCACAAATTTCAAGTTGCAAAGACCACTGCTAAACACAACTTTTCAACATATGCATATTCTAGCTCATAGCTCACCAAGGTGCGACTAATGTAATATATGGCTTGCTCTTTGTCTTGTGCATTCTTTTGGGCTAACATGGTGCCCAATGCAAAATCAATAGTCGATATATATAGTAAAAATGGTATTTCTGGCCTTGGTGGAGCCAATACTGGCGATATTGCCAGATAATTTTTGATCTCTGCAAAGGCTTGATGGCATTCTTCATCCCAATGAGAGGTGACTTCCTTGCATAGCAACCTGTTCATAGGTCTACATTTATCTGATAATTGCATAATGAATCTTTTTATGTATGCTATCTTGCCTTGTAGGGTTCTCAAATCCCTAATGTTGGTAGGGGTGGTCATTCCCAGTATAGTATTTACCTTTGTAGGATCTACTTTGATGCCTCTCTTGGATATGATGAATCCCAAAAGTTTTCCAGAAGTTATGCCAAATACACACTTCTTAGGATTCAATCAGACATTGTGTTCTATGATATGATCGAAGACTTGTCTAAGGGCTTCGACATGCTCTTGCCACAACAGGGACTTGGCTAGTAAGCCATCCATGTAATCTTCCAAGATTTTATGCATATAGTCATGGAATATGTATGTCATGGACTGTTGATATGTGGCACCAGCATTTTTGAGACTGAATAGCATCACCTTATAATAGAATGTTCCCCATGGAGTTTGAAAGTAGTTTTATGCTGATATTCAAGCTTAATCGGGATCTGATTGTATCCAAAAAAACCTTCCATTCGGGAGAGCATTTCATGACTTGCTGTTGCATCTACAAAAGCATATATGTTTGGCAACGAGAATGAATCCTTTGGTGTTGCCCTATTCAAATCTCTAAAATATATACAGATACAGACTCTTCCATTAGATTTCTCTACGGGTACCATGTTCGACACCCACTTAGGGTAGTCTATAGAAACTATGAATATTGCATCCAGTAGTTTTTACAATTCGTTCTTCGCCATCAAAGCGACGGTTGGATGCATTTTCCTCAGTTTTTGCTTAATTGGCTTCTTCATGGGATCCAATGAAAGGTTGTGAATGACTAAATTTGGATCTATCCTTGGCATGTCTTTGTAAGTCCAAGCAAAAATATTTGGCCTCTCCTTGAGGAGAGGAATTAGGATGGCTTGTTCCTTTGGAGATAGACTTTATTCGAACTTAACTCTCCTTGGTTGAGTAGGATCATCACTGATGTCCACCTCAAAAGTTGCTTCTATAGCCATATGTGACTCATCCTCTATCTGATGAGGCGTGTCATTAGTGGGATTCACAGGACCTACTAACTCAGGTTCCAAACCAACATGGAAGCATACACACAACCTGATGTAAAATGGAATAGCTGTAACATCTCTTCATTGGGGAAGAGATATTCTGGCTCTATGGGCAAACTAGCATGATCCCAATCAATAGCCTCTATATCAAGATGCAATTATTTGGTAGGATCTATTGGATTATGAAGTGGAGTGGTCAAATCGATGGATATCATGTTGATGGATGGGATGAAATCTCCAGGACCACATGGGTGTGATCTTGTCTCAGGGGTTTCCCTTCCATACTCGCGATGAGGTTCTAGAGGAATGGGAATTTTTGGATCTGGTCCTTGAGCAGGATGGAAAATAGTATCATTGGGCTCTAACTGCTCTCTAAATGTAGGCAAAGGGGTATTGACCATCCGACGAATGGCTGCTAGTTCAATAGGTCTCCCCAAAAATCGGAGATGAGGGTCTAGGAAACAAAGTACCGCCTCTCTCTCTACTAGCTCATTGAATTGACACAAGTGGTTAGGTCCAATATAAGCCATATCAGTCTCATCATCAAAGTCATAATCACTTATCCAAAAATTGTTATCATTGGTATGCGTTCCTAAGACAAGGGGATCATGTCTTGGCCCCAAGTAGGCCATCTCTATTTCATCTTCATATTATTTGTCACTTATGAAGAATCCATTTGCATTTTCTCTCACCCCAAAGTCAGGGGTTGATGGCTTAGGCCTAAGTAAGCTCTTTCTATTGAATCTTTTGATTCATAGTCACTTTCATATAATGTATATCCAATCTCATCGTGGATGGACCATGTGAATATTTGCAAATAGTGAGGCCCCTGATAGGCTAAGCCTAGTTGTGCCTCATCATCACTTGCTTCATATCCATTCTCCTCATCCCTCGAGTTGTACCCTATTGGGGTGGAATCAATTGAGGTGTTTGGATGATAATTTTTTGGAGGTGGTTTGTTTATCATGGCCACTTGTCTGTTGCTCAAATTTGCTATTCTTAGGGGGTGATAAGGAATGAAATCAATATCTTCTCCCAACCCTATGCTTAATATTTCTAATGTCGCTAAAATCGAGTCATCTCGACCTCTGCTATAGTAGCCTAAGCCAAATCTATCATAAGGAAGCTGATATAGTGGCTTGTAAGACCTCTTGCACCCCTGCTCATATACACCAAGGCCATAGCCATGCCAATGGCAACGCTCAAAGTAGATTAGAGAAAACTCAGGATTAGAGAGGTAATGAACATTGACTTTAAATAATTCGTCACCATCCTCTTCTATATCTGAAGACTTATGAGCACAGTCCAGGCTGGCATAGACAAAATTGGTTTGGTTGGGAGGGATTCCAAGTGGAACCACTATTCCTACTAGCGGCATTAAGTCTTTAGGCCTATCTATGTCTTGTACATACTCAATGATAGGTGTAAAGGTAATGTTCTTCACAAGGTACTCTCCTATGCTTGTACTTGCCAAGTGTATTGATGTATGCGACGTGGATGACCTCACGGATGACACTGGCAAAGCAGGGTGATAATCACTATCTTCATATTGATCTTGAGGATCTTCCTCTTCCATAGGACTTGGTATTTCATCAATGGCTATAGTTGGCACTTCTTTGGGCCTTTCTTCCTTAATTAAGGGTGTCTTTAGCTTCTGATTGTCTTTTGGTTTTAACGTTGATGGTACTTTAGAAGGATTGACTATCTTGAGTGCACCAGGAGGTGTTTATGTGCCTGGGTCTTTTCTTACCCCTTTATCTTTGTTATCCACTTGTGTGGTTGGGGATGAAGATGCCACATATAGGTGAGTATAAGGGATCATGAATTCTCTTGGAATGTCCACCTGATTGACGTATTTAAAATGCTCTTATCGGCCAGAACCACATATAATTTGTTTTCGTGCACATAATTGACACATTGGTGCAGGATCGAAGGCACACACTTCATGGCACTTACACAAGGGCACCCTAAGAGGATGTTATATTGCATAGCTCTTTACAAAACATGACACATCATAGGTATGGTCTTGTGCCCCACCTTTATGGGTAGGACTATCATTCCCATAGTATTGCATAAAGCATCATTAAAATCTCTCAATGTGTAAGCTTCTGGAATGATATGAGACTTGGGGATCTTGAGGTGCTCTTTTGTAGTTTTTGTGATGATGTATATCGATGAACCTATATCGACCAAAAACCTATTGAAAGGTAAGTCATTGATGGTCACTACAATGTTTAATGGAGGGTATGGTAAGGCACCAAAAATTGTCTTAATCTCATTATCATAGAATTGGATTACAGGTTCCAGGTATTCTTGCACTTGTCCCACAAAGTGAGTGAATGCATTCACATCTTGCGATTGAAGCTCAATTGTTCTTAAAATCTCCATTAGATTCTCCCTATGCTTTGGGGACTATTGTATGAGCTCATATATGTATAACTTAGCTGGGGTTGTTTGTAGGTTTTTCTCAAATCTACTTCGAATAGTTATCGTAGGTCACGTTGGTGGACCTGGAAGGTTGTCTTGCCTTTGCATAGGAGCAACTAGGATGTTCATGGGGGTTGCAGATGGTTGCGGTTGACCATACTGCCTAGTCCTTGTTGTTATGTTAACAATATCAACCATCCCAACATATCCATGGGTAGGCATGTCAGCTCAAACCTGGTTGACTTGGGACCCTTGCTCTTGAGGAGCCTCATGATTAGGCAATGGGTTTCTATATATGCCCATGTCTCTGTTATCGGGATCCAGTGGATTGTCAACTTTGAGTTCTCCCGCCTCAATCATGTTTTGCACTTGGTGCTTAAACTTGATGCAAGCCTCAATGTCATGCCTCGGTATCCTATGATAGGGGCATAATTGATCATCCCTATATCCTTTTAGCTTAGGATGGTTGGGATATATAAGAGGTATATCAGGAAATTTGATCCTTATGGCCTCGCTTAACTAATTAGAGATTGATTGCATTGATTCTGTTAGAGGCATGAAATAACGAGGCGACTTGCGTTCTTGGTTTCTTCCCTAATTGTTATTTTGATCGTAGTTGGCTGGAGGGGGATGTGATTGATAGTTTTGTGTTTGTTGTGCACCCCCATCCTTGGGTTTAGCCAATACGACTTGATTGACTAGAGCAGGGGATCCCTGCTTCTACTTGTACTTGTCATTCTTACCATTCTTGTTCCACTCCTTTTTGTTTTGGAGCTTAATGGTTCCTTCATCTACTTTTATCTCTTCGATGAGCTTGGCTTGTGCCAAAGCTTCCTCAAACGAAGGATACTATTGGAGTTGTAGCAAGAGGGAGATATTTTTAGAATAACTTTTGGTAAACATGCGAATGATCTCTTCTGTGGAAATAGAGAATGATAATTTTGCCATGATTTTTATCCATCTATTCCCATAATCCATTATTGGCTCATCATCATATTGTTTCAAGTTAGCCAGGTCTAAAAGGTTCACCTTCTTCTTAGCACCAAAGGAGAAACGCTTCAAGAATGTATTTACTAGTTGTTCAAAATTGATAATGCTATGCTTAGGTAGTTGGTTGAACCATTGAGTGGCAGCACCTAGAAATGTCATTATGAATGTTCTTAGCATGAGAGTTTCATTGTCTTCAAGATGAAAACAGGCGTTGATAAAATTGGTGACATGCTCTTATGCATCCTCTTCACCTTTAAAATTTTCTAATCTAGGCATCTCAAAGTGCTTAGGATATGGAGGGCTAGGGATTGATAGGCACAATGATTGATTGTGTATCTTGGTCAATGTTGGTGAGTTCCCATCTGCCTCTTGTTTCTCAAAGGTTTTCATCTTTTCAGAAAGCTCTTGAAATAACTTTGATGCATGGATTTCCTCCTCTTGTAAGCCTATTCGCATTGGCCATGGAGGTAACTCTCTATCCATTTGATTTGTTCAATTTTCCTCCCTCTTACGAGGGGACTCAGGATTGTGATCTTGGTTTGTTATGTTTGCCCTCCCCCCATTAGTTGGATTTCATTCATGATTTTAAGGGAGGTTTCATTATGGGCTATCTTGTCTAGTGCACCTTTCCTTATGTGAGTCAGCGCATCTTGTCCTTTGGTGGTCACCACTATTTGTTGGTAAATTTTTAAGACCTAGCCGCTCAACTTGCTCTCTTAAATGCTGCCCATGTTGGCGTAAGAGTCTTTCTTTTTGTTTCTCTTGTTTGAGAGCTTCCACTAGCTCTCGCTCTTTGCATAATGGATTTTCTAACCGCCTCATTCGGTCAATTTGTGTTGTCATAGAAGACATGTTTATCTGACTCTATTCTTGTTGTCTTAACTCATAGATTCCTCGAGGGGGTTTATGTTGTATATGTACTCTTGATAGCTAATGTGACTTGTTCAATGTAATATTGAGTATCCCTATGATCAAACTCCACGCATCTCCTACGGGGTCACTTTGAGGTACCCCTAGACTAGGAGGTATGTTTAGAAGTCACATTTTATGAGCTTCCAGATGCATAGTTCTTAGTATCTATAGTTCTTTGAGTTGGTTGAGTGGGAAATCAATCCAACCCATATAGCTGTCTTGTTTTCCATGGCCGATCCTATGGGGTGTCATTTAATCCTATGATGTCATAGTCCACAGGAATATTTCATTTTGTGTGAAGGGTTTCTTCTATATGATTCCCATGACTATATGTAGCTCTAGTTTCCTACCCTTTAGTGGGCACAACTGTTTCATATGTTTCTTGTGAGTCTTGAGGTGTTGCAATTCTTGTTTGCCTTCTTGATGAAGAGGGCTTTGTAGTAACATGCTTTCTCCATGTGGATGGATATGTGGCAGTATCGTCATCCTTATGTGAAGAATGAATCTTATAAAATTCTTTATGTCCATGTGAGGAGGAATCCCTTGAAGCTTCCTCACGTCTTTGAGATGTTTCTATGTGTTTAGAAGAGGCCCTTGAGGTCTCCTCATGTCTCCTTGGTGAGGGTGGCTATGAAGCCCTTTTTTGTTTATGTGACTTTGTTCCATTATGTGGTTCCTCACTTGGGGTTTCTTGAGGAGATCCCCCAAGGTTTGAGTTATCACCCCTTAGGCTCGCAGAGCTACATCTCACGGTCTTTCAGGTAGGTCATTCAATATTACTACGACTACGCCTATGGGTATGAATTGCTTCTGTATCTCCCTCGGTATCAAACCAAGGGTGTTTACTTCTTGTTTTGACCATGTTGTTTTATGACTTGATTGTTTTGAGTTGAAAATTAGGAATGACCACACAATTCCAAACAAATGTTTATCTTGATTACCGATTTGAGTGTGTCCTAAACTGTTTGGTGTATTTTTATGTGTTGCTCTTTCGATTTCTTTGCTCTTGTTCTTTGATTAAGAATGAGAAGACTCATCCATAGTGACAATCAAGTACACTTTTGCCAAACATGATTTTCTCAAAAGAAGCTAGGGTACACCGCTAAAGACCCAATGGAGGGTTCACCTAGCTCTTCCACTCTGAACCAAAAATTGTTCCAATAGTGGGAGACAATTTGAACACAAGTAACTTAGTGTCACTATAAGTAAGTTTCCCAATCTATTTCTAGGAAGCTCTAGGGGACAAACCAGTGGAAGGAGATGAATTCCAACGTCACTGGACTGAATTGAAGGTTGGTGATGAAATCCAACTCTCTAATATTTAAATGAGACATGCGTGTGTGGTGTTCATTTTAATATTGCATAACATAAAGTGCATCATATGGCAACAATGAGTCTTTCCTATATGCCTAAGTGCAAAAATACGTTTCAATATTCAGAAATATGCATTAACTATTATGATTTGTATGAGCACACTTTATCTCATGCAACTACGGCCTCTAGGAGGGCCTCAAAGCAAGAAAAAAACATACAATGTCTAGCACATTGGATTCTAGGGTGAAATTTTCAGGCATAATCCGTTGTTCCTAGCAACGCCTAGTGAAAAATTTAAAAGAAAATCCAAGATATGTGAAATGCTTAATTCTTTCTTCTTTATTCTTTCAATTTCTAAACATAAATGTGCTTTAAATTCTCTATTTTAAACACACAGAAGTAGATAGAAAGCTATAAAATATCAGAGAAGCTATACCAACCTTTGATCCAGCTCAAAGAGTCAATATTTTGACCTCTGTTGCACTCCAGTTCTGGCCACTGTTGACCAGAGCGACTGGTTCTTAGCCTTTGTATCTCAGAGCGACTAGTTTTTGGTCGTTGTAGCTCAGAGCGGCTAGACCTGCACACAAAATTAAGTTAGTATCCCAACAAAAAATAAAAAATTAGTGGTGGTCCCACCGTGATCGCCATCTGTAGTGACCCCGAGAACGCACACACCAGTCCCTTTTCTAAAACCCTACTTGCAATGCTATTTAAAATACCCAAGATGAAATGGAAATACAAGAGGAAAAATCATATAACATGAAATAACAAAATACGGATCTCTTTATTGATATTGAAGCTTGGTTACATGTCGGTCCCTCTTAAGGATACCCATTTTGATACTATAAATTACAAATAGGCAAGGAGTGCCCCTTCCATGAAGATGTGGTGTGCTTATAAAAGCTTCCCGATTCCACACATGGAAATGTATGAGGGCTTACATATGCCTCCTTATCCAAGTCTATTTCCTAGAGGGATCCCTTTTGCTCTCGTATGTTGTAATCTTCATCCAATGTACCTATGGCCCTACAAGCAATGAAACAAAAACACACATTTAGGTGTCCGAGATTACCTCCCCGAATGAGGTTGTTAGTAATCAAATAATGTAACAAAAATATGATAAAACTATGTCATGAAATCATGTAAATATATGCTAATGATATAAGAAAATAAAGAAATAGAATAAAATATGTTGTCTATCTAAGCTAAGCATGTGGGCCACTGTCCAAGACATCGACTGCTATATTAAACCTTACTCTCTTTGCCCCAAAGCTATGGGTCAAAGAATTTAATCTAATTTTGAAATAGTAGGTGTTATGCTCTTCGATTTGTCAAAGCTTTGTCGTACACGTGATCTCAAAGAGAACTCTCCGAGTCTCGAAAGCTCTCCTCAAAAATATGTCTCTCTCTGATATGATCTCTTGTATGTCTCTCCTGATTCTCTTATGATAAAAGACCAAAAGATGATTTGGTGCTCTTAGGCTTGCACCTTTTATAGTATGAAACCCTAGGTCTATGTCCAATCCCTAGAAATGAATTTCTCATGCGTAGTGTAAGTTAGCATGAGAATATTTTATCCATTGTCTATATTTGAAGGCCAGTTAACTAAAATCTAACTGCCCACTTAAGTCTTCTATGTGAACTGATCGTTAGCATGAGAAGCTTTTGTCCTTTTTTTATACTTGTAGGCCAGTTTACTTAAGTCTAAATGCAAACTCAAGCCTCCTATGTGAACTAGTCATAAAAAGGAATGCAAAGTCACTCCCACTCACCTTTATTGCATGCAGACTACCACTTTCACCTGTTATTAGGCCTTTTTATTGGCAAACCGCCTCTTATGGCTTAGTCGATGTCGTCTGCAATGGCTAATATCTGGCCCATGTCATCTACAACAGCTAATATCTGGCCACTCTAGGCTTGAGCGGCTAGGATCTGGTCGCTCTTGGCTTGAGCAGCCAAGCTTGAATGGATTTAAAAGGCCCCAAATGAGTGGTGAGAACCAATGTTGATGCTTGGAAATTCCAATATTATGTCTTATGATCTTATGAGTGTGTCTATGTAAGTAGCTCCCCTAAGCATGACATGATTTAGGTGTCTACACACAATGGTATAACTTGATATGGATTTGGATCAAGCACAAAATGTTATATTGGAACAATTAAACATTCTAGATGAAATAATATTAGAGGTATTAGCATGATAAACATATTATACCATGAACATTTCAACTAGGATATTGGGCCTTGATATTTGACTCTCGCTTCCAAGATTTCTAAGGAAAGTTAAGGATGCAATGGCTTGGACCTTATGAGATTGAAGAAATATTTGAGAATCATATAGTTAAACTTAAGCCCATTGATGATTCAACACAAAGATTATTATTTAATGTACATAGGCTTAAGCTCTATATGAAGACATTATCTAAAACAAAATTCATAAACCACCTTAAGCAACAAGTTAATTTTTACTGCATTTCTGAAATGCAATCAACTACTATTAAATAAGAACTTCTATTTTCTATCTTAAGCAACAAAACATTATTTAATAAATAAATTGTTGCTCTATAATCTAGTATATATTAAGCAAATAAGTGCAACCATTAAAAGGAATGTAGTCTAATCAATCCTCTTGGTTGGATGTATAAGTACCAATAAATAAGATGGATGGTAGAAATATTTATACTACTTGACCAATGAAAGAAGTTTATCATGGAACAATAATATTTCTTGAAAATAAACTAGAAGATAATTCTATTTTCTTTAAATATACTTCCTTTATTTCATTATGGAGTTCTAATATATAATATTTTTATTCATCTTATTACACATCACTTTTCAGTCACAATATCAAGTTTTAAAGAAGTCAAATTCAGTGTATGAAGATATATTCTTACCTTACAGAAGATAGGTCATATAGTCATGATGGTATCACTAATTAATAAAGCAAGGTAGTAAAATACATTGTTTCTTATAACCCACAAATAATAAAAGTAAGAAGAAGAATAGTAAGGATAGGACTACATTTCCATCCATATGGTTATGAGGATAGAATCCCTAAAGTTCTAATTTCTTCCCCAAATAAAAGAGAGGTAGTAAGAGTAGGACTACATTTTCATCCATATGGTCATATGATCTAAATACAAAAAGCCTTAACTCTTCTTAATTAAAGGGGTAGAGTATTAAGGATAGGGTGACAATTCCCATCAAGACTTTGATAGAGTGGTTAGGAATTTGAGCTCTACATCCATAAAAATTTAAACAAATGAATATATATGTATGTATCTAAAGTGAAAAAGGGCAATAAAATGATAAAACATAGATAGATACCAAAATGACTATCTTACTTTGCTCTTCCAAAATAGGTTTTGAGTGTGTCCAACCATTCATGAGAACTATTTCTGTGAACCAAAGTATTGTTGATTGATATTGGCTTAAGCTCATTATTATTTTTTATCTTACAAAAAGCTCCTCAATGATTCCAAAGAAAAATGAACAAAGAAATTGATCTCCCTGGGATAAAAAAAAAATTACTAGGCCATGGAATGTTTTATTAAACATCAAGGAAGACATCAATGTTTTTGCAAGACATCTTTACTATTGGAAACAAACAGTCTCATTCTAAAGATATTTATTATCCTACAATCTTGTTTAATTGGATTACTTTAAATAAGTAGTTGTTATATAAATAAAACACCCCCATACTATTAAATAAATAAAAATATAATAATAATAATATGCATATTTTATTATAATTAAGATTTTTTGTAATATAAATCTCTATAAATAAAATACAAAATTATCTCCTTATCTTGTTTTGGCCATATAGCCAAAAATTCATCTTGGGTGAGAAGCAAAGGATTAGTATGATAATTTCCATAATATAGTTTGGGGAGTAAAAAAAAAAAGAGAAAATAGTAGTTAAAACATTCCTATAAAAATGTTTATGTAGATTATTTTTGTAGTTTATTTTTGTAGTTAATTTTTGTAGTTACTTTATGTAGTTTGTTTTCGTAGTGTGTTTTTGTAGTGGATTTTCGTAGGTGCATCTTCACTTTAAAAAATTCTAAGTCTACGACTATAGTGAATTTGCACCATGATTGAATCCATGTGCCTTAAGTAACAAGGCTCTATGGGATGGTCATATTTGATTCTTATCATCGAAGCTTTTGCACATAAAAGAATTAAAAATAAAATTTGCATGAACATACAAATTATATACCCCATGAAGCTTGGTGTGGATTTCATAGACATTGAAACTGATGCAAAACCAAGGATGCTTGTTGCTTGCCTTCGTAGTCATGAGTTGACATCACTATCACAACTAGCAAATCATGAAAGGGTATAATTTGGAATTTATAGACTATTTTCATGGATGGTGCAAAATTCAAAGCAAATCTCTTTGTTTTTCTTAATGGTTGTACAAGGGTTATGAATATGATGAATCACATAGGTATTCTTGGGTGACAAATGGGCTTCTCATAAATGCCATGCACATCACCTTTCACACACAACATGGGTCCTTAGACTCACTACCCTAAGAGAATGGTAAGACATTGGTATCATAAGCTTGAGTGGATGTCATTTAAGGAGGTTTCAACCTATCATTGCATGCGATACAAAATTAAACATAATCAAAAGCTAAAGGATGTCAAATAAAGGAATACACAAGAATCCTTGAACAAATGGTTGGATAAATCACAAACATCTCAACTTTCACATGCGACATTCATGTTTGAAGAATGAAATATGTGTCTAGGGCTGGGAAACCAATGTTAAGGTCTACACACACTTCATACTCATGAATTATACCATGACATGGGCTATAAAGATATAATATATTGAGAATAGAGACCGTAAATAAAAATAATGACCGAGGTTCATGTCTTTTTTTATCATAACACACTGAAAGATATAGAAAAAAATCCTAATTTCAGCTTTGCAACCGTGATGGAAATGCAGTAAACTCTATGAAATTCAACTGTAATCACACTTGAAGGTGTTGTATAAAGTGTAGAATTGAGTGACGGTAGTTTTGATAGGGACTATGGCAAGAAAATTGAAGATATCTATGGCGTAGAAGTCGATTGTAAGTCTCAAAGTTTAAAATTTTGAAGAATTTGTAAAGGAATTTTTAAAATTTTCAAGAATGAAATATGATAAATGTAACAAAATTCTTTTTTTAGAGTGAAATGTTATATGAATTGGTAAAATTTTAAATAATTTCTATGTACGAATTAAGTTTTTATGAAATTGTGATGAAATATATGCATGTATTCAAATTTTTCTCTCTACAAGGTTTCTATCACAACCAAAATTTTGTGAAACCAAAATAGAAAAACTCATTGTATTTAACTCCTTAACCTTCATCCCAAAAAACCTTTGTTTTACCATGAGGAATTCCACCTTTCACAAAATGACTGAACTATCCTCTATAGCAACCCAAATGCCCAATGACTTTGTCAAAAAACTCTTTCAAAAAGCAAGATGGTGGAAGGCCTTGACACGATTTCAAGGCTAGATCAGGGTGTGGTCAAGCAATTAATATTAAAATATGACCCCACATCCATGGTCACTCATGTGGATGGAGTTGAAATATAAATTACCCTAAGTTTGATCTCAAATGTCCTACACCTCCTTGAATTTGGCCAGATATACTTTAAATCAAATAATAGAGAAGTCAACCAATTGGTTGCAAAACTTGGAGAGAATTGCTTCTTGATCTGAGATAGAGAAGGATCAATC
Source organism: Wollemia nobilis (assembly GCA_028583015.1). Classification (NCBI taxonomy): domain Eukaryota; kingdom Viridiplantae; phylum Streptophyta; class Pinopsida; order Araucariales; family Araucariaceae; genus Wollemia; species Wollemia nobilis. Next base: position 2,120,112 of record JAQPPZ010016752.1, read on the forward strand.
AAAGGAGTGGTAACCTCTTCCTTCTTGCTCAAGTGGCATGAAGCTCTCACTTTGGTAATGAAATTTTTTATTATAGAAGGAATACTATCGGTTTATGGGGACTATCACCTCAAATTGCTCCTTAACCTCAGGTTTCTTGATCGAGAAGATTGCTTCATTAACTTATTGTATTTACTCTATAGGTCCCTAAGATTCATGGTCAAGAGGGTTTAGGCAAATAAGTCTAGAGCTGAACATAAACTACACCTAATAGCTCACCATAGCCTCATTAAGTTACTTATATTGCATAAAATCCTTGATATCAAAAATACCTAGGATAAAATCAAGGAAGAGGCTAACCTATCTATGCAATTATCTGAGCTGAGTGAATCTGAGTCTAGTGAGAGCTTTGAATCTAAAGAAAGTTTTAAGTTTGATAGCTAGGAGGAAGAAGAATCTCGTATGTGCAAATGGACCACTCAGATTAAAACTACCAAGCCTTCCAAACCCTCCTCACCTACACCAATGAAGAAGATAATATTTGAGAATAATTCAAAGGAGCATATGAAATAAGAGACATCTAGGCAATATGATGGTCTGTGGTTGAGCCCATTACCTGGAAGCCCTCAAACTAAACCTACTAAAGCCTTGGCTTAGATCCATATCCAACAAAAATATTGTTGTAGTTCCAACTAGATAACTTATGCAATATTTTGTGAAGAATGCAGAATTAGTGGAGAAGGCCATCTCCACTCAAAATGAGCTACTCAGACAGATATCCATAGAAGTCAAATGCAAGGTGGTCAAATCGATTGAGTAGGTCTCTCAATCGGTGATATCCAATGGCTTGCCCAAAAAAAGTGCAATAGGGGGGAAGAAGATGAGGCAATCAGTAAATGTTAGTAATAATTTTGCCTTAACCAAGACATTCACTAAGGATAGCTCACTTACTTTATCAGATTTTAGATTTTAGAGGTGTTCCACTCCTACACATGGCACGCAAAAGATGGGCCTAAGCGTGGAGTTAGAGATATTGGTGGAGGTTGATAATGTGATCAACACAATCATCGAGTTAGTCGAACAGTTATACTCACCAGCAAATAAAGTAAATTTGGGACCCCCACACGATACAATGGATGTAGAGGGTGGAAAGGATGATATAACCTACTTGAAAATTGTGGCTATCGAGAGATCACCAAATTCATATGCATCCAAAGTGTAGATCTAAAAGATCAAATGTAATAATTTGAATGCTGAAGACCACCCTATTCCAACCTATGTTTCATCCTAGATTAAGGCTAAAAACATTCGATTTTTAAAGTATTATCATAAATCTACAGATTTACATTCATTTCTTCTTAACTATCTATGGTATGTTTTTATGATTTTAAAAGCATTTGGTTTTATGGATGAGGATATGCATTCCCTTTAGTTTGGAAAAAAATTATGAGTATTGAACTGTGACTGTAATTTGTAGCTTCTACATTTTGGCTATAGTTCTGCTCAATATATACACATTTTATCAACAATGTGCATGATTTTGTATGAATTCTAGATAAATATGATTTGCAAAGTATTATATGTTGAATGGTCATAATATTACATAAATTTTATGAGAATATTGTATTTTTAGCAGGTGAATGTTGTAGGTAATTTATAGGAGAATGCTACAACCAAACATAGTTGAAGCAGTCTGTGAGAAAACACAATAAAAATAGGTTATTGAAAGCATCTATAAAAAGTGCTACAAAAATGGTCTATGAAAATCAGTTGATTTTGTAAACCTATTTGGTACGATAAAATTTATCATGCGTACTGACAGCTTGACCAGCACAACGTGTGTTATGGAGTCAGCATAGTCATTATCATATTGTTGATTGCATTAGAATTTGTTATGTAATTTGTTAATTGTTTGAAGTTTACATAATCTGAATGTAACAAATTTATCCTCTCCTAAAGAAAAGGATAAAATTTGTTTGTAATAAGTCCAAATTATTTATTAGGCTATATTAATTATTGTTATGTAATTTTAGAATCCAATATGCAACCATTCGATATGTAACAAATAGTGGTTAAATTTTTCTATTAAAAGAAATGATGTAAAAGCTATATAATACAATATCAAGACCTTGAAAGACCCCTAGTCTAGTGAATATGTCCAGTACATAGGTGGAGAAAAGCATATTGTTACATTGTACGAACTCATATGGAGATTGGAATAAAGTAATAAATTAGCAGTAGCATTTTCTTCTATGAGTATGATAATTGTGTTTTGTATTTCCTTCATGTTTTGCTTGTTGTAGCTTTCATTTCATTTTCCTACAAATATGAATTAAGCAGCATAAATTTAGTTTAATGAATAATAAATTGTTGAAGTTAAAAATAGATTAGAAAGAGGAGAAGAGATCAAAACTAACCTCAAGGAGGCAGGTCCCACTCCAAATGGTTAGTCCCTTGCTCTCTTCCTCCTAAAATACAATAGACTTAGTTAGAACTTAGAATAGTCTTAAAATATAAATTTAATTAAATTGCATATTATAGAATTTTGTAATATAATAAAATAGATAATGTATTATTAAATCATAAAGTGGATCCACATAAAAACCTAGATAAATTCATTATTGTACCCCATAAATTAAGCGTAATTTTATTATATGTTGAATGGTTGCAATATTACTTAAATTTTGTGAGAATATTGTGTCTTTAGCAGGTGAATATTATAGGTAATTTATAGGGGAATGCTACAACCAAACACAATTGGAGTAGTCTGTGGGTAAACGTAGCAAAAATAGGTTTTAAAAAGCATCTACAAAAAGGTGCTACAAAAATGGTCTATGAAAACCAGTTGATTTCATAAACTTATTTGGCATGATAAAAGTTACCACGTGTACTGATAGCTCAGCCAGAAAAATGTGTGTTGTGGAGTCAGCATAGTCATTATCATATTGTTGACCGCATTAGAATTTATTATGTAATTTGTTAATTATTTGAAGTTTACATAATCTGAAAGTAACAAACTTGTCCTCTCTTAAATAAAAGGATAAAAGTTATTTGTAATAAGTCTAAATTAGTTATTGGGTTGTTTTAATTATTGTTATGTAATTTTAGAATCCAATATGCAACCATTTGATATGTAATAAATACTGGTTAACATTTTTTATTGAAAGAAATGATGTTAATACAATGTCAAGACCTTGAGAGCCCCCTAGTCTAGTGAATATGTCTAGTACACAAGTGGATAAAATCATATTGTTACATTGTACAAACTCATATGGAGATTGGAATAAAGTAATAAATTAGTAGCAACATTTTTTCTATGAGTATGATAATTGTGCTCTGTATTTCCTTCATGTTTTGCTTGTTGTTGTAGCTTTCATTTTATTTTCCTGCAAATATGATTTAAGTAGCATAAATTTAGTTTAATGTATAATAAATTTCTTAATTTAAAATAGATTAGAAAGAGAAGAATATATTAATACTAACCTCGAGGAGGAAGAGCCCACTCCAAATGGTTAGTTCCTTCCTCTCTTCCTCTTAAAATACATTAGAATTAGTTAGAACGTAGAATAGTCTTAGAATATAAATTTAATTAAATTGCATATTATAGAATTTTATAATATAATAAAATAGATAAGCATTATTAAATCATAAAGTGGATCCACATAAAATCCTAGATTAATTCATAATTGCACCCCTTAAATTAAGTGTAATTTTATTATATGTTGAATGGTCGTAATATTACATAAATTATGTGAGAATGTTGTGTTTTTAGTAGGTGAATGTTGTAGGTAATTTGCAAGGAATGCTACAACCAAATATAGTTGAAGAGTTTGCGGGAAAACACAACAAAATCATGATACAAAAAGTGTCTACAAAAAAGTGCTACAAAAATGATCTACAAAAATCAGTTGATTTCATAAACCTGTTTGGTGCGATAAAAGTTACCATGCATACTGACATCTTGGCTATAACAACGTGTGTTGTGGAGTCAGCATAGTCATTATCATATTGTTGACCACATTAGAATTTGTTATTTAATTTGTTAATTGTTTGAAGTTTATGTAATCTGAATATAACAACTTTATCCTCTCCTAAATAAAATGATAAAATTTGTTTGTAATAAGTTCAAATTAGTTATTAGGTTGTTTTAATTATTGTTATGTAATTTTAGAATTCAATCTGCAACCATTCGATATGTAATAAATAGTGGTTAAAAATTTCTATTGAAAGAAATGATGTAAAAGCTATATAATACAATGTCAAGACCTTGAAAGGTCCTCATTCAGGTGAATACATCTAGTACACAAGTGGAGAAAAGCATATTGTTACACTGTACAAACTCATATAGAGATTGGAATAAAGTAAAAAATTATTAGTAGCATTTTCTTCTATAAGTATGATAATTGTGTTATGTATTTCCTTTATGTTTTTCTTATTGTTGTAGCTTTCATTTCATTTTCCTGCAAATATGAATTAAGTAATCTAAAGATAGTTTAATGAATACTAAATTGTTGAAGTTAAAATAGAGTAGAAAGAGGATAAGAGATTAGTACTAACCTCGAGGAGGCAGGGCCCACTCCAAATGGGCAATCCCTTGCTCTCTTCATCCTAAAATATAGTAGACTTAGAACATAGAATAGTCTTAGAATATAAATTTAATTAAATTGTATATTATAGAATTTTATAATATAATAAAATAGATAATGCATTATTAAAGCATAAAGTGGATCCACATAAAACCCTAGATTAATTCATAATTGCACCCCTTAAATTAAGCATAATTTTATTATATGTTGAATGGTCGCAATATTACATAAATTCTATGAGAATATTGTATTTTTAGCAAGTGAATGTTGTAGGTAATTTGTAGGGGAATGCAAAAATAATAGACCAAAGTAGATGAACTGATGAAAGATGTAAAATTAATAGTATATGAATGCAAATGAGCAAAAACAACCTCATGGTAGTGAAAAAGTAGATAAAAGTATGAAGACCTCCAAGATAGTAGACTCCTCCTTAGGTCTCCAAAACTTATCCACCAAGATCAACTAACACCAAAGCATAAAGCAACAAAAAAGCAATCCCAAAGTAGAAGAGCACTTATTAGCATGAACAATGAGCAAGTCAAGATTATGATTCTCAAGAAGATACCTTGGATTCAAAAATAGAGGATCCAATCCTCTTTTTATAAGAGTTTTGGAGGATTTTTAGGCAAGAAAACAAAAAATAAACTTGGCTAAGAGCCAACCCCACAGATGTCGGCCAACAACTTGGACAATTTTAGAAGAAAAAACTCAAATTTTACAAAATCGTGCCCTATAAACTACCAAGCATGATTTTATGAATGGTTTTTAGATAAAATCATACCCCATAAATTACGGGGCATGATTTCACAAAACTAAATTTTCCAAAATCACACCCTATATGGGACGACCGCAAATTCGCAATAGCTAGAGCCATGTGCAGTTTTTTAGCACTTTGGAGGACCAAATAGAGTCAAAACAGGATAAAAATTATACCGTCGGAAATCTCTTTCTAAGCCCAATCCAATGGTATAGGTTTTGGAAGGAATAGAGAAGATTTTATAAGGGATAATTTTTCTCAAAGATGAACCTACGTTTTTAAGGGAAATTTTAAGATTTAAGGAAAATGACTCATCTTAATGGGTCAATTTTCTATGTCTACACAAAGTACTAATATTACTTTTGAATGATTGTTAAAAGATAGTTGTTAGTTTTATTTGAAATATAAAATAAACTAATGGAGATATATAGGATGGTACCTAATTTTAAATTCCTTGTATCGCTATGAAGAATGGCATTGACACCAAGAAGAGGAAGGGGTAGAGGTAGAGGAAGACCCCCTCTACAACCACCTTTGATTGAAGCAAACAATACTTTGATAGGATCCTATGATGGGAATAGGAAAAATCCAAACCCAGATATTACCAATCTCACAGTGGTTGTGTCTCTCTTACAAGAACAATTAGAGCAACAAAGACAAATGCTAGAAACCCTAGTCATCAAAATTTGTAGAATAGAAATTTTGAAACATAACAAGAGAGAACTCCAGTGCCAACAGAATAAGAGGCTAGGACTCACATTGAATTAGAGTTGGCCAAAGACTTAAAAATTTGAAAGTGTCTAAGTTCAATGGTAAAGGAGGAGGAGAAGCAGCCAAAGCATGGCTAACTAAGTTAGTCATATTTCATCATGAAGAACTATTCAACAGTGACTAAAATTTTTTGGGCTACCCTTCATCTCCAAGAAACAGGGTTGGAGTGGTGGGAGACCTTTAGAAAAGGATAAAGGATAGAGGCAGTAAATCTGACCTAGGAAGATTTTATGGAAGAATTTTGAGAAAGTTTTCTTATAGAACATTTTTATGTGGAAAATTTTAAGGAGTTTACCACAATTATCCAAGGAACAAAGACTATAGAAACTTATTATCAGTAATTTGTCAAATTGCTTAAGTATGTGCCTACCTATGAGACAGATAAAAATATGAAGGTACACAAGTTTATTCTAGTATTAGACCCTAGAATAAGGTTAGTTGTTAATATAAATAAACCAAAAATGATATAGAAGGCCTACAATATGGCTTGTCAAGAAAAAACAAACTTGTCCAACGAATATCACCATGCTTTGAGAAAAAGAAACGGTGCAAATTATGTACAATGGGATCAAAATAAAAATAAAAAATAAAAATGACCCACGTTATGAAAAGAAGAATGACAAGAAGCAAGGAGAATGCAAAAAAAAATTGTAGAAAAGGAATAATAATAATAATAACAACAATGCTTTTCGGCCTTAGAGGTAACCTGATGCAAGATCAACAAAAAACCCCAGGGAAAAAATCAAAATAGACACCCTAGACCTAAGATTGGTTATTTTGACTGTAAAGGTCCACATTATACCAATAATTGTCCACATAATACTAGATCTAGTAAACAACTTGAAGATCTGAACCACAGGATCTGTGCGGTCATTAGTAGTCAAAATCTAGATAATCAGGCTACCCCACTACTTCTGAAAGGTACTATATTTAATAATAATGTTAATATTTTGATAGATATAGCTTTATTTCTTCTAGCTTAGTCAAGGATATATTGGAAATATCGAGAATCTTGACGGAAGGGTGTAAAGTAGAGTATGGTTCTAGATAAACTTACTTCATGGATCAATATTATCCCAACATACAAGTCATCCTACCCAACGTCTCTACATAATAGCACTTATATATAGCTCTTCTCCATACCTTTGACATTATTTTAGGGATGTACTGATTGAAATCCCATGAGGCTATAATCAATTTCCATGAAATATGGATTGATTACACTTATAGTAATAAACAAAGAAGGATAATTGTTAGTGAACAAGGCTCTTTTTGACCTCAACTACTGTCAACAATGCAACTAAAGAAGACCCTAGGAGAATGATTTTTGTGGTCAAGTTTAATAAAATAGAGACAAACATAAAATAAGTTTTTGGTAAACACCCAATATTGCAAGAATATAGGGATGTGTTTCGTGAATATTTTCCTGGATTACCACCAAAGAGGGAATTTGAATTCACTATAGATTTGATGCCTAGAACTGAGCCAATACATAGAACCCCATATAGGATGAATCCTATAGAGATATAGGAGTTGAAGGTACAACTCTAGGGGTTGTTAGAAAAAGGGTTGATAAAACCTAGTGTGTCACCTTGGGGTGCACCAATTCTCTTTGTAAAGAAGAAGGATGGATCGCTGAGATTGTGTATCGACTATAGAATTTTGAACAAAGTGACCATCAAGGATAGATATCCCTTGCCCATAATAGAGGATTTGTTTGACCAATTGAAAGGGGAAACCATATTTTATAAAATTGAATTGAAATTGGGATATCATTAGTTGAGAATTCGTGAGGAAGATACTCATAAAATTACCTTCAAAAATCAATATGGGCATTATGAATTCATAGTGCTACCATTTGGGTTGTCTAATGCACTAGTAACCTTCATGAATCTGATGGATAATGTGTTAAAAATAAAGTTAGATCGGTTTGTTTTAATATTTTAGATGACATTTTGATATATTCCAAGAATAAGGAAGAACATGATAAGCATGTAAAGATAGTGCTTGAGTTGTTAAGGAAAAATCAGCTTTATGGTATCCTCTCGAAATGTGACTTTTATGTCCCTAAGGTACAATATCTTGGCATATTATTTTTGCTGATGAATAGCAATAGACCCAAAGAAGATAGAAGTCATTGTGAGTTGTACTTGGTCCACCATTGTGACTGAAGTACGTAGTTTTATGGGCATCACAGGCTACTATAGATGTTTTATGAAAAATTACTCTAAAATTGCCTACCCAATAATCAATCTTCAGAGAAAAGGAAAAAAAAAATAAATGGACAAATAAGTGTGAGGCAACCTTTGAGTTATTGAAGTAGAAACTCACTACTGCATCCATTCTAAAAATTCTAGATCTATAGGGGAATTTCTCATTATGCACATATGCATCGCTAGAAGGATTGGGATGAGTTTTATCCCAAGAGGAATTAGTGGTAGCATACAAGTCAAGGAAACTCAAAAAATATGAAGTAAATTATGCTACGTATGACATGGAACTGGCAGTAGTGGTGCATGCCCTTAAGATGTGGTGACACTATCTTCTAGGCAAAACATTTGAGCTTAGAACTGACCATTAGAGTTTGAAGTATATCTTCACTCAATATTTGTTGAATGTAAGACAAAGACTATGGATCGAGTTCCTAGATGAATACAACTATGGTATAGAGTATATAAAAGGTAAAGAGAACAAGGTTGTAGATGCCTTGAGTATACGAAGGCATATAGTTGCTATAACTCATAGCCATGTAGACTTGATGGACCAAGTCAGAGAGATGCAGATCTAGGATCGGGTTTGCATTGATATTCTGATAAATATGGAAAGAACACTTGAAGAGAATAAATATTATAGCAATAAGGATGGACTCTTATTTTTTAAGGATAGGGTTGTCATACCATAGAAATATGATTTAAGGAAATTTATTATGCAAGAGGCGCATAAATTTCCCTACTCTGCTCACCCTAGAGGGATCAAAATGAGGGAAAATATGAAAAAGACCTTCTATTAGATAGGGATGAAAGATATTAACGAATTTATTGCTAGATATATCGAATGTCAAAAGGTGAAGGTTGAACACTAACATCCAATAGGCTTTTTGTACCCACATGATATACCTGTTCAAAAATAGTAGGTAATACCCATGGATTTTATTTTGGGACTTCCTAAGAATAGATTCCAACATGATGCAATATTTGTAGTAGTGGATAAATTGACCAAGGTTGCACACTTCATTCCTAGAAGTACTAAGGATGATGCAGTTGTAGTGGCTAACAGGTTTGCCAAGGAAATCTTCAGACTATATGGATTTCCTGAAGTAATTATGTATGATAGAGATTCCATACTCATATCTGCATTTTGGAAATTCCTACATTAGGCTATTTGATGGATTCAAAAGACACCACATAGAGTCTTGTCATGCTGAAAAGGAATAAGTAAAAATAGGAAATCGATAACTGTAACACTTTAAAAACCCGAACTTGCGTAAATCCTTCTATTTCAGTCAAGCCTCGATTGACCACTATATATCTGAGAGTGGGTTGAGTGGGTGGCTAAGAGGTATCTTTTATGAAAATATGATAAGGAGTCTCCAATTTATAGATAATTATCGAGAGCCATTGCGCATGAATACTAATCTCGCAACCATACCTCATCTTTGTGCCTCTCTTTGGGCAATCTCGCCCGTTCACGTGTCAAGTGTAACGTTGCATGTAACGGAATTGGACAAGTGCTTGTGTTAAACAAGTGTGAACGCGAGAATAAACGCATTGAATTGAATACAATGGGATCAACCGTGCAACCTGATTCTAATACGTGATCAGAATACAACAGGGTCAAGTCTAAGGGTTCTTGCAAGTATTGTAAAATTAAAGAACACTCCATCAAGAACTACATTACTAGATAAAATTCTTGAGAGTTATACATAAGATTTATGATAATCAATGGAGGAATAATAGAGCATCCACTAAGAGGAGGAGGATTTACCTCTAAAGCCTTTTTTTCTTGGTCCTCTTAGTTCTAATTAAGGGTTCTAAAATTTAAGTAAATTATTCTTGTTTAGGTTAAATGTCAAACGTGTGAAAAAGTGTTTATGAGCACTATTAATGTATTTTATGAGCATGTGTTTATGAAATTAAAGATTTTAATTACGTTTGCGAGACCCAAATATGGTCTATAGGATCTTAAATATGAAAGTACAATTATTCAAATCATATCATATGATCTTTAATATCTTCATATCATATGATCTTTAATATCTTTGAGAAGGGTGTTCCTTCTCCTACTTATTTGGGTTAGCAATTCCTCAACTTTTTTTATTTTACTGTCTTCAAATAACTTTGCGATGGACCCGTTCCCAAGTGTTTCTTTGTATTTGCCACGGATATCTGAAAAACTCGGAGTGTTTCTTTGTCTCTACTGCCCCTGTGCTGCATAGAGTACATATCCTTTTTCCTTATTGTTCTTTGGGCGTTGTCCATCTCCCTGTTTCACATCTAAGCCTATGAGAGCTAATCCTTATATGAGCAAAAAGGATTTTTTACTGCATAGAGTACATATCATTTTTCCTTATTGTTCTTTGGGCGTTGTCTATCTCCCTGTTTCACATCTAAACCTATGAGAGCTAATCCTTATATGAGGACAAAGGATTTTTTACTCCACTTGATTTCAGTGCCGCTTTTTCTGTCACTTCACTTTCCTCCGCATATCTTTTCCACTTACTTCTCTATTTCGTCACTTTGGACATACAATCTTCTTTCTATCTATGTATCTGCGACAGCTATTGTCACGGTAATTGGTGGGCACTTTGACGTCTCTATTTCGTCACTTTGACGTCTCTATAAATACAAAGCGGACGACAAAACGCAGTTGATCAAACAAGGAACGTAGCCGCACTTCCCCGCTGTTAATCAAACAACTAACTTTACTTTCTTGATTCCGCCCTTCTATGGATTAGGAACTGCTGCCACTCACGCCAAATAATAAAATTCTCCCTCCACTATAGAACCCGGTAATTGGTGGGCACTTTGACCTCTCTATTTCGTCACTTTGCAAATACAATCTTCTCTGCGACAGCTATTTCTGTCACTTCACATTCCTCCGCGCGACGAAATAGAAGTCTCAAGTCACTTTGGAAATACAATCTTCTCTGCGACAGCTATTTCTGTCACTTCACATACAGGTATTTGGAAATACCTGTATGTGAAGTGACAGAAATAGCTGTTGCAGAGAAGATTGTATTTCCAAAGTGACGAAATAGAAGTCTTGAGACTTCTATTTCGTCGCGCGGAGGAATGTGAAGTGACAGAAATAGCTGTCGCAGAGATGGAAATACCTGTATGTGAAGTGACAGAAATAGCTGTCGCAGAGAAGATTGTCTTTCCAAAGTCAAGACTTCTATTTCGTCGCGCGGAGGAATGTGAAGTGACAGAAATAGCTGTCGCAGAGAAGATTGTATTTCCAAAGTGACGAAATAAAGACGTCCAAGTGCCCACCAATTACCGGGTTCTATAGTGGAGGGGGAATTTTATTATTTGGCGTGCCAATTTTATTATTTGGCGTGATGGTGGCAGCAGTTCCTAATCCATAGAAGGGCGGAATAAAGAAAGTAAAGTTAGTTGTTTGATTAACAGCGGGGAAGTGCGGCTACGTTCCTTGTTTGATCAACTGCGTTTTGTCGTCCGCTTTGTATTTATAGGAGATATCGCGTGCTCTCATTCCCACAGAAGCGGCAGCTGAAGCTCTTCATGATGGCTAATACCATCACAAGAGCCACGGTTATCTTATGGAGTTGTTTACATGCTCTCTGCTACTCCTATTCATGCCTGGCAGACGTTGGCACCGCCACATCTTACTCTCCTCCATATGTTCGTAAGCAACATATTTCCCATTGAATTCAGTTTATGTTTTATTGAAAGTAATAAGGATATATTGATTGTGGTGTTTTGTTTTCGCAGCGTCAGAATGTTATGGAAACGATCAGAAACAGTTTCCTGCGGGGAATCTGTTTGCAACAGCGAGTGACGACATCTGGGACAATGGCGCAGCCTGTGGAAGGCAGTACAGTGTGAGATGTCTGAGTGGAACCAATCAAATGACTCAAAATCCTTGCCTTAACAACACCGGTTCAATCGTAGTGAAGATAGTGGACTATTGCTCTTCAGACTGCAACACAACCATTAAATTGTCGGCTGATGCCTTCATGGCAGTAGCCACTTCCGTCGCAGACGTTATCAACATAGAATATGATCAGTAAGTTTTATAGGATTGATAATATTTGACTCTTGTTACAATATAATAATATGCGTCAACTTCATATTTTTCATCCATGTCATGTCTCTGGTGTCTCTGCTCCGCACAAACTAAATAAAAATGCAGATGGATACTAACGACTAGTATGGTTCAACTAGGACGGACGAGATACTTGATTCACATCCGAGCTGTGTTGGCTATGTTCCAGATCGAAGGTGCAGCCCACCACGGCCCTCCAAGAAGGAAACGCCACCGGATCAAAACTGAAGATGGCCGTATGAACCTCAATAATGATGCCGTCATCACCTCTTATGGTTGCTAGACCTGAAAGAGATATGTATGATTGCATAGTTACTGATTTTCAGATTTTTGTATTCCGAGAGAAATGATGTCTCTCTATTACATTGGAGGGGTATAGGTTGTCATTTTGCAACCAGAAAAGTTAGAAGACATAAAATTACCATTATGTTAAATTGTCTGCTTTCTAGCTTTTGCATCATCTTTCCAGATAATAACTAAATCCAAAAACTATCATATCCGAAGTCTTGGTACATTTGAATGGTGGTTAACTATAACACATGTATATCACACAGGACAGTTTTTTCTTTTCTAATTAAGTAAATTAAGTATAGTTAATAAAAGAATAACACATTCTTTAGTCATAGTTACCTTACATAATCATATATATTTTTCAGTCACTCGGGGTCGCACCCACCCCTGCCCGCACCAATATTATCAATTGGATTTTGAGTACCCAATTCAGCTTTTTGGTAGGGTGGAGATTCGAACTGGGACCTCCCTTGGAGGATTACCCTCTCCTCTCCAACTCACCTACAACACCTGGATACATAATCATACACTTATCAATGTTTAAATGTTCACAATTTGATGTTAGTAATAATTTAGTCAAATTTCAAGCCTTATCCCATCGAGTGAGAGGTTAATTTAAAAGTGGAGACAGTCACGCTATCTCGGAACCAACCTTATCCCATCTAGTGAGAGGTTAATTTAAAAGTGGAGACAGTCACGCTATCTCGGAACCAACCTTATCCCATCTAGTGAGAGGTTAATTTAAAAGTGGAGACAGTCACGCTATCTGGGAACCAACGCATGTACTCGCCATTGCTTTTATATTCCACGGTCTCTGTTAGCTCTTCCGGATGAGTCTTCATATATTTCTTGAAATCAGCCGGCCCCATTATAGGCCCCATGTTATCTGCACATATGCCGCTTCCATCGCCTATGAGCCCATTTTCCTTTAGAAGTAAATATATAAAATATGAAGAAAGAAATTTGCTTCTCCTTTATGAATGAAGTAAATACATAAAATATTAATCCAAATTATAGGTTGGTTGGTAATGGCTGAGTGTTTATTGATGGGTTGTTTCAATTCAATTCTATGGATGATTGGAGGTCTTATTGACTTTGTCTTTACCATTGAACTAGGGTTTATAGAGGCTCTTTACCAGTAAATTAGGGTTTAAAAAATACTTAAAATATTTTTATGGCCTAAAGTATGTAAAGAAAAACATAAACATTGTACGAAAGGAATAGGATTCTCCAAATGATGTAATTCCATGAAATATATGCCTATTTTTGGTATCTCTAGTGACTAACTAATGAGACTTTTCCTTTTAAAACAAATAAAACCTAAACATAGATATATTTTTGTTGAAAAGTACCTTGTATTACTAAAAATAATATTAGTCGCACTGATCGCACAAAAAAGGTAGGTGCTTTGGTAACACACCCCAAAATATCATACTGAGATGCCACTTAGAACCTAAAATAGGGATTTGGGACTTACAAAAAATATTGAAATTAAAACAAAGTAGACAATTTTTAACTCTAAGCTGATTAAAAATAAAAATTATGTAGATTTTAGTGACATGAGATCTATATCTAAAAACTACTAACAAACTATGTACCATCACACATTACCTATGGGAATTTGAAGTTAGTCCAATCAGTTCGAGGGGGACCGCTAGGAGAAAACGTAAAATATGTCATCTTAATGGATTCCTCACCATCATGATTTTGTTCAAACAACTCCAACTTCTCAAAGTTGTTATGTCTAGATTTCTCTAGCCAAGGAATGGAAAGATGGCATTGTTTATCTAGTAGGAAGTCCTCTACATATTTCTCCTTCTTGGGACTATGGGAATGATGAGAACTCATAGGAGGAGAAGGAGAAGGAGCCTTAGTTACCATAATTTCCATATTAGTTGTTGGGGTGTGGCTTTGATGAGGCAAAGGAGCCTTAATGATCACCATTTTCGTTGTTGGTAGCCCTATACCTAGTTGCTCTTCCACCATTTTTTAGAACTATGGGATTGAAAAATAGTCACCTTTATTGCTGGCAGGGGGTGTTGCACTTTGGATATAAGGACACATGATTTTTTGTGCCCTACCACCATGGTTCAACCATCCTCTTTGTGCTAGGGAGGAGACATGATGGTTGGCATGGAGGTTGGCTTCAACTTATTGCGAGGAATAAGAAGATAATCCTTAACCTTGTGGTTTGTTGCTTGACATCTAAAGCAAGTATTCGATAGGTTAATATGCACCACTCATTGTGAAATAATGGTGTCCCCCACCTGTATCTCAATAACTTCTTATAGGTCCTTACACAAATCAACCTCAACACAAACCTTTTTCTATGGGTGAGTATTAAAAAATTTGTCAACTTCAACCAATAAGACATGCCCTAAGACTACTGCCATGTGATTAAAAAAGGGCCAAAGGGGAAGGGGAAGATTAGAGAACTCAACCCAAATTGGGACCTTGGAGGTTCTTTCCTCAAAAATTGAAAAATCTTGAGTCCATGGAAAGAAGACCACCAAGGAGCTTCTCATGGACCAAGGCCCATGCTCATAAATTGCCTTTACATGAGTAGCATCTACACACTAGAAGAGAAAAATCATTTTTTTAGTTTCTAAATCAACTTGATCTTGAATCCATAAGAATTCCAAGTCGAGCTAACCCAAGATTGTAATATCGCTTCATTAGAAATGTGTCCCACAAAATACCCAACTAGGGTAAAATATTGTAACCATTGACATGCATTATCAAACTTATATAGAGGTAGACTAAATGTACCTCTTCACTCTCCATTAAAAGCAATTTCTTGGGACACTCCATGGGTGTCATTTTCATTTGCCTTCTCTCATGTGGCACCAAAGGTAATTACTGGGCCATTAGGGTTGGGGGCCATGGAAAACTCGAGAAATATTAGGAAACCCTAATACAAAGAAAAAATAACTCTCACTAGAGAAACTCTCAACATAGGTACTTTTGACCATGATTAAAGGGAAATTTTTATTTTTAACATTTTATTTGATACTTATGAGTGATAAAAAGTAATAATGTCCTAATATTTTATCAAGTGGTTAGAGACAGTCCCTCAACATTCAAGAGTGATGACATAACCACATACATTTTATTTTTTAAATTAAAATCAAATATTATATTATATTATATTATCAATTGGAACATTATGACAATATGGTGTTAGCATTGTTCACTAACAAAAAATAAAATAAGGTAGTTAAGAAGTAAAGCATTCATAACTAAATACACATAAGAATAGAAGCTAATAGTAATAAAGAGACTATAGTTGTATCTTTTTGTAATATGTTAGATATCATTATTCTTCCGTGAGAGGTGAGAGAGGTTGTCATGTGAAGAAGTTATTAACATGTATTCTATTATATATTTTAAAGTCTTCAAGGAAGAAATAGAAGTAATAAGTTCTTGAACTTGATCATTATTATTTGTTACCTTCTTTTTAGTTTTTTGTCAAACCTTTTGAAGATCCTGGATCAAGTAAAAAAGTTGATAAAGCCTGTTAATAATATCTTCTAGTGTCGTGCAAGCTCCATGAACATGAGAATCAATGCATCTCAAATGTATCAAAATATCAAAGGTCAAGTTTGCAAAAACTATACCCCATAAATTAGTTGACATAAATTAATATTATTTTACATCTAAACTTTCAAATATACTTGAAAAATATGAATCTACAAACATCCAAGAATTTAGAGCAATGATTATATTATATGCACTTGTTTTTTAGTTCATACATTTAGTTTAAATTAGGAGAAAATTCCTCATCGTATATTACCAATGTATATATAATATTTATGGTAGGTGTTGTTATTTATTTGAATCTTCTAACAAAATAATTTTACTAAAAAAAAAATTAGTTAGTGGATGGTATATAATTAAAAAAATTAAGATAGTATCATTGAATCTACACTCATATATAATTTATTAGTTTGTGAGTGTTTATAATCTTGTTTTAGGATTTATTGTAACCATAAAGAGCTCATCTTTAATTATGTTGAAGATAGATTTATTGTATGGTGAGGAAACCAATAATAATATATAATATTTAGAAAAGAATAATAATTAAAATAAGAAAAAAAAAATTCAAGATTTTATATGAATTATATATTATGTTATTTTTTTTATGATCTATAATAAAATGTAAGAACATTTAGTTAGATGTAAGGGTATTTAATAAATTATATGGACAACATAAGTATATGATATTTATAGTAGATTCCTCTTATATGTTTAGACTAAATGTTATCCTTTATCATTATTTACAAGTTAACAAATTGATGGTATGAAATTTCATTAAGGTTGTTTTTTTGTCAATATGGAGAGTTGAGAGATCAAGATTCAAGACTTCTTTTTGTGAGAATATGATGTCTCTTTCACCATCAACTACAATTTTAAGGGTAGTGTTTGAGGATGAACATATACCTACTTATTAGGAAAATCATTTCTTGCTTAAAATTGATTTAAAACATCTAAATGGTAGAGTTAACCTTCAATGGCTTATACTATGTACTCATTTTGTACAACCATGTGTCTTAACCATTTGGATGTGTTGAAAATTTTGAGTATATTGTTTTCATTGATGTCAAAGAATTAATGGCATAAGTTAATGACATTGGTTGTCATTTATGTCAAGGAAAATAAAGGTTTAATGGTTTTACCATGGTGGCATTTGCAAAAGAAAAAGGAAGAGTTTTTATGATGGCAAAGACTTTTATCCAAAGAAAAGGAAGAGGTTTATGATGGCAAAGATTAATATCTTATATTTGCTATTCATTCAGCAAGCGGTGGAGGTAGAGAAAAGCTTTTATGAATTTTGAGGGCAGCGTGTAGTTAATATGAAGGGCGCTCGATTCCATTCGACGTGGGTGGATAGCCTAGTTGGCAAGCTTGGCTTACGGAGCGCATTGTAGGTGGCAAGTTTGGTGTTTGAATCGTAGGGAGTCCTTTTTGCTTGGTCAAGGATTTTGTGCTAGTTTTGGTGAAGAAGTAGGACCACGTGCTCCTTTGTGCTTATGTGGGCGGCTAGCCCACGCGGTGTCCACCCTTGCTCTAGGGCACGGGGCCAACGAGGAGTCATGGGTTCGAGTAGTAGCGACAACACTTGTGGGAAATTTTTTTAAGGTATGCATATGGTGCTCGACTTAGGGAGTTATAAGGGTTAATTAATTTTTATTATTTTGATGTGAAATTACTAGGGAGTCATAAGGTGTTCATTTTAATTTTAATTTTTGAATTAAAAAGGGGACAACATGGAGTAATTAAGGTTGAATTAACAAGGAGTTTTTGGCTAAGTGTTTTGTATGGTAAATGAAATCAATGATGCTATGGTCTTGTTGAAAAATTAAGGTGCATTAAATATTTTATTTTAAGTAGGAGGTATAAGGTGTATAAGGAATTTATGTGTGAAATTTGTGGTTTTGTTGGGTTGAATTTTATTTTGCAATATTAGGAGTAATAAGGTGTGATAAGTTGCTTGATATTTTATTATGATTCTTGCATTGTGAAAGGAAGATATGAAAGGTTTTGTTGGATATTAATGCTTCATTTTTTAGGATAAAAGAAGAGTGATCAAATATCAAATTCAGATTTCATTGAGCATTTTTGAAGGTGAAAATTCATGTGGATGTTTTGAGAAAGTATCTTGCAATCTAACCCTTGAAGTGGCATTAGAAAAATCAGTTATTTGTGAGATAGGTTTTGAAGACATATCTCCATAAGAGCAAATTAAGAGGTATGGGCACATCATTCTTTGTTTAAGATGTTTGGTTGAGTAAGTGTTTCTAGAACATAAGGTGGAGATAAAAGGGTTGTTTGATAAGCATTGTTGAAAATATTTGAGTTAGGGTTTGAGACCTACATTGTGCATCTTTGTTGAAAGAAATTGGAAACACTTGTGTTAGGGTTTGTGAGCAAATTGTGCTTCATTGTTTGAATGAATGTGTGAAGCTTTTGGGCATTGGTTTTGAGTGATATTGAAAGTGAATGTGCAAGTATTAGAAATCAGATTTGTGAAGCAAGTGTGTGCATCAGGAGGTCAGGTGTCATGTGCTAGACTAGACCTACCTTTAAAGAGTAATAAATGTGAGACATGTGAAAGCGACAGACTTAATGATTGAGTAGAACATATTGAGCTATTGGCAAGTGCATATCATTCTCTATATGTTCCAGAGGTTAAACGAATTCTAAGTAGAATTTGTCTATGTGAAGAAAGATTTTTGAAAGAGATTTAAGTTGTATTTTGTATGCAATATTTGGAGTTATTTGAGTAGGTTTTGTGAGTAACATTGAAGGCAGACTTGAGCAAGTCTTTTGAGAAGGCTTGAAGGTAGATTTGAATAAGTATTTTGAGAAGGCTTGAAGGCAGATTTGAGCAATTCTTTTGAGAAGGCTTGAAGGTAGATTTGAGCAAGTATTTTGAGAAGGCTTGAAGGTAGATTTGAGCAAGTATTTTAAGAAGGCTTGAAGGTAGATTTGAGCAAGTCTTGTAAAGACTTGAAACAGAATTGAGAGTAGGTTTGATTATTGATTTGTTCAATATTTGTGTTAAGGCTTGGGCAGATTTGAAATAAAATTGAGAGCAAGTTTGATTATTGATTTGTTCAAGCTTTGTGTTAAGGCTTGGGGTATATTTAAAATAAAATTAAGAGTAGGTTTGATTGTTGATTTGTTCAAGATTTGTGTTAAGGCTTGGGGTAGATTTGAAATAGAATTTAGAGCAGATTTATGAGCAGATTTAGAGCAGATTTGTGCTAGACTTATGATAAATTTTGGTGTAAATTTATGAGTAGAGTTAGAGTAGATTTGTGCTAGACTTGGGATAGAGTTTGGTGTAGATTTGAGATAGATTTGAGAGTAAGATTTGGAGGTGATAGAGTAGAGAGGACAGAGGTCTCCAGTGGATAGAGGTCCATCAGCCAGAGTAGTGGAGATAGAGGTCTCCTATGGAGAGAGATCCATAAGCCAAAGCAATGGGGGTAGAAGTCTTCTAGAAGTTCACCAGCCAGAGCAGAGGGGATAGAGTTCTCCTATGGATAAATATCCATGAACCAGAGCAAGGGGAAAGAGTTCTCTTATGGAGTAAGATCCATGAACTAGCTAGGGAGATAGAGTTCTTATGTGGAGAGAGATCCACAAACCAGTTGAGGAGATAGAGTTCTCTTAGATCAAGTTCCACGAACTAGAGCAAAGGGGATAGAGTTCTCCTGTGGAGAGAGATCCAAAAATCAGAGCATAGGGGATTGGTGTCTCCTTTGGATAAAGATCCATAAACATTGTAATAGGGAATTTGATTCCAAAGAGATTTGTTGAGAAAATTTAGAAGAAATATTTTCTCCATGGAGTAGCCCACATTGGGTGAACCATGTTAAATTTGTGTCTCTCTTGTGTGTGATTATTTATGCATTGCTTTGATTACTACTATTGATATTTCCATTGATAATATTAGATAATATTATTTGGGAAAGAAAAGTAAAAGTTGATCTTATACTATTCACCCCCCTCTCAGTATAAGCTTGTGTTCTTCAATTGGTATAAGAGCGGGTTCCTTCAAAAAATTCTAACAACTTGAAGGAAGATAGTACAAGAACATAGATGGCATCTCAGAATGGATCTTCATCAAATAAGGCACCATTGTTTGATGGGAACAATTATGTTTTCTGGAGCATAAGAATGAAGACTTACTTGATGGCACAAGGATATGAGACATGGCAATCCATTGAGGATGGGTTCACACCTACAACTACTCCTCCCACATACAAAGATGGTAAGATGTTACATGTGAATAATACCAAGGATATGAATGGAATCTTAAGTGGATTACGTGAAGCAAAATTTGTGAAAGTTATGCATTGCAAATCAGCAAAAGAGATATGGGAAAAATTGAAGCAAACATATGAGGGAGATAAAAAGGTCAAGATGGCAAAACTACAAAACCACAAGAAAAGGTTTGAAGATTTGAATATGGAATATGAGGAAGATATTGCTACATACTTGCTTCGTGTGGATGAAGTTGTTAATACCATGCGTGGACTTGGATTCAAAATTGAAGACTCCAGTGTTGCTTAGAAAGTATTAAGGTCACTCCCTATGAGGTATGATGGAAAGGTTTCAGCTATAGAAGAGATGAGAGATATTGAAAAATTGACTATGGATGAGTTACATGGAATTCTCACAGCTTATGAGATGAGAATAGTAAAGTATCCCAACTCCAAGAAAGAGGTAAGTTTCAAAGCATCAAAGAAGACAAAATATAAGAAACCAAAATCAAGTGGTGAGTCAAGCAGTGATGAAGAAGCTAACTATGGTAGAAGAAATAAGGACTCAAGAAAGCACAAAGGTATGAAAATAGTGAAATGTTTTAACTATGGTAATTTTGGTCACTATGCATCTAATTATCCAGAATCTAGAAGTACTAGCAATGAAGAGAAATAGGATCATAAGAAAAAGGAAGGAGGAAAATCTAGGTATGAAAATAAAAATAGGTATGGTCAAGGCAAGCATGAAAAGAAGCTCTTTCAAAGGCACAAGAAGAGTTTCTATGTTAACAAGGAAAGCAAGACTTCAAGTGATAGTGATGAAAGACTCTCAGATAGTGAAGAAGAAGAGATCCTATTTTTGGCAATAGAAGAGGAAGAAAATGCTCTTATTGAAGATAAAGTCAAAAAGTATGAAGATGCTCTTGGAGACCAAGAAGTAGAGAAAGATTCAAAAAATGAAGAAGAAGGCACAATAGATCTAGAAGCAGAACTTATTGTTGCTCTCAGAGAATTGAAAAAGGTTAGAAAGCAGAATTCAAGACTAAAGACTCAAGTTCAAGAATGTGAGGAAGAAAAAGAAAAGCTTCTACAAGACCTGACAAACTCAAAATCTAAGGAAAGGAAAATTAAAGAGGTCATGAGTGAAAATTTAGAGGCAAAAGAGTTAGAATGTGAAATATTAGAACATGAGGTAGTTTCACTAAGGATGGAAGTGAAATATTCTAAGGACAAGCTACACAGGTTTGGGAAAAGTTCAAAAAATTTGGATAAGATTATCAATGCACAAAGATCTTCATCTATCAAAATAGGACTTGGTTTTGAAGAAGGACACGGGAAACAAGAAGAAGGGTGAAGCTCAAGCTCAAAATAAGAGGAAGTTTCAGAGGAAGAGAGTGAAGAAGAAATTGAGACTTATGAGGATAATTTGAAGAAGAGAAACTTCACTAAGAAAGGAAACAATGCACAAACAAGAAATAAGGATCATCATAGAGAAGGCAAAGAAAGGACTAAGAGACCAGAAGGTTCAAGATAAGATTTCTTCAAAGGACGTTATTTTTCATGTAATCGGTTTGGTCACAAGGCTATGCATTGCAAGACTCATGAAAAGGAGTATGGCCTCACTAAAAGGAATGTCAACTCTTTCAAAGATGTATATTTCTTTCAAGGGTATTGCTACTCTTGTAATCACTTTGGTCATAAAGCAATCCACTATAGGGTTCATGACAGAAATGAGTATGGCTTCACCAGGAGGAACTTCAAGATATTTGCACCTTCCAAGAACTACAACATTAAGTGTTACAAGTGCAATAATCTTGGGTATAAGGCCAAGTGGTGTAGAACAGAGTTTCTAGAACTTCCAGAGACAATCAAGAACAGGGACACTCAAAAGAATAAAAAAGGTATGGCTACAAAAATATTGAAAAAGAAGGTTGACAAAGAAAAAGAGCATTGTATGTTGGGAGTAGAGATAATCCCACCCTAAAATTAATCACCTCAAAGAGAGGAGGTGGGGAGGGGGCTGAGCTAAGAGTCTTATATTTAGCCCCAAAGGAGTCCCTTTTCCATTGATGTCAAAGGGGGAGAGATTTGAGTAAGGAGGAGAGCATTCAGTCAAGGGGAGCAATTTCTCAAGGGGGAGCAGATTTGGAATCAAGTGGTTTGGAAAAAGGAATTTTTAGAAAAGGGTTGCCATCAATGACAAAGGGGGAGATTGTTGGAAATTTTGAGTATATTATTGTCATTGATGTCAAAGAATTAATGGCATAAGTTAATGACATTGGTTGTCATTTATGTCAAGGAAAATAAAGGTTTAATGGTTTTACCATGGTGGCATTTGCAAAAGAAAAAGGAAGAGGTTTTATGATGGCAAAGACTTTTATCCAAAGAAAAAGGTCCAAGAAAAGAAAAAATATTATAATATTTAAATCTATGAAGATTTAAATAATTATAATAATTAAAAATTAAAAGGGCCCAAAGGTTAAAATATAAATTATAATATTTAAATCTACCTTAGATTTAAATTATTATAATATTTTTAAAAGGTTTAGATGGCACCAAAATTTGAATTTGCATTTGAGCCGACGTCCAAAGTCAAAGGGCAAAAGTGTATAAAAGGGTTAATGTTTTGCAAGCCAAAGTTTTTGATCATCCTCGAAGATTAATATCTTATATTTGCTATTCGTTCGGCAAGCCGTGGAGGTAGAGAAAAGCTTTTGCAAATTTTGAGGGTAGCATGTAGTTAAGACGAAGGGCACTCGATTCCATCCGACGTGGGTGGATAGCCTAGTTGGCAAGCTTGGCTTGCAGAGTGCATTGTAGGAAGTAGGTTCGATGTTCGAATCATGGGGAGTTATTTTTTCTTGGTTGAGGGTTTTGCACCGATTTTGGTGAATAAGTAGGAGCACGTGCTCCTTTGTGCTTGTGTGGGTGGCTAGCCCATGCGGTGTCCACCCTTGTGCTAGGGCATGAGGCCAGCGAGGAGTCACGGGTTCGAGTAGCGGTGGCAACACTTGGGGCAAATTTTTTTAAGGTATGCATATGGTGCTCGACTTAGGGAGTTATAAGGGTTAATTAATTTTTATTGTTTTGATGTGAAATTACTAGGGAGTCATAAGGTGTTCATTTTAATTTTAATTTTTGAATTAAAAAGGGGACAACGTGGAGTAATTAAGGTTGAATTAACAAGGAGTTTTTGGCTAAGTGTTTTGTATGGTAAATGAAATCAATGATGCTATGGTCTTGTTGAAAAATTAAGGTGCATTAAATATTTTATTTTAAGTAGGAGGTATAAGGTGTATAAGGAATTTATGTGTGAAATTTGTGGTTTTGTTGGGTTGAATTTTATTTTGCAAGATTAGGAGTAATAAGGTGTGATAAGTTGCTTGATATTTTATTATGATTCTTGCATTGTGAAAGGAAGATATGAAAGGTTTTGTTGGATATTAATGCTTCATTTTTTAGGATAAAAGAAGAGTGATCAAATATCAAATTCAGATTTCATTGAGCATTTTTGAAGGTGAAAATTCATGTGGATGTTTTGAGAAAGTATCTTGCAATCTAACCCTTGAAGTGGCATTAGAAAAATTAGTTATTTGTGAGACAGGTTTTGAAGACATATCTCCATAAGAGCAAATTAAGAGGTATGGGCACATCATTCTTTGTTTAAGATGTTTGGTTGAGTAAGATTTTCTATAACATAAGGTGGAGATAAAGGGGTTGTTTGATAAGCATTGTTGAAAATATTTGAGTTAGGGTTTGAGACCTACAATGTGCATCTTTATTGAAAGCAATTGGAAACACTTGTGTTAGGGTTTGTGAGAAAATTGTGCTTCATTGTTTGAATGAATGTGTGAAGCTTTTGGGCATTGGTTTTGAGTGATATTGAAAGTGAATGTGCAAGCATTAGAAATCAGATTTGTGAAGCAAGTGTGTGCATCAGGAGGTCAAGTGTCATGTGCTAGACTAGACCTACCTTTAAAGAGTAATAAATGTGAGACATGTGAAAGCGACAAACTTAATGATTGAGTAGAACATATTGAGCTATTGGCAAGTGTATATCATTCTCTATATGTTCCAGAGGTTAAAAGAATTCTAAGTAGAATTTGTCTGTGTGAAGAAAGCTTTTTGAAAGAGATTTAAGTTGTATTTTGTATGCAAGATTTGGAGTTATTTGAGTAGGTTTTGTGAGCAACATTGAAGGTAGATTTGAGCAAGTCTTTTGAGAAGGCTTGAAGGCAGATTTGAGCAAGTCTTTTGAGAAGGCTTGAAGGTAGATTTGAGCAAGTATTTTGAGAAGGCTTGAAGGCAAATTTGAGCAAGTATTTTGAGAAGGCTTGAAGGTAGATTTGAGCAAGTCTTTTGAGAAGGCTTGAAGGTATATTTGATAAAGTCTTGTGAAGACTTAAAATAAGATTTGAGAGAAGGTTTGATTGCTAATTTGTTCAAGCTTTGTGTTAAGGCTTGGGATATATTTGAAATAGAATTGAGAGCAGGTTTGATAATTGAAGTTTGTTTTAAGTTTGGATTTGGAAGAAGAATTTGAGAGCAAATTTATGAACAGAGTTAGAGCAAATTTGTGCTAGACTTAGGATAGATTTTGGTGTAAATTTGTGAGCAGAGTTAGAGCAGATTTGTGCTAGACTTGGGATAGATTTTGGTGTAAATTTGAGATAGAGTTGAGAGTAGGCTTTGGATGTGATAGAGTAGAGAGGATAAAGGTCTCCAATGGATAGAGGTCCATCATCCAGAGCAGTGGGGATAGAGGTCTCCTATGGAGAGAGATCCACAAGCCAGAGCAATAGGGGTAGTAAGTCTTCTAGAAGTTCACCAGCCATAGCAGAGGGGATAGAGTTCTCCTATGGATAGAGATACATGAACCAGAGCAAAGGGAAAAAGTTCTCATATGGAGTAAGATCCATGAACAAGTTGGGGAGATAGAGTTCTTCTATGGAGAGAGATCCATGAACCAATTGAGGAGATAGAGTTCTCCTGGATCAAGTTCCATGAACCAAAGTAAAGGGGATAGAGTTATCCTATGGAGAGAGATCCACAAATAAGATCATAGGGTATTGGTGTCTATAAAAATTGTAATAGGGAATTGATTCCCAAGATATTTGTTGAGAAAATTTAGAAGAAATATTTTCTTCATGGAGTAGCCCACATTGGGTGAACCACGTTAAATTTGTGTCTCTTTTGTGTGTGATGATTTATGTATTACTTTAATTATTGCTATTGATATTGCCATTGATAATATTGAATAGTATTATTTGGGAAAGAAAAGTAAAAGTTGATCTTATACTATTCACCCCCCCTCTCAGTATAAGCTTGTGTTCTTTAGGATTCATCTCAACCATTGTCCCCTCTTGCTTCAATAAGACTAAGCCACCACATGGCACATGGTATATGGATTCAATGCCCATATGGGTAGGAAAGAGCCTTATATTGGGAATGTAACTGGTATTGAGTTACCCTCCTAAACTTTTAGGACTATGGAAACATAGTTGGAGCAATGGGCACTTCCTTTGATCAATCCAAATAATGTTGAATGAAACCAAATTTATTGTATGTGTTGGGGTGATTCCTCTCACACTAGGGTGTGATGGGGACTGTAATTTAATTTTTAATTATATTTTAATCATTGGATGTCTAACTATAGATGGTTTGGATGTTGCTAAGCCTTATAGCCTCTTACTCCAAAACAAGAAAAAATATATTTTTGGAGACTATTATTAAGAATTAGAGTTATGTGCAAAACAAGAAATGAAAATATGAAGACCAAGTCGTTATAAACAAACTTACTTTACTTTATCTCTACATTTATGGATTACACAATATATTCACATGCAAAAATGAGAAAGTGGCTATCAAATATACACAAGCCTAATAAGAGGGGTATGAAGAGTTATACCCAAACTTATTCCATAATAATAATGCAGAAATAAATAACTCAAGAAAATAACAACTCACACAATACATGCACATAGAACACAAGAGATTTATCCTGTTTCACCCGATATGGGCTACATCCAACAAACAAGAGCCACACCTCCTTTTCTATTATTATTCACCTTACCCGTAATGGGACATTACAATCAATATAAAGGAAACTCTTACAACCCTAAACCACAATGTGGTATTAGAATACTGTGGGAAAAATACCATGGGATAAAACCACTCATACCCACCAATCACAGGAATCCCACCAATGCCTCCGAAAATAGCTCTAAGAATATCTACGAAAAGTGGGACCATCGAAGCAGGGACCTACCATACAGTACTTCCTCTGCAAAGGATGAGACACATACAACATTCTCCTACTTGTTGAATACTTTGCATAAAGGTTGTAATCAATGTTAGTTCCAACACTCAGTCTTGCTAGACCCATTTCAACTATACAAAACATGAACTTTTCTGTGCTAATTGCCTTGGTTAAAGCAACTGCAATATTTTCCTTGGTATCCACTTTTTCTAGCAACACTTTCTTCTATTCAATCATGTCCCTACTGAAGTGGTACTTTGTATCAATGTACTTTGTTCTTGAATGGTAATCATGGTTCTTTTCCAGAAATATAGCACTTTGGCTATCATAATTTATCTTCACAACTTCTTGAATGAACCCAATTTCAGCACATAGTCTTTATAACCATATTGCTTCCTTACTTGCATCAGTGGTTGCCATGTACTCAGCTTCAGTGGTTGAAAGAGGAACAACATTTTACCTTTTGCTCATCCAACTAATAGCCCCTCCAAAAAAGTTGAATACATATGCACTAGTATATCTTCTATTGTCAAGATCTCCAACCCAATCTGCATCAATAAAACCTTCTATATCCAAGTATTTGTTTTCTTTACCTGTATCTTCATAACAGATTGAAAAATCAGATGTACCATGCAAATATCTGAAAATCCTTTTTACAATAGTCTAATGCTCTTTACCAGGCTTAGACATATATATGCTCAAAACTCCCACTGCATGGGTGATGGTCTAGTACATACCATGGCATACATTAAACTCCCTAAAACATTTGTATAAGGAACATGGGACATTTCTTCTACCTCTTCTTCTATTTTTGGATATTGTTCAACAAATAATTTTTCACCCAATGAAATAGGTACCTTCACTGGTTTGCAATTCTGCATACTGAATCTCTTCAATACTATCTCAACATACCTTTTTTGATTTAGCCACAACTTTCTGTTTGAATGATATCTATTTATTTGCATACCCACAATAAAATTTGTAGGACCAAGATATTTCATGTCAAACTGTGATGCTAACTAAGAATTCACTTCCCTAATTATTTTCTTATTGTTTCTAATTAGTAACATATCATCAACATACAAAACTATAATGACAAGTTCATTACCAATTTGCTTTGAGTATACACAATAATCAACACTGCTATGCACAAAATCAAGTCCTAAAACATAAGTATCAAATTTTTGATACCACATTCTAGGTGATTGTTTTAGTCCGTACAGATATTTCTTTAACTTACATACAAAATCCTCCTTTCCTTCAACAATGAATCCTTCAAGTTGTCTCATATAGATTTCTTCCTCCAAATCTCCATGAAGGAATGCAATTTTTACATCCATTTGCTCTATTTCAAGATCAAATGCAACAACCACAGATAAAAAAATATTATTGAGGTTATCTTTGCAACAAGATAAAATAATTCACCATAATCAATTCCCTCTACCTAATAATAGCCTTTAGAAACCAGGCGAGCTTTATATTTCTCCACTTTACCTTCAATATTCTGCTTCTTCTTGAAAATCCATTTGTAGCCTATTGCTTTTCTTCCACTAGGTAATTTTACTATATCCCATGTCTTATTATTTTCTAGGGCCATAATTTCCTCATTCATGGCCTCTTCCCAAATATTTACCTCTTTATAATTAACAACTTCTCTAACTATTCTAGGATCTTCATCAATAATAGATAAAACAAAGGAAGAAGGAAAATCAAATAGACTATACCTTTCAAGTTGCCTTATTTCTCATTTTGATCTCCTTACCACAGGTGTATGAACCTTTGGTTCATCCTCTTCTGTAGAGTAGGATTCTTCTTCCATGAGTTCAAATTGCACTTTTTCATGTTCTTCTTCTGTTACTTCCTTCCTGTGATCACTTTTCATTTATTTAAACACCATATCTCTACTATAAACTGTACTCTTATTTTTTGGATTCCAAAGTTTATATCCTTTAACACCATATTTATAACCAATAAAGTTACATTTAACAACCTTATTTTCAAGCTTATTTCTTTTCTCCTTTGAAATATGCATGTATGCATCACAACCAAAAACTCTAAGATGTGATAGAGAGGGTTTCTTACCAAACCATGCTTCAAATGGAGTTTGATCCGGTAATGTTGATGTAGGAGATCAATTTTGTAAGTAACATGCTGCATTCACTACCTCTACCTAGAATTCCTGTACCATATCAGCACCACTAAGCATACTTCTAGCCTTTTCCATTAGTGACCTATTCAATATCTCAACAAATCCATTTTGTTGAGGTGTATATGGAGTAGTTTTCTGTATTGCAATACCACATTGCTTACAAAAGTCCTCATATTTATTTGAACAATACTCTCCTCCATTATCAAACCTCAACATCTTAATATTTTTGCTAGTTTGATTTTCAACAAGTGCTTTAAATTCTCTAAACTTATCAAAAACTTTAGCTTTACTTTTAAGAAAATAAATCCATGCATATATTTAAAAGTCATCAACGAAATAAGCATAGTACCGTGATTGTCCAAGGTATGGAATAGGGATAGGACCAAATATATCACTGTGAATCAGATCTAATATCCCTTTTGATCTTGCAGCACCATATGGGAAACTCACATGATTTTGCTTACCATAAATATAATGTTCACAAAAATCAAAAACCATTAAGCAATTAGGGATACCTTGAACCATACCTTTCATGTATAGGGTACGAAATATCTTTTCTCCAATATATCTCATTCTTTGATGCCAGAGCATTGAACTTTTATCTGATTCAACCTCAAGAATAGTTGAGCTATTGCACTCATTTATTATAGTTCTTCCCAATAGCTTATACAAGGTTCCAATCCGAAATCCTCTTGCTAACACCATATATCCATGAACCATTTTGCATGAATCCTTACTAAAACTGATATTCACTACTGCATCATCCATTTTTCTTACATAAATTAAATTTCTAGCAAGGCCAGGAATATGCATCACACGTGGGAGGGTTTTAACCCTACCATCCTACAATAGTATTTTCACGCTTCCATGACCAATGATTCTAAGTGGTGAATCATCTCCCAAAAGTACCTCCCCTCCATAATATATTTCATATTCACTAAACCACCCCCTATGAGGAGTCATATGAAAAGAGGCACCAGTATCGATCAACCAATATTTACTATCTGAACGTGTGGAGCAAGATGCCAAATATACATCCCCTCCTTCATCATTGGATTTATTTATCTCTATGGAAGTCTATTCATTAGATATCTTTCTAAAATCAACATTCTTTGATCTACAATCCTTCTTCATGTGTCCAAGCTTATCACATTTCCAAAATTTTCTATCAAACCTTCATCGAGACTTGGATTTCCCTCTTGACTTAGATCTATCACCAAATCTCATTTTAGCTTTTTCTTAGCATGCCCTCTCACTGGTAGGGTATCCTTTTATGTGCCCTCCATGGCTTTTCTTCTCATATCCTCTGATAATAGAGATGCCACAACATCTTCAAACTTCAATGTGGATGAAGTTATACTACCAATTGCTACAACCAATTTATCCCATGAATCTAGTAAATATCATAGCAAAGTAATACATTTATCTTCCTCACTCAACTTAATTTTAATAGATGTAAGTTGAATTACCATCATATTGAATGCATTAATATGACCTTCTACTGAATCCCCTTCATTCATCCTTATATTATACAATTTCTTTCGAAGGAATAATTTGTTCACCAGAGACTTAGATTGATACAAAGCCCCTAACTTCTTCCAGAGATCCTTTGCAGTAGCTTCTCTAGAAATATTGATTAATATTGAATCTGCAAGGCACTGTCGAATTAGAATCCTTGCTTTTCGATTCAAAATTTCCAAATATTCATCAGATGTACTAGCAGGTTTTTGTTTAGAAATAACAAACCACTGATCTCTGTCCATGAGCAAATACTCCATATTTAATTTCCATAGCTCAAAACTTTTTCCATAAAATTTATCTATCTCTATCCTTGAATTATTAGACATCATTTTACTTCAAGCTCCTTTTGCATAAAACTCCCACTCCATAATAGGTTTTATATAAATCCTAGAAACCCTATATCCTCTTCAAATGAACTAAAACCCTAGCAATAAATATGTACCTCTATGGTTAATAATCTGGATTTGATACCATATGAAGAGTTATACCCAGAATTATTCTAGAATAATAATGCAAAAATAAATAACTTAGAAGAAAATAACAACTCACATAATACATGCACATAGAACAAAAGAGATTTATCCTGGTTCACCAGATATGGACTATGTCCAACAAACAAGAGCCACACCTCCTTTTCTATTATTATTCACCTTCCTGTAATGGGACATTACAATCAATATAAAGGAAACTCTTACAACCCTAAACCACAACGTGGTATTAGAATACTGTGGGCACAATACCATGGGCTAAAACCACAAAATCATGGGAATCCCATCAAAACCTCTAAAAAAAGCTCTGAGAATATCTTTGAAAAATACCATGGGCTAAAACCACCCATACCCACCAATCACGGGAATCCCACCAATGCCTACGAAAATAGCTTCGAGAATATCTCCAAAAAAATAGGACCACCGAAGCAAGGGCCTATTGTATAGTACTTCCTCTGCAAAGGATTAGACACATCCAAAAAGATATGGTTGGGATATTATTCTCCTCACTAGACTCTAGCCCTTGCTTATTACATGGATTCCATCTATATTTCATCATCATTTATGATTTAATGAATTGATGGTAGAAGATTTGATTAAGGTTGTTATTTTGTACAATATGGAGAGCTAAGAGATCAATATTCAAGAATTTTCTTTATGATAATATGATGTCTCCTTCACTATCAAGTGTAAATTTAAGGGTGGTGTTCAAGGATGTACATATGCCTACTTATTAAGAAAATTATTTCTTGCTTAAAATTGTTGTAAAGCATCTAAATGGTAGAGTTAGTCATAAGTGGATTGTACTATGTACTCATTTTGTACAATCATGTGTCTTAACCATTTGGATGCATCTCAACCATCATTCCATCTTGCTTTAACATGACTAAGCCACCACATTGTTAGCTTTTGAGGCTTATTACTTAAGATAAAAAAACTTACAGATATGAAATAAAGTACCAAACTAATGTATATGATAATGGTAATTTTCTTCAAGTATGAAATAGATAAATAACTTTAATATCTACTCCTAAATATGGCATAAAGAAAATCTCACAAAAATGGATCCATAGCACTGAAAGAACCAAGTAATGTTATTACAATCATGTCATTTTACATCTCCACATTACCATGTATATATAATGTAATGTGACTCTTCATATGGAGCACTCTTGGCCTTCACACTTCTAGACTCTTCAACTTCCTATTCTATGGACTCATGTACACATGGAAAAATGTGCACATTTACATTATTAAATATTATGCACACTTGTGCATTTATTACATTACATAAAGTAAATCCTAATATAATACATGTACCAAATAATATAATATACTCCAACACCCCCCGCATTATATTATTTGATTATTGAAGACTTGTATTCAATATGGGTCTTCAATATTTAACTCACTTTGCATTGTATTCCTTCTTGGTCATGCTCTTTCTTCTCTTGCTTGTCTTTGCCTGTAGTGTCACTTTGTAAGCTCTTTTATGATGTTGCACTATTAGTTTATTCTTGTATAACAACCTTCTCTTTTCATTTATACTTGAAATCATGAATCTTATTTTGTATTGATCCTTTAGAACATTCACTTACAACATCATGATAAGACCCTAAATTTTATGAACTTGAATCATTTATGTTACATGAAAAATGAAATACTTTTTCCAAAGATGACTCATTCACTTTTACTTTCTTCTTAAGAGATTCAATTAACTCCTTTAGTTTCAAGTCTCTTTCTTTGTAATGCCTGAGTGTAAGTAGGGCCATATAAACTATGCTTGTGACATTCAAAGGAATCATAATACTATCTTTGTCATTATCAATTGCTTCAAATATCTTAGCTTGTAGATAGTATTCTAATATTTCAAATTCTTCTTCTACAATGATGCCTTCAATTCTTCTTTATGCTTGTGCTCATCCAATATGCTTATGCTCATTCTATTTTCTTTTGAAACTTAGAAATTTTATCAAATTTCTAACCCTTATTCGATATTCACTTAGCTTAAACTATTGCTTTCACTTGCTTTAGTAAATCTGCAATGCTTAAGGACTATAACATAGCATTCATTAACAATACTATGCACTTCTTATTCCTTCTTGTTTTGCTACTTTATCTTAGTATATTTTAAGGTGTAAATACTACTAACACCTTGATTTAACGAAATCCTTTAAATTTTCAAAATTTTGATTCCAAAATAATGCAATATAAACCTTAAATAATGATATGGTGCTCTTAAAACTTGATGTAAGGTTCAAATAATAAACTTGTATTGCACCAATATTATAACTTGTATTGCATACCTTTCTATTCTCTATTTTGCTAATTTTGTTGATGATTTGATTCACCCAGCTTGATGTCTCAAACTTGTAAACTTTGCACTTCTATTCTCCACTTTTTTGCTCTAACTCTTACCAAATTTGCAGCCTTGCTTAATACTCAACTTCTCCTTGTTTGTTGTCAAACAACCCTTCACAAAACTGCTCCAAAACCCTCAAAATATGTAGCTCTGTATATTCCCTCAATGTTGTCCACAAATATGATTTTTTGGATTTGAATATTCTCCGAACTTGTCTTCACATATATTGAAACTAGCAGTTATTAATGCTGCCCCAACTAGTATTCATAAACTTGCAACTCTGTAGTCAATTCCTTCCTTCTTTCATTATCTAAAATCTACAATGAGAGTTTCCAAAATACTGGTTTTTGTTGCTATCTAAACACCTTCAATATTATGTTTACGAGCACTCAAAAAATACACAAATACTCTCTGAATGGTAGCTCTAGGCTTTCTTCAATATGCTCTCTTGCAAATATTCAATCTCTACTCCAAAACCTGCAAATTTATCCTACAAATCAGCCTTCAAAACTTTGAGGCTGTCCTTATATTTCCCCAAACCTTGGGCTCCCAAATCTTCCCTTCTCCTATAATCTCCTTGTTGAATTTTGAATTCAAAACTGATCTCATATGTTGTCTTCTTTATCAATAATCTGAATGTATTGAGACCTTCTAATTTTATCTCCAAAATTTGGCAAACTTCTTGCCAAACACTTCTTTCTATTGGGCTCTTTTTCATATGGTGATAATTATCCCAAATCAAAAACTTCTCCTTGCTCACAATATTCTATCACAAACCTTCTCAAATATGCCTTCAATGGCTACATCTTTGAAATCTCTTGAAACCTCTCTCTTGGATCTTCTAATTCTACAACTCTTCAACTTCTTTTTGCAACTTTTCAACTTCTCTTCTCGAAGCTTTATTGAAACATTTTCTTGGTTTACTCAATATTCCAACTATAGAAATTATGTAATGAGATAACTTTCTTGGATCTCCAAAAATTTTTGCTCCTTGAATCTATAGTAAGATCTCTTCTCAGGTATTTCAATTCTCTAATCTGCAGTATTCAATCTACAATATTCTATCTCCAATCTTCAATATTTCAAAACTAGAATTTCTTCAAAATGACCTCTTTTGGGTCTCTTCAACTTCTCCAACTTGCAACTTTTCTATCATGCAATATTTTATGGGGACTTCCTTCTCGAGTCTCCTCCAATATTTAGTCTCTATTTTTTTGCAACAAAGAAATAATTCTTGCATGAGGAAAGCACATAGACATTCAGGAAACGAAGGTGAAATTCTTCTCTATCCTTTCTATAAAGCTTCTCAATTTTTGGGTGTTAATTTCCTATAATCATAAACTTAGATAGCAATATCAAATATGTTATAATTTCTAGGATTCTAAACTAAACAAACTTCACTAGTTATTCTTAAAACTATTGGAACCAATTCTGTGTTGAGTCCTAGTCTTCATAATCTTGTGGAAAGACTCTAGACAATCTATAATTTATAGTCTCCTTCAATATACCAACTCCTTCAATAAGACCTCTTTCGTGGATCTCTTATTCTCCTCAATATTCACAATATCAAGGTCTGACTTCAAGACCAATCTCCTTCTATTCTAAATTTGTTCTTGGAATAAGAATTCTTCACCAATCTTCTTTGGTTTCTCCTTCTAAAGATAATCTCCTTCTCAATTCAAAGAATCCCTTGTGGTAGCTTTTGCATGCAATGACGCACAACAGTAGGTCCAGTTTGCAAAGGCACAATAAGATTTAGGTTGACAACAACAATGGTGGTCCCTTGTGGCTCCAATACCACTGTTAGCTTTTGAGGCTTATTACTTAAGATTAAAAAACTTACAAATACGAAATAAAGTACCAAACTAATGTATATTATAATGGAAATATTCTACAAGTATTAAATAGATAAATAACTCTAATATCTACTCCTAAATATGGTATAAAGAAAATCTCATTGAAATAGAGCCATAGTACTGAAAGAACCAAGTAATGTTATTACAATCATGTCACTTTACATCTCCACATTACCATGTATATATAGTGTAATGTGACTCTTCATATGGAGCACTCTTGGCCTTCACACTTCTAGACTCTTCAACTTCATATCCTATGGACTCATGTATACATGGACAAATGTGCACATTTACATTATTAAATATTATGTACACTTGTGCATTTATTACATTACATAAAGTAAATCCTAATCTAAGACATGTACCAATAGTGTAATATACTCCAACACACATGGTATATGGATTTGATGCATATAGGGGTATGGAAGACCATTCTATTGGGAATGCAACTGATATAGATTTAGTCTCCTAAACTCTCATGACTATGACAACATAGTTAGGTCCAAGGGCCCTTCCTTTGATCAACCCATATAAGGTTGAAGGGAACCAAATTTACTGTATATTTTGGGGTGATTCCTCCCACACTAGGGTGTAATGAGGACATGCATTTGGTTTTTATTAGGTTTTAATCATTAAAGGCCTAACCATATATGGTTTGGATGTTGGTAAGCCTTATAGCCTCTTACTTCAACACAAGACAAAAGTTATTTTTGGAGAGCTGTAAACACCCAATTTTGGCACATCAAATTCGTAACTACCCACTAAGTATTTAAAGAGGTCAACTAAGCATCTTGACTCAAATTTTCAAGATTTTTATTTTCTAGAATGAAATTATTAGCTGAAGGTAGCGATTCCATCAAAATTAATCTACCTCATTGACTTACAATGGTAAAATTTATAAAATTGTTAGTAGTGATTTTCTTTGAAAGCGATTTCATCTTGCCAAGTACAAAATTGTGAAGTCTTAGGTTCTCTATCCTTTCATGCATTTCACCATTTTTGACACCATCTCCCTGGTCCTAAACCATAATGTTGTTTGTTGTCATATTTGATTATCCCTACCCAAGACAATCACACCTTGCATGAAAGTGATATAATGGGTTGTGGATCACAAGGTTCAACTCAACCAAGGATATCTAAGAGTTTTTACAAGGCCAAATCCTTGTTACAATGTGATCTTCAAGGCACTAGTTGCTCTACAAAGGGAAGGGGATGCGAGAAAATAAATAAACTCAATAAATAAAAGGAAAAGGTAGTGATGCACCAAGAGATCCACTAAGATATTCCTAAAAAAATAAGCCTGAATGCTATGTGCTAGTGGTGAACACTTCCTCTCCTTGACATAGTGAAGTGCAATCAAAATCTACCAATTATATGCATATATGAGCAGGCAAGTCCCATAAGAGAGCCAAGCTAGTAAGTGACTCAGTCCAAAAATAGATGCAAGCCCCTCACACACACATACACTTAGCAAATATGATATTTAGGAAAAATATTACAAACACATACACATACACAAAAATGGATCTGTAGGCAAAGACCAAAAAATAGACATAGGCTCTCATGTATATATATAATGTAGGTAATTTTTTATAAATATTGTGATAGAAGTACGGGTTTGAAATTGCCTACAAGGCGCTCAAGAACCATGACTATTTTTACAAAGATAAATGAAAGGATAGCCTAAAAATAAATAGAATTACAAACTTGTGAATCCTTTACAAAGCTAACACTACTCCTATTTATAGATTTACAAGAGAGGATTTTCTCTCCAAAACTCATACAAATATTTCTAGGTGGTGGTTTTTTAGGTACTGAGTCTATCTTATTTGACTATTTTTCCCCTTAGGATTCTCTATATTTGAATATATGAATATCAATTGATCCTAGCCCTTGGATGAGCAGCTATCACCTTAATTGCCATCTACCCATTTTTTGGGATTCCCATCACTTGGGTGCTAAATATTGCTTTACTTTAATGTTTTAGATCTTTGAGCTACTTATATTTTGGCTCCATGTTGTTATTATCCTTTATTAGAGATAAGAATTATATTTTGTAGGAAGGACAATCTTCCTTGAAGAATTTGCACTTGATTTGACTTTTGGGACATTGGCATTATCTTCTTCAAGAGTTTTTTTATCTTTCAAGGTTGCTTATCTTCATATCTTTGGGACTTTATGCCTTTAGTTCCTTTGTCAAGACTTTTGTTCTTACATTTTGTATACAACTTAGTAACTTTTAAACTTCAAACATTTATTGCTTATGAGATTTAGCCTCCAATTGATTGGGTATTTTTGATTGGACATTTCTTCATATGCCTATTCGTGACTCAAAATTTCACTTTCAAAAGGTGTAATGATTCATCACTACAATTTTGGTAGCTCTTAAGGGATATTTAGCTTACTAAAGATAAGGAACAAAAAAATTAAAGCCTTAGTCTATTAGGCACAAAGTCAAGAAAATTCCCTTGAAAATAGAAGTTTTATTTGATAAGCCACAACTTTGAAATTCTGCAAATGGTCAGGCCTTTCACTATCTCATAAAACTGAGATCACCTATGGTACATATATATAAAGTTCTAAGTGAGTGGCCTTCATCCATTAGTTATGGATTCAAGGGCCTCCCACTAGTTATCTAAACCTCAATGTTTTTTCTTATCTTTCAGTTCCATGGGGAGATTACTTTTGCCCCCCTAAGACTCATATTTATGAGCAACTTTTATGGCTTACTGAATGCTTGGGTAGGACTATAACAAAAAAGAGGGAAAACAAAACCCTTGAGGGAGTTACCATTCCTCATGGAGCTAGACCTATCTCTAATATTCAATTTGTTGATGACTCTACTCTTTTAGGTAAAGCTACAGTTAAGGAAGCTTCTAATATTAAGAAAATCATTAGTTATTCTTCTAAGGCTACTGGGCAGTTGATCAATGAAGACAAATCTAAAGTTATTTTCTTTCACTGCTCTGCCAGATAGGAATCCATGGTATTGGATAAATTAAAATATAATAAGTCCTCCCTTCCAATCACTTATTTAGGTATTCCCATCAATATTCAAAGGCAAAAAAAAAATATTGGAATTGGTTGTTGGACAAAGTCAAGAAGAAAATTGGAAAGTGGACCAAAAGGTGGCTTTCTTCTAGGGGTAGAATCACCTTGGTAAAATCATTCCTTCAAGATATTCCTATTTATGTTTCTTCCATGTTGAATATCCCAAAGGTTGTTCTTTGAGAACTAGATAAAATTAGTCATCGATTCCTCTAGAGTGGTACTAATGAAAAAAGAAAATGGGCCTTGGTGAAATGGGACACTTTATGTCTTCCTAACAATAAAGGGGGGTTAGGATTCCTGTATTCTATTAATAACAACAAATATTTAGCTACTAAATTATATTGGAGGATGTTGCATAACCCCAATGCTCTTTGGGCCAATAATCTCCGTGCTAAATATGCTAAGAACAAAAGTCTTGAAGAACTTGTTTGCTATCATATTCCTACCAAAGGTTCTCCCATTTTAGCAGTTCTTAAGACTGGTGAGGATTTGATAAAGAAAAATTTATTTTGGATCATTCATAATGGTCAATAGGTAAATTTTTGGATAGATTCTTGGGATGGTCACAAGCCTTTGATAACTCAGTTTCCCGATTGGAGGTCTTGTATGGAGGAGCTTCACCGAGCTAACTGGATAAAGGTGGCTAATTACTGTTGGTACCATACTGGTAATTCATAGGTTGGTAGATATTGGATTCCTATTGAGTATTGTCCTATTCAAATCCCAGAAATGCAAAGACAAGATATCTAATGCATCCTTCATATGAGATCTCTCTCTTGGTCCCATGAAAAAGATTGTTTTGGATGGAACAACACTACTAAGGGTGAGTATTCAATTGCTCAATTTTATTTGACCTTATGCCATAATAATCCCAACCAATATTTTGACATATTTTCTTAGTTGTGGGCTCATAAGCTCTAGCCTAAGCTGAGGTTCTTTACTTGTCTTTTATTGCATCGTAGGGTGCTTACTGGTGAGCAACTTATGAAGCGTGGTTTTCATGGTCCTTTTAGATGTGAAATATGTGGAGAGAATGTAGAAACTCTCAGCCATATTTTTATTGAGTGTACTTTAGCCTCTGAGCTATGGAGGAGAATGACCACTTTACTTGGCTTACAATGGTCCATTTTTTTAACTTTTGAACAATTTTGGAGGGATTGGCCTAAACAAGAGGGTGTTGATAATTTTATTAGGCAGTTAGTTTGTATGGGTTCTACCATTCTTCTTTCGAATATCTGGAATGAAAGGAACAACCAAATTTTTAATCAAGATAGGAAGGATATTCGCTATATTTGGAAAAATACCATAGCCAACTTAGTTGAATCAGTCCATCAACTCCTTAATCACCCCCAGAACTTCCACCAAATATGGGATCAAGTGATGCAAATATTGAAGATTAAATATTCTAAGGGCAACCAACTTAAATGGAATGTGAGTATTTGTAAGATGGATAGAAAAATAAATTGGCAACCTCCTCCTAAGAATTTTGGTAAAGTCAATATTGATGGAGCCTCTAAAGGGAACCCTAGAAAAGCTAGTGCGAGAGGAATTGGTAGACTTTTAGATGACTCCCTAGTTTTTACTTTTGCTGAGAATTTGGGTATTATTTCCAATAACCTTGCTGAGGGGTATGGTATCCTCAGAGGCCTTCAAGAGGCTAGTAATATTGTATGGGAAAAGGTGTTAGTTGAATCTGAATCTCAACTCATGATTAGTATTTTGAAGAATCCTTCTAAGAATCATAAGGTTGATTGGAGAATAAAAATAATTATTGATAAGATTCAATTAATCCAGATGGAATTTTTGAAAGTTGATTACAATTATGTGGTTAGAGATCAAAACAAGAGTGTTGATGTTTTAGCTAATTGGGCTTTGGACAAAGGTGATATTACTTGTTATGGCCACCCTCCTAAATGGTGGGCTTCACAAATAAGGGAAGCTTTTCTTTCTATCATTTATTTGGATGGCTCCAGTTCTTAAGGTACCTTGTTTCTTCTTGCTTTATTTTTGCTTCTCTTTGGTTCAATCAGGGTATTTTAGTTCCCTAGCTCAAACTATTCTTTCTTTTGTTTCCTCTATTGTTTTTTATCTTAAAAGTCTTTTGGTCTAGAAAGGTCATTGTTATGTTCAATTTTTGTTTCCTTTTTTTGTTTAGTTTTTTGAGGTGTGTGTGTTTTTTGTTTTGTTTTGTTTTTTTGTTCTTTGTGTATTTTTTTGTTGTTCTTGTGTTTTTGTTGTTTTGTGTTTTTTGTTATTGTTCTTGTGTTTTTGTTGTTTTTGATCTTGTTTTTATGTATGTTTGTTTTAATTCATGTTTTTGTGTGAGTGTTTTCTATGTTTTTATTT
Organism: Wollemia nobilis; assembly: GCA_028583015.1. NCBI lineage: Eukaryota > Viridiplantae > Streptophyta > Pinopsida > Araucariales > Araucariaceae > Wollemia > Wollemia nobilis. The sequence continues at coordinate 2,160,588 of JAQPPZ010016752.1, forward strand.
TTGTTTATTGTCTATTGTTGGTTGTTTTTATTTTTATTTTTATTTTTTAAATTTTTAAGTTTTGGTTGTTTGTGTTTTTCATGTTTTTATTAGTTATGTCTTTGTAGTGTTCTGTTGTTTTTGTCATGTTTGTGTTTTGTTATATTGTTCTTGTGTTTTTCTATGTGGTTTGTGTTGTGGTTTTTTATCTTATTGGGTGTGTGTTTGGTTGTGCTTTATCTTTTTGACACACTCAAGGAGCATGTTTTTTATTTTATTTTATTATTTTTATTTTTATTTATTTATTTATTTTAAATCTTATTGTATGTTTGTTTGCTCCTTGAGTATGTCAAAGGTGGTAGTCCAGGTTCGAGCCCTGGGCAATTTTTGTAGGATGGATACCCCTGCCTCCTTGGGTCTTACCTGAAAGTGGCATCCCTTTTGGGATGTTTTTCACCAAAAAAAAAAAATGAAAAATAACATCTTAGCATGTATCACTTTACTAAAGATCACATAATAGATTAAATGCTTTTACAGTGCACATGATCGTAAGTCAATTCATATAAAGTATATTTCTTTGTTTTCAATCAAAATAACACAATATTAACCTAATACTATTCGACACAACGACGATCTAAATATCTTTCTTTAAATAAGTATTAATTCTCTTATTTAAAATAAAAGTTAGAGCATGCTATTTTAACAAAATAAGACTTAATTATCCTAATCAATCTTCACGTTTGATAAGGTTTAAGGGAGATAAAGTTTCTTAAAGAGGATTTTTACTCTAAAATTCCTAAGCTTTAGTTTCTCTAAAAAATTTAAAATTTTTATTGGTGTTCAAGGGTATATTGTTATAAGAAGTTCATTCAATTAATTAATTTTGCTATTTAAAATTTCTCAAAATAAAAACATATATAGCGATATCTATTCTTATAAGATTCTTTTGAAAAGCAGTATAGATACATTGAATTTTCAAATAGTATTAGAAACATAAACATACAATATAATTGAAACGATAAAATAAATCTTTATATGACTTATTCGTTATAAAGAAAAGCTAAAATTATTATATAAACAAAAATAAAATTTTAATTAATGAGATCCAAAAGTCACATAAAGCTTATGTTGTAAAAATCTACATTATTTGACTTTTAGGAGACAAAAGCATAAGGAATATGACTTTCATATACCGCATCAAATAAAATATTAATACCTCTTGCTAACTTAACCCTAAGAGAATCAATTTCTCCAAAAAAATTTGAGTCGAAAACAATTATGCGATTAGCATATCTCTTCATCGTGTTTCCAGATTCCAACAAATATAAATGACCAAAAGACGTAGTGCAATAAAGGTCAGGAGAACATCCCAAAAATATCGACTATTCACTTTCTCAATGGTAGAAAGAATGATTACTGAAGACACCCCAAAATGCCGACTAGAGGAAATTTTTATAATATAATAATAGCCTCATAGGTCAATTAATTCAATTCATACGTATCAAAATTTCATGTTTTTCAAAAATAAGCTGAACATAAATGACAAATTCAATTAATAAAGTAACAAATCAATTTTATTAAATAACAAACAATTTTAGTAAATAGTAAGTCTAAGTATTGCAACATTACATTATTCGAAACGAAGTGACACTCTTACTGTCGAGTAAGATGCAAAGGTTTAATGAATGATAGGTCCTTATTATTGTAACTATAATTTATTAAATCAATTAACTAATAAGCCCTATTACTGTCACTTTCTAATTTCAAAGTGAATCCCACTATCAAATCAAAATAGTGCAAAATGATTTCAATAACAAGGTTTTATTAATATTGCCATTTCCCATTAAGAGATAGAATGACAATTCTCACTATCAACTTATTGAATTAACAAATCCCTATCATTCCACTTAATGGATAATTTACTATTGTACCTTTACTCTTAATAAAGAAATCACTATTTTAAATTAAGTCCACAAATTAGACCTTGAAAATGTTAACCTTTAAATTCAGTCCAAAAATAGATGCAAGCCCCTCACACACACATACACTTAGAATATATGATATTTAGGAAAAATATTACAAACACATACACATACACAAAAATGGATCTGTAGGCAAAGACCAAAAAATAGACATAGGCTCTCATGTATATATATATAATGTAGGTAATTTTTTATAAATATTGTGATAGAAGTACGGGTTTGAAATTGCCTACAAGGCATTCAAGAACCATGACTATTTTTACAAAGATAAATGAAAGGATAGCCTAAAAATAAATAGAATTACAAACTTGTGAATCCTTTACAAAGCTAACACTACTCCTATTTATAGATTTACAAGAGAGGATTTTCTCTCCAAAACTCATACAAATATTTCTAGGTGGTGGTTTTTTAGGTACCGAGTCTGTCTTATTTGACTGTTTTTCCCCTTAGGATTCTCTATATTTGAATATATGAATATCAATTGATCCTAGCCCTTGGATAAGCAGCTATCACCTTAATTTCCATCTACCCATTTTTTGGGATTCCCATCACTTGGGTGCTAAATATTGCTTTACTTTAATGTTTTAGATCTTTGAGCTACTTATATTTTGGCTCCATGTTGTTATTATCCTTTATTAGAGATAAGAATTATATTTTGTAGGAAGGACAATCTTCCTTGAAGAATTTGCACTTGATTTGACTTTTGGGACATTGGCATTATCTTCTTCAAGAGTTTTTTTATCTTTCAAGGTTGCTTATCTTCATATCTTTGGGACTTTATGCCTTTAGTTCCTTTGTCAAGAATTTTGTTCTTACATTTTGTATACAACTTAGTAACTTTTAAACTTCAAACATTTATTGCTTATGAGATTTAGCCTCCAATTGATTGGGTATTTTTGATTGGACATTTCTTCATATGCCTATTCGTGACTCAAAATTTCACTTTCAAAAGGTGTAATGATTCATCACTACAATTTTGGTAGCTCTTAAGGGATATTTATCTTACTAAAGATAAGGAACCAAAAAATTAAAGCCTTAGTCTATTAGGCACAAAGTCAAGAAAATTCCCTTGAAAATAGAAGTTTTTATTTGATAAGCCACAACTTTGAAATTCTGCAAATGGTCAGGCCTTTCACTATCTCATAAAACTGAGATCACCTATGGTACATATATATAAAGTTCTAAGTGAGTGGCCTTCATCCATTATTTATGGATTCAAGGGCCTCCCACTAGTTATCTAAACCTCGATGTTTTTTCTTATCTTTCAGTTCCATGGGGAGATTACTTTTGCCCCCCTAAGACTCATATTTATGAGCAACTTTTATGGCTTACTGAATGCTTGGGTAGGACTATAACAAAAAATAGGGAAAACAAAACCCTTGAGGGAGTTACCATTCCTCATGGAGCTAGACCTATCTCTAATATTCAATTTGTTGATGACTCTACTCTTTTAGGTAAAGCTACAGTTAAGGAAGCTTCTAATATTAAGAAAATCATTAGTTATTCTTCTAAGGCTACTGGGCAGTTGATCAATGAAGACAAATCTAAAGTTATTTTCTTTCACTGCTCTACCAGATAGGTATTGGATAAATTAAAATATAATAAGTCCTCCCTTCCAATCACTTATTTAGGTATTCCCATCAATATTCAAAGGCAAAAAAAAAATATTGGAATTGGTTGTTGGACAAAGTCAAGAAGAAAATTGGAAAGTGGACCAAAAGGTGGCTTTCTTCTAGGGGTAGAATCACCTTGGTAAAATCATTCCTTCAAGATATTCCTATTTATTTTTCTTCCATGTTGAATATCCAAAAGGTTGTTCTTTGAGAACTAGATAAAATTAGTCATCGATTCCTTTGGAGTGGTACTAATGAAAAAAGAAAATGGGCCTTGGTGAAATGGGACACTTTATGTCTTCCTAAGAATAAAGGGGGGTTAGGATTCTGGTATTCTATTAATAAAAACAAATATTTAGCTACTAAATTATATTGGAGGATGTTGCATAACCCCAATGCTCTTTGGGCCAATAATCTTCGTGCTAAATATGCTAAGAACAAAAGTCTTGAAGACCTTGTTTGCTATCATATTCCTACCAAAGGTTCTCCCATTTTAGTAGTTCTTAAGAATGGTGAGGATTTGATAAAGAAAAATTTATTTTGGATCATTCATAATGGTCAACAAGTAAATTTTTGGATAGATTCTTGGGATGGTCACAAGCCTTTGATAACTCGGTTTCCCAATTGGAGGTCTTGTATGGAGGAGCTTCACCAAGCTAACTGGATAAAGGTGGCTAATTACTGTTGGTACCATACTGGTAATTCATAGGTTGGTAGATATTGGATTCCTATTGAATACTGTCCTATTCAAATCCCAGAAATGCAAAGACAAGATATCTAATGCATCCTTCATATGAGATCTCTCTCTTGGTCCCATGAAAAATATTGTTTTGGATGGAACAACACTACTAAGGGTGAGTATTCAATTGCTCAATTTTATTTGACCTTATGCCATAATAATCCCAACCAATATTTTGACATATTTTCTTAGTTGTGGGCTCATAAGCTCTAGCCTAAGCTGAGGTTCTTTACTTATCTTTTATTGCATCGTAGGGTGCTTACCGGTGAGCAACTTATGAAGCGTGGTTTTCATGGTCCTTTTAGATGTGAAATATGTGGAGAGAATGTAGAAACTCTCAGCCATATTTTTATTGAGTGTACTTTAGCCTCTGAGCTATGGAGGAGAATGACCACTTTACTTGGCTTACAGTGGTCCATTTTTTTAACTTTTGAACAATTTTGGAGGGATTGGCCTAAACAAGAGGGTGTTGATAATTTTATTAGGCAGTTAGTTTGTATGGGTTCTACCATTCTTCTTTCGAATATCTGGAATGAAAGGAACAACCAAATTTTTAATCAAGATAGGAAGGATATTCACTATATTTGGCAAAATACCATAGCCAACTTAGTTGAATCAGTCCATCAACTCCTTAATCACCCCTAGAACTTCCACCAAATATGGGATCAAGTGATGCAAATATTGAAGATTAAATATTCTAAGGGCAACCAACTTAAATGGAATGTGAGTATTTGTAATATGGATAGAAAAATAAATTGGCAACCTCCTCCTAAGAATTTTGGTAAAGTCAATATTGATGGAGCCTCTAAAGGGAACCCTAGAAAAGCTAGTGTGAGAGGAATTGGTAGACTTTCAGATGACTCCCTAGTTTTTACTTTTGTTGCGAATTTGGGTATTATTTCCAATAACCTTCCTGAGGGGTATGGTATCCTCAGAGGCCTTCAAGAAGGTAGTAATATTGTATGGGAAAAGGTGTTAGTTGAATCTGAATCTCAACTCATGATTAGTATTTTGAAGAAACCTTCTAAGAATCATAAGGTTGATTGGAGAATAAAAATAATTATTGATAAGATTCAATTAATCCAGATGGAATTTTTGAAAGTTGATTACAATTATGTGGTTAGAGATCAAAACAAGAGTGTTGATGTTTTAGCTAATTGGACTTTGGACAAAGGTGATATTACTTTTTATGGCCACCCTCCTAAATGGTGGGATTCACAAATAAGGGAAGCTTTTCTTTCTATCATTTATTTGGATGGCTCTAGTTCTGAAGGTACCTTGTTTCTTCTTGCTTTATTTTTGCTTCTCTTTGGTTCGATCAGGGTATTTTAGTTCCCTAGCTCAAACTATTCTTTCTTTTGTTTCCTCTATTGTTTTTTATCTTAAAAGTCTTTTGGTCTAGAAAGGTCATTGTTATGTTCAATTTTTGTTTCCTTTTTTTGTTTAGTTTTTTGAGGTGTGTGTGTTTTTTGTTTTGTTTTGTTTTTTTGTTCTTTGTGTATTTTTTTGTTGTTCTTGTGTTTTTGTTGTTTTGTGTTTTTTGTTATTGTTCTTGTGTTTTTGTTGTTTTTGATCTTGTTTTTATGTATGTTTGTTTTAATTCATGTTTTTGTGTGAGTGTTTTCTATGTTTTTATTTTTGTTTATTGTCTATTGTTGGTTGTTTTTATTTTTATTTTTATTTTTATTTTTAAAATTTTTAGGTTTTGGTTGTTTGTGTTTTTCATGTTTTTATTGGTTATGTCTTTGTAGTGTTCTGTTTTTTTTGTCATGTTTGTGTTTTGTTATATTGTTCTTGTGTTTTTCTATGTGGTTTGTGTTGTGGTTTTTTATCTTATTGGGTGTGTGTTTGGTTGTGCTTTATCTTTTTGACACACTCAAGGAGCATGTTTTTTATTTTATTTTATTATTTTTATTTGTATTTATTTATTTATTTATTTTAAATCTTATTGTATGTTTTTTTGCTCCTTGAGTATGTCAAAGGTGGTAGTCCAGGTTCGAGCCCTGGGCGATTTTTGCGGAATGGATACCCCTGCCTCCTTGGGTCTTACCCGAAAGTGGCATCCCTTTTGGGATGTTTTTCACCAAAAAAAAAAAATGAAAATAACATCTTAGCATGTATCACTTTACTAAAGATCACATAATGGATTAAATGCTTTTTCAGTGCACATGATCATAAGTCAATTCATATAAAGTATATTTCTTTATTTTCAATCAAAATAACACAATATTAACCTAATACTATTCGATGCAACGACGATCTAAATATCTTCCTTTAAATAAGTATTAATTCTCTTATTTAAAATAAAAGTTAGAGCATGCTATTTTAACAAAATAAGACTTAATTATCCTAATCAATCTTCACGTTTGATAAGGTTTAAGGGAGATAAAGTTTCTTAAAGAGGACTTTTACTCTAGAATTCCTAAGCTTTAGTTTCTCTAAAAAATTTGAAATTTTTATTGTTATTCAAGGGTATATTGTTATAAGAAGTTCATTCAATTAATTAATTTTTCTATTTAAAATTTCTCAAAATAAAAACATATATAGCGATATCTATTCTTATAAGATTCTTTTGAAAATAGTATTAGAAACATAAACATACAATATAATTGAAACGATAAAATAAATCATTATATAACTTATTCTTTATAAAGAAAAGCTAAAATTATTATTTAAACAAAAATAAAATTTTAATTAATGAGATCCAAAAGTCACATAAAGCTTATGTTGTAAAAATCTACATTATTTGACTTTTAGGAGACAAAAGCATAAGGAATATGACTTTCATATACCGCATCAAATAAAATATTAATACCTCTTGCTAACTTAACCCTAAGAGAATCAATTTCTCCAAATGATTTTGAGTCAGAAACAATTATGCGATTAGCATATCTCTTCATCGTGTTTCCAGATTCCAAGAAATATAAATGACCAAAAGACGTAGTGCAATAAAGGCCTAGAGAACATCCCAACAATATCGACTATTCACTTTCTCAATGGTAGAAAGAATGATTACTGAAGACACCCCAAGATGCCGACTAGAGGAACTTTTCATAATATAATAATGGCTTCATAGGTCAATTAATTCAATTCATATGTATCAAAATTTCATGTTTTTCAAAAATAAGCTGAACATAAATGACAAATTCAATTAATAAAGTAACAAATCAATTTTAGTAAATAGTAAGTCTAAGTATTGCAACATTACATTATTCGAAATGAAGTGACACTCTTACTGTCGAGTAAGATGCAAAGGTTTAATGAATGATAGGTCCTTATTATTGTAACTATAATTTATTAAATCAATTAACTAATAAGCCCTATTACTGCGCTTTCTAATTTCAAAGTGAATCCCACTATCAAATCAAAATAGTGCAAAATGATTTCAATAACAAGGTTTTATTAATATTGCCATTTCCCATTAAGAGATAGAATGACAATTCTCACTATCAACTTATTGAATTAACAAATCCCTATCATTCCACTTAATGGATAATTTACTATTGTACCTTTACTCTTAATAAAGAAATCACTATTTTAAATTAAGTCCACAAATTAGACCTTGAAAATGTTAACCTTTGAATTATCACAGGTAAAAAGTATTAAACTATTTGAATTCATTATAAAAAAATAAATATTTCTTCTTCAATGTACAACTTTAAAAATTTACAAATATGTTTTAGAATAGCATAGATAATTTACATGCTGGAATACATGCTCAAAAATCTCGAGTTCTAAAAATACATTTGCACTGTTGATGCCAAAATGTGATGAATGACTTCACTCCACTACTTGACAAAAATATATCTTTCAAACGATATCGAAGGTTTCTCACAAGGGTTAAGTATGGGATCTGTATGGCTCTAGTGTGTGCATGTGAAATGAATGCAACTACTTGCAATGCACCAATACAAATAAGAATAATTCAAGCATAAAATATTCACACCTAGGAGGACACCTATCTCATGTCCATCAACAACATTCAACATTGTATTGTAGACCAATGGTGATAGTTTCTAAATAGTGCAACTATAGAACACCCAAGATATCATACGCACATCCAAAAACAATTCCAATCCCAACCAATGTAAACAATGGCTTATACAAGAGAAAAAACTTATGTCTTAAAAGCATAGCTAGTCCAAGGTGAGCCATGATCTATTCATATCAAAACACAACATAACCGATCCAAGATATTAAGCATTCACCAATACTAAAACACACACACACACACACACATATATATATCCAATAGTATTGGACCTCCATAACCAGTGATGTATATAACCAACAACATAAAATATACATGTAAGACATAATCATACATATCCGGTAGTAATAAGCGTACATATTCAATGAACTAAGACACATGTATCTGGCGGTATGAAACACACCATTTCAGCAGAATAATACACATATTTAGTAGTATACAACATACAGATTTAGAAAAATAAGATATGCATATATGGCAGTGTAAAATATATATTTTTTCAATAATAAGACACATATCTAGAAATTATAAAAACATACATATTCAGTGAAATTCTTAGTCCTTTTTTTAAATCCACACAAGAGTAAACCAAATATGTTTATATATTTCCATTTTAGAAGGTCGCAAGATTAGCGTAACTAGATTTTCTAGCTTCAACATGTGGATTAATCATTGGAGTTCTTCTAGTGGTGAATCTTTGATTTTTAACATGCCTTTACTTTGAAAAATAATTGGTTTATGAGGGGGACCCTTACCTAAATTATGGTTGGGTGATTTATATTGTTTTTCTTTCAATATTCAAATAAGGAGTGGTCTGAGTGTAACTTTGTAAGGTTTAATTTACTTCTTGAACATTTTTTTTTTTGGTAAATTAACAATTTTATATTAAAAAATGGGGCATTTGAAAGACACCCCAATGCCTTGATACAACAGAGAAATAGAAAGGAACTACAACAAGAATATTCCAAAAAGAACAAAAGAGGATATTCCAGAGGAACAAAATGCATCCAAATAGAAACAAGAAGAGGAAATGAACCTTTACAAAAGACCCAAGGAAAGGGCCATAACACAAAGCTCAACCAAAGAAAAACTTGTAGAGAAACTGAAGAGAAAGCAAAACATTAATTAGGTGCATCATTTTGCATTGGGGAAGCCACCGTGATCTCTTGTTTTGCATCCTTGGCTTCATCCTTGAGATTATTCTCAGGAACATGCTTAAAGACTTCCTTTGTAATCTCAATGACTTCATCCTCCTTGACATTATCCTTGATATCAGAAGTACCTATTGCAACAAAAATAGTAGGATCCTCCTGTTCATATGTATCACATAAAAATAGTAGGTTAAGAGCATTTCACTGATCCTTCAGTTGGACAATTCCTTTTTTGAGAGAAACATGGGCAATTTCCAAGTGATCAATGGTGGTAGAGGAAGATTGGATAACAAGCTTGTGCAGATACTTTTCAACCACATCATAGGAGTCAGAGTCGAATTTGTGTTTTTTTTAATTTTCTCAGGAGGAGTGGGGGTATCCTTAAATTTGATCCTCTGAGAGCATCGAGTAGGTTTTTTTTTAAGCTTAACCTTTTTCTTAATGTTAGAAATAGGATGGGGTTTGTCAGATTTACCTTTTTTTTTAGAATTGGTCGCCTTAGGACTGGGGGTAGGAGAAGAATCCTCCTCAACGTTGTCAGATGCAAGGAGGTTTCCTTTAGGAAATTTTTGGAGCAGGTATCCATACAGGATAATAATAAGGCCTTTATGGGAAGGATAACCTTCCTCTTTGTTATCATGGATAGAGGTTATGGAATAATCCATGGACCAATATAGGAATTCAAGGATGTTAAGCATTTTGGCATCTCTAAAGTGATTAATGAATGACAAATGAAAACTACATAACTGAGAGTTCGAATCGTCTACTATTAGATACTGTATTACAGGGTTAAGTATTTCTTTCCAAGGAGTAGATAAATGATGGTGATACAAATCTTTCTTATGAAGTTTTCGTAGCATAGACGTAGGCTTAAAGTAGTTTAATTTGGCTTCCCAATTGTGTTTGTTCCTTTTGACCATCCAACCATCAAGGACCCTAAAAATAACCCTCAAAAGTGTTTCTACTCATTTATTCATTACTTAACAAGGCAATCTAATTAACAAGTTTTCTTTTCAAACAAGGAAATATAAGTTGCTTACTACCCTAGCGCATTTTAGAATTTGTGACCTATGAATGTATTTTCCTGAGCCCTCATTTCTTCTCGGTCGGATTCCTCCTCTTCTTCTTGGCAATGCCCATGAACTTCTAGAAAAAAGATAGAGAAAATGCATGTGTTCCTTACTAGACGTAACAAAGCCATTTTATAGATGACATACCTAAGTGGAAGTGGCCACTTATCATATTTTCATTCTACCAAATGGCAAAATAATTTCAAGCCAAGTTGCAATATGGAGGAAGGAAACTGCACCAGGAGATGTTTATGTTCTTAAAAGTTTGATTCATAATTTTGTTTGGAAAAATGTCAATATTATTAAGTCCTTACCTCATTCAATTGGAGGAATTAAAATAACTATACCTCTTTAAAAGATATCTCGCATGACTTAACTTTCTCATATTCTTATTATTATAATATTATTATGTTTTTATTTTTTTTAATTTTAAATCATCCTTAATATTCATCACATATTATCTATATATATTGATGAATTATCTCTTTCTTAAATTTATTGAATGAAATTGTAATAATTTTTAAAGGAACCAAAAAAATATAAATATATAGTTATTCAAAAGAAAATATCAAGCATATGCACTTATGTAGATGCATTAGGACAATACGTTTGCATTTTATCCGAGAGAAATAAAATTTATTTTGACTAAATAACATGACTCATCAACACTTGTTCTCCGGAAAATTTAATTCCTATCAAGAAAATCTTAAACATTAATCTCATTTATCATCTCCACTAAATTGATTAAAAAGTAACAGAAAGACAACATATTTATCTTCACAACTTCTTTTTCATATACCCTTAGTTATAAAAATTAGCACAATATATATACACGTTGTTTTAAAAAATAAAAATATTTTATTAAACATTCATTTGAATAAGGATAATCCACATAACAACCACCATACAAGGTAAATCATATTTGTTAGATGCAACTATATGAATGTAGCTACATGAATGAATTTTTTTTATGAGTTTCCATGTACTTACAAGTCGTGGTTTTCATCATATCCCTCCTTACTTCTCATGGTCATCTCTTCATCACCTACCTGAAGGAGGGGTACTTGGTCCTTTACCTGCCCAAAGATGGATAACTATTCCTGTAGTCACAAATCCATCAGCAATATCTTGTTCTAGAAATAAAAATAAGTATATATGATTATTTAAATAATAGTTGTTCTAGTGGGGTTGTTACATTCTCCCCCACTAGGATTAAACACAATCCCTATGTTTGAAATTCATGCTCAAATAAATTATACATTCATCATAAAATATAGTTCACATTCATTCATAAATCCATATCAAATAAAACAAATATATTAATGTTCATTAAAACAAAATAACAAAAATATTCTTGAATATCAACCACATTCTCCCACGTGGCATTCTTCTCAGAGTATTGGTCCCATTGGACCTTACATTGGTCAATTTTTCCTTTTCTTAACTATTTGGTTCTAAAGTTATGGATACCTGGATGGACCTCAAAGTGATGGTAATCTGATATCTGTAAATGGAAAACATTCCAAACATGAGAAGGGTTAGCAACATATCTCCTAAGGAGGGACACATGGAAAATATCATGAATTTTTGACAAATGGGTGGTAAGGCCAACTTATAGATAATAGGACTAATTTTATCAATAATTTTGAAGGGTCCTACAAATCTGGGGTTAAGCTTGAAAGATTTAATAGAGCATTTAGAAGGTTTCACCCTTGAGAAAAATTTATCTCGTAGATAATTCTCTTGGTGCCATTTTAATATCATCATAGCTCCTTTAGTAATTTAAGACTTCCTTAAGCCTTTGATGTATTTCCACTAATCAGCTTGACAATGTTTGATCTGATCATTATATGATCTTTCAGGTTATCCTATGATAGAGGAGTATTGTATTGAAACTTTGTATTCCACCCTTATGTAAGCTTTGCCTTTCTTCAGAGGATTCCCACAGTGATCTTCTGAATTTCATCCCTTCGAAATTCTTACCTTTTTTATAGAATTCTTTCGGTGATCTTGGTCCCTTAAAGTGCATTGTCCCTTTGATTCAACTATTTTAAGCCACTATCTAGTCTAATCCTCTCCCGTTTCTTATAATTTATGACTTAAAATATTGGGTCAATCTCTCTCGATTGACTATTCTATCCAACCTGAGGTAAGCCTGATATTTCTCATATTCTTATTGTTATAATATTATTATGCTTATATTTTTATTTATTGTAAATGACATCCTTAATATTCATCTCCCTTTTTTCTTTTTTTTTTTTTTTTTTTTTTTTTTTTTTTTTTTTTTTTTTTTTTTTTTTTTTTTTTTTTTTTTTTTTTTTTTTTTTTTTTTTTTTTTTTTTTTTTTTATATATTATTTATATATATATATATATATATATATATATATTGATGAATGATCTCTTTCTTAAGTTTATTATATGAAATTGTAATAATTTTTAAAGGAACCAAAAAGAGATAAATATATAGATTCAAAATAAAATATCAAGCATATGCACTTATGTAGATGCATTAGGACAATACGTTTGCATTTTATCCGAGAGAAATAAAAATTAGTTTGACTAAATAACATCACTCATCAACACTTGTTCTCCAAATAATTTAATTCATATCAAAAAAATCTTAAACATTAATCTCATTTATCATCTCCACTAAACTGATTAAAAAGTAACAGAAATATGACATATTTATCTTCAGAGCTTATTTTTCATATACCCTTAGTTATAAAAATCAGCACAATATACCCTTAGTTAACAAATAAAAACATTTTCTTAAACATTCATTTGAATAAGGATAATCCACACAACAACCACCATGCAAGGTAAATCATATTTGTTAGATGCAACTATATAAATGTAGCTACTGTTAAGTGAATATTTTGCCCTATTGTAAAATAGTCACCGCAATCAGAGTATTAAATTGAAAACTCCCTCTTGCAAAGAAACTAAGTGCAAACATGAATTTCTCCAAGGTTATGATAGAACAACATTCCACATACATACATGTAATTGACGATAATTAAAAACAAAATATGATAGAATAGTCTCAAAGTATGCAAGTGATAGTTAACAAGGGACCTTGACAGTTTGATTCATACAATGCTTAGTGATCATTATTCTTCAATCCTTGAAGTGAATGTGAACTTTGTTTGTGTGAAAGTGGTTCCTTTTAATGCTCTTGATATTAATTTGATTTACCCTGAATCCCAATTAGCAAGTTCCTTTTATCTTCAAATTAAATGTGTAAAAATACAAAATGTGTGGAATAGTCCACTTCATTTTAGACTCCATACCTTTAATGTGAGATTCATTTTATAGTTAGTAGATTCATTTTATCTTCATTATGAACGTTCTACTAAAGCTAAGTTAGAATTTGGACATGTTAGTAAGTTAGTAAGTCAGTGTTCATTTGCTTTATCTGCCATTAATGTAAAGTAGGCATTAGTACCCTCCCTCCTAAGATTGGTTTTATCTAAAATTTTAGATTTGAAAACTAAAAACTTAGTGCAATTTGGAGGTGCAAAAATTATGGATGAGGACCAGAATGGAAGCAAATGAAATGAATGTACAAGAAATTCTAGAAAATGGACCAGAATAAAATGAAGTTAAACAAAATATATAGACAAAATTCTGAACAAGGACCAGAATAAAAGACTGAAAGTAAAATGCAAAAATTTTGGAAATGACCAGAATAGAAAAAACTGAATACAAAATTTTTGGAAATGACCAGAATGGAAAAACACCATACAAAAATTCTAGAAATGACCAGAATGAAAAATAATAGAAAACAAAAATTTTGGAAATGATCAAAATCGAAAGGTAATGGACAGAAACAGAATGCAGATTAAAAAAACTATAGAAAATAAACTGAATTTATTTACATCAAAGCTGGAAAAACATGCAAGTAAATCTTGGTATCACACTCCCCTACCCTGCAAAACCCCAAGTTATGAGATAAGTCTGAAGGTAACCTGATCTAAATAAACCTGCATAAAACACAATCAAATTAGATCAAGTGCAAGACTCAAAGGGTAAAGTAACATTTGCATCTATCTCAATATTCACCTAGTATAACCCCCTAAAGGCATAAATACATAGATATAAATTGAAAGAAAAATACAGTAAAAATAAAACAATAAATCCAATAACCCTAGACAATAATCTCCTTTTGATTTTGCTCACAAGGTGTGTGCCTGCCAAAATGTATGCATTTGATTTCCTCAAAATACTCTTGTTTTACAAAATTTTCCAACCCCTTATTTTGAAATCTCATGGGCTTAAATAAAATTTGACCCTTGGCTTTTCATTTTCAAACTTTGACTCTTCACTTTCCTTATGTCTTCCCGTACCTTGCATATGCTAAATAATAAAACAAAAATAAATAACGATATTTTATTTCCTTTTATTTTATTTCATTCATTCTTTTTTTTATTTATTTATAACTCCTTATGCCTCCCTTTACATATTATAATATATATAATAAAAAAAAACAAATTTCCACATGAATTTTCCCCTTATATCTCCCCTTTTCTATATATTATAACATATATAGTATTAACACAATATTTCAACCCTTTAAAAGAAAATACAAGGGTTGTATTCCCTTATGTCTCCCATGTGTACTATACAACCCATGACCCTATATTATAATATAAACAAAAACATTAAAAATTTATCTTCCTTTATATTTCCTTTCATATTATACTATAAAACAAACCTTGAATGGAGTATTCTTTAATCAAGTGGGCACAAGACTTTATAATATAATATAACTAATAAAATTAATTAAACCTCTATCCTTTCTTCTTCCCGACGTAGGCCCGCTTCTCACCCATCGTGATATGTTAGTTCTTGGGCTTGGCCTCCATGACTCCTAGACTTTCAATCTATCATGTATCATCTCCACTCTAGACAGAACCAACGAGGAGCATACCCCTCGATGTTCTTCAACAATAATAGGACTATGCAATTACATCTTCCCTTTGACAAGAGGTTTATCAACCTTCTTCCTCTCAGGCGCTCGGGATATAAAGGCTACCGATTGCATTTTAGGGTTTTGGTCAGACCAGCCTTCCCATTTTCACTGGAGTCTTCTGCATCTTGTAGCCCTAACGACTCTGTAGCACACTGTCGTTGCTGACATCTTTGTGGTTTGAGTGTAACTTTGTAAGGTTTAATTTATTTCTTGAACATAATATTTTTTTGGTAAATTAACAATTTTATATTAAAAATGGGGCATTTTCAAGGCACCCCAATGCCTTGATACATCATAGAAACAAAAGAAACTACAACAAGGATATTCTAGAAAGAAAAAAAGAGGATACTCTAGAGGAACAAAATGCATCCAAACAGAAATAGGAAGAGGAAAGGAACCTTTACAAAAGACCCAAGGAAATGGCCATAACACAAAGCTCAACCAAAGAAAAACTTGTAGAAAAATTGAAGAGAAAGCAGAATATTAATTAGGTGCATCAGTTTGCATAGGGGATGCCACCGTGATCTCCTATTCTGATTCCTTGGCTTCATCCTTGAGATCATTCTTATGAACATCCTTAAAGACTTGCTTTGCAATCTCAACGACTTCATCCTCCTTGACATTATCCTTGATATCATAAGTACCTACTGCAACAAAAATAGTAGGATCCTCTTGTTCATACGTATCACAGAAAAAGAGTAGGTTAAGAACATTTCATTTATCCTTCAACTAGGTAATTCCTTTCTCGAGAGTAACATGGGCGGTTTTCAAGTGATCAATGGTGGTAGAGGAAGATTGGATAACAAGCTTGTGCAGATACTTTTCAACCACATTAGAAGATTTAGAGTCGAATTTGTGTTTTTTTTAATCTTCTCAGGAGGAGTGGGGGTATCCTTAAATTTGAGCCTCTGAGAGCATCGGGTGGGTTTTTTTTCAAGCTTAACCTTTTTCTTAATGTTGGAAACTGGATGGGGTTTGTCAGCTTTACTTTTTCATTTGGAATTGGTGACCTTAGGATTGGGGGTAGGAGAAGAATCCTCCTCAACGTTTTCAGGTGCAAGGAGGTTTCCTTTGGGAAATTTTTGGAGTAGGTATCCATCATACATGATATTAATAAGGCCTTGATGGGAAGGACAACCTTCCTATTTCTTATCACGGATAGAGATGATGGAATAATCCATGGACCAATACAAAAATTCAAGGATGTTAAGCATTTTGGCATCTCTAAAGTGATTAATGAAAGACAAATGGAAACTACATAACTAAGACTCAGGGTCATCTACTATTAGATACTGCATTACAGGATTAAGGATTTCTTTCCAAGGAGTAGATAAATTATGGCAATACAGACCTTTCTTATGAAGTTTCCACAACATAGACGTAGGCTCAAAATAGGTTAATTTGGGTTCCCAATTCTGTTTTTTACTTCTGACCACCTAACCATCAAGGACCCTAAAAATAACCCTCAAAAGTGTTTCTACTCATTTATTCATTACTTAACAAGGCAATCTAATTAACAAGTTTTCTTTTCAAACAAGGAAATATAAGTTGCTTACTACCCTAGTGCAAGGGAGAAGTTGTGACCTATGAACGTATTTTCCTGAGCCCTCATTTCTTCTCGGTCGACTTCCTCCTCTTCTTCTTGGCAATGCCCATGAACTTCCAGAACAAAGATAGAGAAAATGCATGTGTCCCTTCCCAGATGTAACAAAGCCATTTTATAGATGACATACCTACGTGGAAGTGGCCACTTATCATATTTTCATTCTACCAAATGGCAAGAAATTTTCAAGCCAAGTCGCAATATGGAGGAAGGAAACCACACCAGGAGATGTTTACGTTCTTAAAAGTTTGATTCATAATTTTGTTTGGAAAAAGGTCAATATTATTAAGTCCTTACCTCATTCAATTGGAGGAATTAAAATAACTATACCTCTTTAAAATATATCTCGCACGACTTAACTTTATCATATTCTTATTATTATAATATTATTATGTTTTTATTTTTATTTATTGTAAATGACATCCTTAATATTCATCACATATTATTATATATATATATATATATATATATTGATGAATTATCTCTTTCTTAAATTTATTATATGAAATTGTAATAATTTTTAAAGGAACCAAAAAAAGATAAATATATAGTTATTCAAAAGAAAATATCAAGCATATGCACTTATGTAGATGCATTAGGACAATACGTTTGCATTTTATCCGAGAGAAATGAAATTTATTTTGACTAAATAACATCACTCATCAACACTTGTTCTCCAAATAATTTAATTCCTATCAAGAAAATCTTAAACATTAATCTCATTTATCATCTCCACTAAATTGATTAAAAAGTAACAGAAAGACAACATATTTATCTTCACAACTTCTTTTTCATATACCCTTAGTTATAAAAATTAGCACTATATATATGTATACACACACACGTTGTTTTAAAAAACAAAAATATTTTCTTAAACATTCATTTGAATAAGGATAATCCACATAAAAACCACCATACAAGGCAAATCATATTTGTTAGATGCAACTATATGAATGTAGCTACATGAATGCAATTTTTTTGTGAGCTTCCATGTACTTACAAGTCATGGTTTTCATCATATCACTCCTTACCTCTTGTGGTCGTCTCTTCATCACCTACCTGAAGGAGGAGTACTTGGTCCTTTACCTACCCAAATATGGATAACTATTCCTGTAGTCATAGATCCATCAACAATATCTTGTTCTAGAAACAAAAATAAGTATATATGATTTTTTTAAATACTAGTTGTTCTAGTGGGGCTGTTACATTCTCCCCCACTAGGATTAAACACATTCCTTGTGTTTTAAATTCATGCTCAAATAAATTATACATTCATCATAAAATATAGTTCACATTCATTCATAAATCCATATCAAATAAAACAAATATATTAATGTTCATTTAAAAAAATAGGAAAAATATTCTTGAATATCAACCACATTCTCCCACGTGGCATTCTTCTCAGAGTATTGGTCCTATTGGACCTTACATTGGTCAATTTTTCTTTTTATTAACTATTTGGTTCTAAATTTATGGATCCCAACTGGATGGACCTCAAAGTGATGGTAATAAGATATCTGTAAATGGGAAACATTCCAAACATGATAAGGGTCAACAACATCTATCCTAAGGAGAGACACATGGAAAATATCATGAATTTTTGACAAATGGGTGGTAAGGCCAACTTATAGATAATAGGATTAATTTTATCAATAATTTTATAGGGTCCTACAAATCTGGGGTTGAGCTTGAAATATTTTATAGAGTATTTAGAAGGTTTCACCCTTGAGAAAAATTTATCTCATAGATAATTCTCTTGGTGCTCTTTTAAGATCAACATAGCTCCTTTAGCAATTTGAGACTTCCTTAAGCCTTTGATGTATTTCCCCTAATCAGCTTGACAATGTCTGATCCGATCATTATATGATCTTTCAAATTGTCCTATGATAGAGGAGTATTGTATTGAAAATTTGTATTCCACCCTTATGTAATCTTTACCTTTCTTTAGAGGATTTCCATAGTGGTCTTCTTTTGAATTTCATCCCTCCAAAATCCTTACCTTTTTCATAGAATTATTTTGGTGATCTTGATCCCTTAAAGTGCATTGTTCCTTTGATTCAACTATTTTAAGCCACTATCTAGTCTAATCCTCTCCTGATTATGATAATTTATGACTTAAAATGTTGGTTCAATCCCTCTCGATTGACTATTTTATCCAACCAGAGGTAAGCCTAACATTTCTCATATTCTTATTGTTATAATATTATTATTTTTGTATTTTTATTTATTGTAAATGGCATCCTTAATATTCATCATATATTATCTATATATATTGATGAATGATCTCTTTCTTAAGTTTATTATATGAAATTGTAATAATTTTTAAAGGAACCAAAAAAAGATAAATATATTTTTATTCAAAATAAAATATCAAGTATATGCACTTATGTAGATGCATTAGGACAATACGTTTGCATTTTATCCGAGAGAAATAAAAATTATTTCTACTAAATAACATCACTCATCAACACTTGTTCTCCAAATAATTTAATTCATATCAAGAAAATATTAAAAATTAATCTCATTTATCATCTCCACTAATCTGATTAAAAAGTAATAGAAAGATGAAATATTTATCTTCATAACTTAATTTTCATATACCCTTAGTTATAAAAATCAGCACTATATATACATGTTTTAACAAATAAAAACATTTTCTTAAACATTCATTTGAATAAGGATAATCCACACAACAACCACCATGCAAGGTAAATCATATTTGTTAGATGCAACTATATGAATGTAGCTACTATTAAGTGAATATTTTACCCTATTGCAAAATAGTCTCCACAAACAGAGTATTAAATTGAAAAATCCCTCTTGCAAAGAAATTAAGTGCAAACATGAATTTATCCAAGGTTTTGATAGACAAACATTCCGCATACATGCATGTAATTGATGATAATTAAAAACAACATATGCTAGAATAGTCTCACAGTATGCAAGTGATAGTTAACAAGGGGCCTTGATAGTTTGATTCATACAATGCTTAGTGATCATGATTCTTTAATCCTTAAAGTGAATGTGAACTTTGCTTGTGTGAAAGTGGTTCCTTTTAATGCTCTTGATATTAATCTGATTTACCCTGAATCCCAATTAGCAAGTTCCTTTTATCTTCAAATTAAAGGTGTAAAAATGCAAAAGTGTGTGGAATAGTCCACTTCATTTTAGACTCCATACCTTTAATGTGAGATTCATTTTACAGTTAGTAGATTCATTTTATCTTCATTATGAGCGTTCTACTAAAGCTAAGTTAGAATTTGGACATGTTAGTAAGTTAGTAAGTCAGTGTTCATTTGCTTTATCTGCCATTAATGTAAAGTAGACTTTAGTACCCTCCCTCCTAAGATTGGTTTTATCTAAAAATTTATATTTGAAAACTAAAAAAACTTAGTGCAATTTGGAGGTGCAAAAATTATGGATGAGGACCAGAATGGAAACAAATGAAATGATTGTACAAGAAATTCTGGAAAATGGACCAGAATAAAATGAAGTTAAACAAAATGTATAGATAAAATTCTAAACAAGGACCAGAATAAAATATTGAAAGTAAAATGTGAAAATTCTGAAAATGACCAGAATAGAAAAACTGAATGCATAAATTCTGGAAATAACCAGAATGGAAAAACACCACACAAAAATTCTGAAAATGACCAGAATAGAATTTTTTTTTGAAAATGATCAGAATTGAAAGGTAATGGACAGAAATAGAATGTAGATTAAACAAACTACAGAAAATAAACTGAATTTATTTATATCAAAGCTAGAAAAACATGCAAGTAAATCCCGATATCACACTCCCCTATCCTGCAAAACCCCAAGTTATGAGATAAATCTGAAGGTAACCTGATCTAAATAAACTTGCATAAAATACAATCAAATTATATCAAGTGCAAGACTCAAAGGACGAAGTAACATTTGCATCTATCTCAATATTCACCTAGTATAACCCCCTAAAGGCATAAATACATAGATATAAATTGAAATAAAAATGCAGTAAAAGTAAAACAATAAATTCAATAACCCTAGACAACAATCTCCTTTTGATTTTGCTCACAAGGTGTGTGCCTGCCAAAATGTATGCATTTGATTTCCTCAAAATAGTCTTGTTTTACAAAATTTTCCAACCCCTTATTTTGAAATCTCATGGGCTTAAATAAAATTTGACCCTTGGCTTTTCATTTTCAAAATTTGAATCTTCATTTTCCTTATGTCTTCCCATACCTTGCATATCCTAAATAATAAAACAAAAAGAAATAACGATATTTTATTTCATTTTATTTTATTTCATTCATTCTTTAATTTATTTATTTATAACTCCTTATGCCTCCCTTTACATATTATAATATATATAAAAACAAAAATAAATTTCCACATGAATTTTCCCCTTATATCTCCCCTTTTCTATATATTATAACATTTATAGGATTAACACAATATTTCAACCCTTTAAAAGAAAATACAAGGGTCGTATCCCCTTATGTCTCCCATTTGTACTATACAAGCCATGACCCTATATTATAATATAAACAAAAACATTAAAAAATTATCTCCCCTTATATTTCCTTTTATATTATAATATAAAACAAACCTTGAATGGAGTATTCTTTAATCAAGTAGGCACAAGACTTTATAATATAATATAACTAATAAAATTAATTAAACCTATATCCTTTCTTCTTCCCAATGCAGGCCCGCTTCTCACCCATCATGCTATGTTTTTTCTTGGGCTTGGCCTCCATGACTCCCAGACATTCAATCTATCTTGTATTATCTCCACTCTGGATAGACCCAACAAGGAGTGTACCCCTCGATGTTCTTCAACAAAAATAGGACTATGCAATTGCATCTTCCCTTTGACAAGAGGTTTATCAACCTTCTTCCTCTCGAGTGCTCGGGATATAAAGGCTATCGATTGTATTTTAGGGTTTTGGTCAGACCAACCTTCCCATTTTCACTGGAGTCTTCTGCATCTTGTAGCCCTAACGACTCTATAGCACACTATCGTTGCTGACATCTCTATGCACTATCACTATCCTTGCACGTTGTATTTACCTCACCTCTACATAAATTTGGTCACTAAATAATGAGGATCTCATTTAGAGGTTGTCATTATATCAATCTTGACATGACATCTGACTCCTCTCAGCATCTTCCTCGTGGTAGTGATTACTACTCTACTCCACGACCCTTCACACTTGATACCAAAAAATCCATAATGCCACTGTGATGTACCCAGCTTCTGTAATGGTGCTATTCATGCTATACACTGTGCAACTTACCATCATTAAATCTATCGTGTCACTGTAAAAATTTGGCCATCCTAGTCGTGTCATAACTACTGAAACTATGTTTGTTGAATTCAACTCGTACCCCTACATAGGAAAGTGATCCTTTGGTAGGTCCTTGATAGGAAAGTGATCACCACACGCAATGGTAATTATGGCGAATACTTGGTACAGTGGGAAGGTTTGTCCCAAGTTGATAACACTTGGATTTCCAAGGAGGAACTAAAAAGGCTTGACATTGACAAGCTCAAGGTATTTCATCAGCAAAACTCATAGGAGTTGAGTTCATTTTCAACCAGAGGAGAATGATGCACCTTGCCAGGGCCATAACTTTTGCTTCGAGTGTCCGTTTTACCCCGTTCTTTTTTAGAATGTTCTGAATGTTCTTTTTTTAGAATGTTCAAAATGTTTTTTTTAGAATCTTCTAGTGCAAAAATGCCTATAGAAGGCCCAAAATTAGCTTTTAATGTAATTTTTATTTTCACAACTAAAAAGCTATCATAACTATTAGTGTAGAAATAAAGTGGGGTTGCTATCTTGAGGTAGTGGATTTTATTGAATAATGGGTGCATGATTCTATTTTGGATGCCATCCAAGTTTTTTTCTAATGTTACTAAAAATAGCAAGTGAGTTGCTAAAAATAAAAAGTTACTAAAAATATTAATGGGGTAGCGTAGGCTAGGTTTTTTCTTTTTTGGAAGTATAAGAAGTGGGAAAATCTATTGTAAGGGGATGAAGATTCAGTTAATGAAAATAAGTATTTGTAGGTTTCTTTTTTTGTGAGGGGTATGAAGAAAGAGATATGAGACATTAATTTATTAAATAAATGATTTTTGTAAGTATTCAATTACTTAGGGGTATTTAGTTAGGGGTATGAAGAAAAAAGTATGAAAAAAGGGGTATGAAGTTAGGGGTATGAAGAAAGGGGTATGAAGTTAGGGGTATGAAGTTAGGGGTATAAGACCTTAATTAATTAAAGATATGGTTTTTGTAAGTTTTCAATTAGTTAGGGGTATGAAAAAGGGGTATGAAGTGAGGGGTATGAAGAAAGGGATATGAGACATTAATTTATTAAAGAAGTGGTTTTGTAAGTACTCAATTACTTAGGGGTATGAAGTTAGGGGTATAAATTTAGAGGTATGAAGAAAGAGGTATGAAGTTAGTGATATGAAATTAGGGGGTATGAAGAAAGGGGTATGAATTTAGGGGTATGAAGTTAGAGATATATATAAAGAGGTATGAAGAAAGGGATGTGAAGTGAGGGGTATGAAGATAGGGGTATGAGACCTTAATTGATTAAAGTTAGGAGTATGAAGAGAGGGGTATGAAGAAAGGGGTATAAAGTGAGGGGTATGAATAAAGGGGTATGAACTGAGGGGTATGAAGTTAGGAGTATGAAGTGAGGGGTATGAGACCTTAATTGACTAAAGAAATGTTTTTTTTTCTAATTTTAATTTTTTTTTAAAGTAAACTTTAACTAGATAAAAAATAGGAACTTTAAAATTTTAATTTTTTTTCTTTCTTAGGAACTTTAAAATTTTAATTTTTTTTCTTTCTTAGGAACTTTAAAATTTTAATTTTAATTTTAATTTTTTAACCTTAGAAAAAAACAAAAAAAATCAAAACATTAGAAAATCAATTTTTTTTCAAAAACTTTAGAAATCCAAAAAAAATCAATGTTTTTTTCAAAAAAAAAAAATCAATGTTTTTTTCAAAAAAAAAAAATCAATGTTTCTT
>JAQPPZ010016754.1:0-26482 GCA_028583015.1 Wollemia nobilis
TGAAATTGCACCTTACAAGAATGGTTGAGCCATTACAAGTGTGTTTAAGAGGCACTACACTCCACACAACAAATTAAGTGATGAGAGCCTACAAAAAAAAATTCCAAATCAAAAAAATAGAAAGGAATATTTAATGTACCTTTTGAAATGTCTATGTTTCAAAAGAGGTTAATTTCTTGATTTGTTTTTGTGCCACATTTCCTAGGGGAACTTTTTTTCCTTAGAAAAATATTTTTAATTCCAAAAGAGTTATAGTTAAAAATATATTTTTTTACTATAGAACTTTAATATATATTTTTTAAATAAGTGGCTACTTTAAAAAAACAATGTGTGTCTCTGCATGCGAACCTTAACTTTCATCCAAAGTCGTGCAGTTGTTGAGTCGTTCCCTCCAGCATGGGCCATTTTGTTGCCTGATACACCTTGGTGGTTTTGGCGATGGTCTGGATCTCCGCTTGCACATCGACGTGGGGCCTCCAGCGTTGGGCTTCCCGTCTTGGTCGGTACGGTGCTAGCTGGCACCCATAGTAGGTCGTGTATGGCTCTAGCCACACCTATCTTTCTCTTATGCTGTTGTGGTGCCCTAGTCTACCTATATGGCCACAAAAGCGAGATCTAAAACCTCCAAGGAATACTATGTTCAACGGTATCCATCAGTGGTGTTACAATGTTAAAAAAAAAATGTATTTCCCCCATCTTGTTAGATCTGATCTGAATCTGCTTGCTTTTCCATTTTTTTGCGATTAATGCATTCGTGGATGGACTGGTTGAGCAAAATTTTGGGATTACATGTGCATGATATGGAGCTGGGTACCATGGATAGCCTCAAATTGGACATAACCTTACACCACCATAGATCAGTGTGAATCTCACCGAAATAATACCTAGGAGATGTGTGCAGTTTATCTTCTATGTGAATTTTTCCAATCGAATAGATCCTCCATGTCTTCTTCAATGGTGGAGCGGCTAAAACAAAGCCTAGCTTTGTGTTAAATCCCGACAAGCAAGATCGTGATTGCTGACTATAAGGCGGTGGGAATGGCTAACCTTTGTAGCAAGTCAAACCCTAATGCATATTTCTCCACAACATGAACCCTATCCCATGGCAAAGATCGAGTTGTTGCACACAAAAAATTATCTCAAAGGTCACTGGTTGGTGGGACACCAGATTGTAGTTTGAAATCCATGCAAGCACTTTGACGAAATGTATGTAGTATCATCTACATCATCAACGAGATCTAAGAAAATGGGTTCATCCATCTCCACTGTGTGTGGCCATGCGATCCCGAAGAAAGCTGGATGTGTGGCCTGTTGTAGGAATCTCCACAGGTTGTGAACAAACAAGATGCATGAAATGGAGTCGACGTCGTTTTTGGGGAAGGGGTCGTTGCAATACAGATAATAACCTCACACAGTCCACCAATCATATCTTTTGAGGATACGAATACTATTGCACTCATATTGTGCACAATAGTTTTGTTGTGAGCGAAGTTAGTCTCCAACATGTGACATAGCATACTAGCAATCATGCAGCCATGGGTAAGTTTGTGCCCCGATAACCATGGATTGGTGGCTCTCAAATCACCCTAGGTTGCACAACCATGATGTCTATTGGTGCATGGATTAGAGTTGCATCAAATGCACAACCACCCATCTTCTAGCAATTTTTTTACTCGTCCAAGGAGCTACAGGGAGGGCTTCTCTTTGGCTCTTCAAATCTAAGAATTTTGACTCGATTCTATCGGCCACCTACACACAAGAAGGCATTGTACTTATTTGACAGAAGATTTTAGGACCCTAATGTAGCATCGGGTCACCTAGGTGTTGTAGGTGAGTTGGAGAGGAGAGGGCAATCCTCAAGGGAGGTCCCAGGTTCGAAGCTCCACCCTACCAAAAATCTGAATTGGGTACCCAAAATCCAATTGATAATGTTGGTGCGGGCAGGGCTGGGTGCGACTCTCGGGTGACTTTGACGGTATAGAACCCCCTGTTCGTGGTCTCTCAGACCAAGGCATGTCCCAAAAATTGATTGCTCAGTTCATTTCTCGAACGTGGGGTAGCATTTATCCTCCTATGTCGATCCATGCCACCTCTTCATGTTTTTGAGTTGCATCTTATGATAAGAATTCCACGACCAGCTCGATCCACACAGTATCCAGTTTGTGCATGATCTCAAGTCTGGTGGGGGAGTCATAGTGGCTTGTTTGATATGCGATAAACATGATGTCCAACACCTCTCTTGTGATGGCTCGCTGAGGTGGCATCACTGCTTGTGCATTGCTATGGCGCCAGGCTAGTGGTGCATAGGGGCACTGCGATACGCGCACCTTACGCGTATTTTTTTCTTTAAATATAGCTTGCTTCCATAATAGAAACAACAAAAGTTATTGGTTGTAGTGGCCTTGAGTACACCAGAAACTCCACAGTTATCCAACTTTTGGATGGAGTAGCACCGGGATGGGTGACCACTTGGGAAGTCCTGGTGGCTGCACCCTCTCTCCATTTTTTTTTAAATTTTCTTCAAGACTCCTTATCCAAAATGGCTCACTAATTTTCTTCAATACTCCTTATCCATAATGGCTCGCTAACAAGATCCAAAAGCAAGAATAAAAAGACAAGAAATATATGTATTTCTTGAAAAAATCATCCATTAATGGAGGGAAAAATGAAGGATTCCATTAGGAGTTCATGGCTCCAAGCATTTAAGCTTCATGGGTAGCCATGATTCTTCCTCCAAGCTGTTTGGTTTTTGATCCACTTAGAAAGTGGAGAGCATACTCCCTAGGCCATGGAGAAAGAAGAGAGGAGAGGTGCACCATTAGGCCACAGAGAAAGTAGAGAGGAGAGTGCACCATTGGTGGTAGGGGAGAATTGCAAAAGAGGCAATTCCCCCTCAAGCCTTTCAAGCAGGAAGGGATCCTACTCTGATACCAATGTAGGAGAATCAACAATTGTTCTATTCATGAAATCAAAATTTATGTACAAGAGATGCTCAGATTAGCTCGTAACAAACAAAGCTAAGATTAGGAGAACATAAAATATGCTAACAACATCTAATCTAAGCATATGCTAACAAATTAAGTTGGCATATTAACAATAATGTAATAATAGATTATACGCTATATCCTATAGCCTAACAAGGAATACCTTTAAAGTAAGAATAAAGAGAAAAAGAAACTCAAAGGGATATTGATTTAAGAAATAAAAAAATAAATATCACAAGTGTTAAAAAGAAGTGGGACTAATCCCACTAATAAAATTAAAAAGTGATTGTAAAAATGGTATCATGGAATATTAAAGGTATGAACAAGGCCCCTAAAAAATGAGTTATTAAGGAATTGATAAGTTGTTATAGTACTGATTTTATTTTAATACAAGAAATAAAATTAACTAGTGAGGAATGTAAGAATGCATTCAAAAATATTTGGATGATGGGGGATTGTTTGATTTTTTTTCTATAGGATATTTTGGAGGTATTGTGAGAATATGAGACAAACACAAATGGGATGAGCAATTTCTAGAAGTAAAAAATAATTAGGTAGTTGAGCTATTTTGTAGGAAAGAGGAAAATATTAACTATATACTTTCATAACTAGAAGATAAACTATATGCCATGGGTCATAGACCACCATACCTAATATGTTAGACCACAACACCAAACACATCCATGTTAGGCTTCACATTTGATATTTCATATAATTGTTAGCAAGCTGGGTTGCTTTAGTTCATACATAAATATATGAGTCTCTTATCAAAGTTGGAGTTTGAATTGAAGTTAAATATATAAGTCTTCATGTCAAAGACAATCTTGTAGGAAGTAGTCTATTGGATATCAAATAAATATTTTGTTGGTCATCCATCTTATTAGATATGCCATTCTTTGGGACCTCATTTTCAAGTTATCCATCTTCTTCCTCCATTTTATGTACATTAACCTCAACTTCCATAATAAATTTTGTTTGCTCAAAAACCTATGTGACTACAATGTCAAGAGCATCACAAAAGTCACATTGATGCCACCATTGTGGATGCTATGTGTACACTAAAATAGTCTTCAAAGCTAAAACCCTCACTCATTCTATCACATTGTTGATTAGTTCCTTCAACACCATTTTCCTTTTATATTTTTACACAACTTTGGTATTATAGTTCTAGAAAGCTTTGCATCCATTGTATGTCAATTTGTCTTCTCAATGAGGCCCCTACCTCATACTCCTTGGTTTTGCTGGTTTACCTCTCCACATTGACCAAGAATAAATGAATATGGATTTGATTTTAGTACTTGCTTTCACATTCACTTTCCTCTTCATGTTGACCTCTTCTTCTAAATGCCTCATGCTAGTCTAAATACGTGTCTCCTCTTGTCCTTCACCCACAAAATCCCATCATTTTGTTAATAAAGTCTCAAATTGTTAACAACCAATGTAGTAATATCCACTATGTGAACTTCCCAAAGAATTGGAGATTTATAAAAAGGGTTGAGGATGAAGTGTGATTATACAAACCAACGGATTTTATCTAATTGACGGATTTTTGTAGTACAATGTATGAAATCAAGAACCATCTAACCCCTACTCAAACCCCTAAACCTTGTCATATTCGTTTTATGTAATAATCATATAATATGGAACCTAATATATGTCATCAAAACAATACAGTTGTGAGGGTTATTAGTTTTAGTAACTCTATCCTCTTTGTAAAATATACCATGTCATAGTTGCTTGTTTAGGATTCTATGCAGCCATTGTTTATCTCATTATATAGTAGTTATAGTTACAAATTATGCAATGACGAATGCTACTTAAATGCCATCTTCAAAGTCAAAATAATAACACTCCATAATATTACTTTCTTTTCATGATGCTCCACCTCCACCTTGTTGTGGTCAAGTGAGGAATACCCCATCGTTTGGAAATTTACCCCTCTTTAATCTAAAAATTGAAGATCTCATGCTTAAAGGTAAAATTGTTTATTTATATAATATGGATCTTAAATATTTTTATGGTGGTATTGGTAGTAGTAATGATCATGTTGATAAGTTCATTACCTACTATTGGAATTTATTTATTCATGATCTAGGTCCTCTATTGAATCCATCCTTAATTGATTTGTTATATTTAATTGATATTATCTCTTCCTAATTTTAATGACTTAATACAATTATTTGAGTGGATTTTAATAGAGATTTAACTTCTAATGAAAATATAACTTTGTTCATTTTTACCAAGAGCTCCATGAGCATGTTACTATGTTCCATTATAAATAAAATAGGTTGGAAGGGATTGGTAGTTTGAAAATTAGTATAATAGATAATTTGACAATATGTTTGCCAATGCTTTGCTTCCTCTCATTCAAAAGAAAGTGGTGCAAAGTCCTTTTGATTACAAGTATCTTGTTGATATTATTTGTCTTGCATATCATCTTGTTAATATTCATAGACAAGAGAAGTGAGCAAAAAATGGTTTGTAACTCCAACATAAACATTATGGGAGGTGTTTTGTATGACTTATTTCAATCCATTAATTAAATTGATTTTGATTTGATGCAAGGATTTACACCTATACATATGATGCCAAGGAATAAAAATATTTTTCCTACAATAACTCCTCATGAATGGACTCATGAAGATACTAAAAACATGGTCCTTTATTTAAAAATCAAATGATCCAGGCATGTGACTTTTTGGGGCATGGATTTATACCTGAAATACCAAAAAATCTAATTTATTATCTTAAACATATTGTTAGGGGTTTAAATTTGTGCTTGGGACTCTGTTTTGATCCGTTCATGAAGTGTTGAAAATATTAAAGGGAGAACAAAATATTTGCTAAAAATAATAATTTTATATTCTTTAGATTTTGATAACCAAAATGCATCTCTAGCCATGTTGACACATTAATAAAAGATAAAACATGAAGTACAAGTCATATGCATGTAATTTTTATTTAATATGCACTTTATAACTCATGGAATGTGAATCACCAAATTTTCATATGGGTGACCTTCTAACTCATGGAAGGTGAACCACCACATTTTCATATGGGTGACCTTCCATATTCAATACGATGGATTTCCAATACACCAATTATTGTATAAATATGGATGCATCCCTACCTATAAAAACATGAGTTATGGATGCAATGTGATAGCTTCACATATTTTCTCAAAGATTGCTCACATTGTACTTTGTTTCTACTTTCTAAATAACAAAATCATTATGGTATTTTGCTTATATATTTTTGTGTTATGGTTTATCATACTATGTTATTTCTAAATTGCACTCTTTCTTGATCTTCCTTAACTCAAAATTCTAAGTTTTGGATCATCAAACTTGTTATTCTTAATCCTATTAAACTTTCACTCCAATGGTATCAACATGACATGTTTTTATTTTTGCATGGGGTGTGAGGTCTTCTCACTTTGAGTGTAAAAAATTTAAGAAATTTGCTTGAATTAGTAGATTTGACCTCATATTTAACCTTGATAATTGGAAAAAGACATAACAAATAATATGAATATTTAAGGATTAAAATTTTAAGTGGGAGATAACTATAATGCCAAGTTTGATATTCATAGTAGATTTTTTATTTTTATAATAATTACAACAAACCAAGGCCTCAATTCTAAATATAAATTAATAAGAGGGGTCTAGGGGACTTTTTCTATAGCCTTACCCAAAATTAGAATAATATTAATTATAATAATTAGCGTACCAATACCCATGGGGTTTAGGATAATTGGTTGGGAGTGAAGAATATCACACCATAAACCAAGGTTCAAATCACATGGGTGAACCTTAATATTTTAACCAAATGGCATTATCTCAACCAATTATATTTCTTAACTTTCATGGAGGAGACCTAGGTTCACACCTTGCTAAGCGATACATGCATAATTGTCAAATTGTTGTAATACCACTATGTGGTCACTATGTAATGTGGGTGGGGCCTATTTTAATCCCATATAACTAAGTAAAAAATAATTAGTGTACCAATAATCAAGGTAAAATCAAGTTTATGAAATTCAACCAAATCAAATTCAACCTACAAATGAGAATGGTAATGGTGATCTTGTGATTCTAGCAATGCTAAGAAATACATTAATGTACTTGATATTGAATAACCTACTATAGATGCTCTTAAAAAGATACTAAAGTAACTACAATGAATACACCTCAATGTAAGAGAAAAAAATCTCCTATGGACTAAAAAATGAAGAGAGAAAGACAAATATAAAGGAACGATGAGCTATGACAACTTAAGTCAATCCTAAATCATTACCAAACTTTCTAATATAACTACCAATTTTTCTTGGAGCCTACTATTTCTTATACTATCACCTTTATAATGAGATACAAACCCTAACCAATGCCCCAACTCAAAAGTCAATTCCAAAATACAATGTGTCTTCTAATTCTTATGATGCCACCAACTGGGATATTCTTAGCCAACTTGATATCCTTTTGCTAAGATCCCTCATTTGTAATTTATGGTTAAAATAACTCCATATTAAGAAGAGTTTAAAAAATCTTAATTTGATGGATATCTCCTTAATTTTCCCATTCGATCAAGGTGTCCAAACTCCACTCTACTTTGTTTTATTGAGCTTTAACACACTCAAACTACTGAGATAAATTTGTATATTTAATCCCAATATTACATCTTTTAACCTAGGTTTTAAGTTCTCTCTTGAGAATATATCCTTTATTGATTATCTTTATAGGGATGATGACCATCTTCTATTGATTATTATTTGTTTGACTATACCTAGTATCTATTGAGACCTTATGGATGAATCTAATGGTATCCATGTTATATCTATCTTTTCTTGAATATTTTGGTTATATTTATGATATAGATATCTTTTTTTTTTTTTAATTTGTGGAAAACATCCCAAAAGGGATGCCACTTTCGGGTAAGACCCAAGGAGGCGGGGTATCCATTCCACCAAAAATGCCCAGGACTCGGACCTGGCCTACCACCTTTGACATACTCAAGGAGCAAACAAACACACAAAACCAATTTAAAAATAAGTAAATAACAACAAAAATAATAAAATAAAATAAAAAACATGCTCCTTGAGTGTGTCAAAAACAAAAGCACAACCAAACACGCACAATAAGATAAAAGAAACCACAACACAAACCACATAGAAAAACACAAGAACCACATAACAAAACACAAACAAGACAAAAACAACAGAACACTACAAAGACATAACCCAAAAAAAACATGAAAAATAAACACAACCAAAACCTAAAAAATTAAAAAATAAAATAAAAATAAAAATAAAAAACAACCAACAACAGACAATAAACAAAAAAAAAAAACATAGAAAACACTCACACATAAAAACACGAAATAACACAAACAAAGAGAAACCCAAGAACAAGAACGAAAAAAACACAAGAACAATAACAAAAAAAAAAAAAAACAAAACAACAAAAACACAAGAACAACAAAAAACAACACAAAGAACACAAAAACAAAACAAAATAAAAAAACCCACCCACCTTAAAAAACAAAAAAAAAAAAACAAAAAAGAAATAAAAAATAAAAAATGAACAAAACAATGACCTATCTAGACCAGAAGACTATTAAGGCAAGAATCAACAGAGGAAACAAAATAAAGAATAGAATGAGCTAGGGAACTAAAAAAAGCTGAATGAACCAAAGAGAAGCAAAAAAAAAAAAAACAAGAAGAAACTAGGTACCTTCAGAACTGGAGCCATCCAAAGAAATGATAGAAAGAAGAGCTTCCCTAATTTGAGAAGCCCACCATATAGGAGGGTGGCCATAACAAGTAAGATCACCTTTGTCCAAAGCCCAATTAGCTAAAGCATCAGCACTCTTGTTTTGATCTCTGACCACATGATTGTAATCAACTTTCAAAAATCCCATCTGGATTAACTGAATCTTCTCAATAATTCTTTTTATTCTCCAATCCACCTTATGATTCTTAGAAGGATTCTTCAAGAGATTAATCATAAGTTGAGAGTCGAGACTCAACTAACACCTTTTCCCATCCAACCTTAGTAGCCTCCCGAAGGCCTCGCGAGGATACCATACCCCTCAACAAGGTTATTGGAAAGAATACCCAAATTCTCAGACAAAAGTAAAAACCAGGGAGCCATCCGAAAGTCTACCAATTCCTCCCACATTGGCTTTTCCGGGGTTCCCTCTAGAGGCTCCATCGGTATTGACTTTTCCAAAATCCTTAGGAGGAGGTTGCCAATTTCTATTCCTATCCATCTTACTAATACTCACATTCCCTTTAAGTTGGTTGCCCTTAGAAGGTTTAATCTTCAATATTTGCATCACTTGATCCCATATTTGGTGGGAGTTTTGGGGGTGATTAAGGAGATGATGGACTGATTCAACTAAGTTGGCTATGGTATTTTGCCAAATATAGTGAATATCCTTCCTATCTTGATTAAAAATTTGGTTGTTCCTTTCATTCCAAATATTCCAAAGAAGAATGGTAGAACCCATCCAAACTAACTGCCTAATAAAATGATCAACACCCTCTTGATTAGGCCAATCCCTCCAAAGCTGTTCAAAAGTAAAAAAATTGGACCATTGTAAGCCAAGTAAAGTGGCCATTCTCCTCCACAGCTCAGAGGCTAAAGTACACTCAATAAAAATATGGTTGATATTTTCTACATTCTCTTCACACATTTCACATCTAAAAGGGCCATGAAAACCACGCTTCATAAGTTGCTCACCGATAAGCACCCTACGATGCAATAAAAGCCAATTAAAGAACCTCACCTTAGGCCAGAGCTTTTGAGCCCACAATCGAGAAAATATGTCGGAAGAATGGTTGGGATTATTATGGCATAAGGTCAAATAACCTTGAGCAACTGAATACTCACCCTTAGTAGTGTTGTTCCATCCAAAACAATATTTTTCATGGGACCAAGAGAGGGATCTCATATGAAGGATGCCTTGGATATCTTGTCTTTGCCTTTCTGGGATTTGAATAGGCCAGTCCTCAATAGGGATCCAATATCTACCAACCTTTGAATTACCAGTATGGTACCAATAGTAATTAGCCACCTTTATCCAATTAGCTCGGTGAAGCTCCTCCATCCAAGGCCTCCAATCGGGAAACTGAGTTATCAAAGGCTTGTGACCATCCCAAGAATCTGTCCAAAAATTTGCATGTTGACCATTATGAATGATCCAAAATAATTTTTTCTTTATCAAATCCTCACCAGTCTTAAGAACTCGCTAAAATGGGAGAACCTTTGGTAGGAAGTTGATAGCGAACAAGGTCTTCAGGACTTTTGTTCTCGGCATATTTAGCACGAAGATTATTGGCCCAAAGAGCATTGGGGTTATGCAACATCCTCCAATATAATTTAGCAGCTAAAGCTTTGTTGTTATTAATTGAAGACCGTAATCCTAACCCCCTTCACTCTTAGGAAGACATAAAGTATCCCATTTCACCAAGGCCCATTTTCTTTTCTCCTTAGTACCACTCCAAAGGAAACGATGACTGATTTGATCCAATTCTCGAAGAACAGCCTTTGGGATATTCAAAATGGAAGAAACATAAATAGGAATAGCTTGAAGGACTGATTTTACCAAGGTGATTCTACCCCCGAAGAAAGCCACTTGTTGGTCCACTTTCCAATTTTCTTCTTGACTTTGTCCAACAACCAATTCCAATATTTATTTTTCTGCCTTTGAATATTTATGGGAATACCTAAATAAGTGATTGGAAGAGAGGTCTTCTTATATCTTAGTTTATCCAAGACCATGGATTCCTGTCTAGCAAAGTAGTGAAAGAAAATAACTTTAGATTTGTCTTCATTGATCAACTGCCTAGTAGCCTTAGAAAAATAGCTAATGATTTGCTTAATATTAGAAGCTTCCTTAATCGTAGCTTTACCTAAAAGAGTAGAGTCATCCACAAATTGAAGATGAGAGATAGGTCTAGCTCCATGAGCAATGGTAACTCCCTCAAGGGTTTTGTTTTCCCTCTTTTTGGTTATAGTCCTACCCAAGCATTCAACAAGAATGATGAATAAATAAGGGGATAGCGGGTCACCTTGCCTAATACCTCTGGAAGCCGGGAAAGACTGAGAAGGCCTGCCATTGATAAGAACTAAGTAGGAAGCTGAAGAGATACATCCCATAATCCAATCCATCCAATCCTTAGAGAAACCAAATTGCCTCAAAACTTTGATAAGGAAGTGCCAATCCACTCTGTCATAAGCTTTGGATAAGTCTAACCGAATGAACATGGAAGGAGAATTTTGCATATCCATGGAATGGATGGCTTCCGAGCAAGAACTATCTCATCTACTATTTGACGTCCTTCCACATAACCCCCTTGCTCTGGGAAATAATCTTATGCAAAAGAGGCTTCAACCTTTTTGCCATGATTTTAGTAATGATTTTGAGAAGAACATTACATAAAGCAATAGGTCTAAAAGCTGAGATATGATCAACCTCTTGAGCTTTTGGAACAAGAGTAATATAAGTTTTATTGATAACCTTCAAAATTTCTTTGGCTTTCTTGGCTTCTTCCACCACCTCTAATAAATCAACATGAAGGATATCCCAGAACTCTTGGTAGAACTCAATAGGAAAACCATCAGGACACTGGGGTTTTCCCTTTTTGCATTTTAAAAACTACTTGTTGAAGCTCATTGATAGTAACAGGAGCAGTCAAAATAGAGTTCTCCTCAGAAGTGATAAGAGAAGGGATTGCTTGAAGAACATTATATTGTGAAGTTGAGTCAAGGGGAGTAGCAACAAAAATATTGGAAAAGTAATCAACAACAATAGAGTTCATGCCATCCCAAGTATAAACAACATCTCCAGAATCTGATTTTAAGGAAGAAATAAAGTTGTGAGATCTTCGAGCTAGAAGAGATTTGTGGAAGAAATTTGTGTTTCGATCTCCTTCTTTGAGCCATTGAATTCTAGATTTTTGCTTCCATAAGATTTCTTCTCTTTTTTCCCATTCCTCTAAGCCGAGTTGTGAGTTTAATTTCATCTGCACTTCTCTTCTCTGTGAGGCCATCTAAACGGATTTTCTTATTCAAATTTTCAAGATGAGCAATAACTTCATGTTTTTTTTTATGAACATCCCCAAACTCTTTCCAGTTCCAAGTCTTGATTTTGGATTTAATGTATTGCAGTCTTTTGGCAAAATAGAACATCTTAGTCCCATGCCTAGGTTTACCTTCCTTCCACCATTGTTGCACATGAGGTCTGAAGGAAATGTCTCTAAGCCACATTAATTGAAAATGAAAAGGAGAGAAACTCACATTGGTTTTCCACATTTCCACCATGGTGGCCAATGATCCGAACCAGCATTATTAAGAGTCTTCACTTTAGGAATGTGACCATGGATTAAGAAATTTTTAGAGAGCAAAAACCTATCCAATCTCTCCATTATACAAGCTAAGCCTTGCCTTCTGTTAGACCAAGTCATAAGGCCATTATCTCGTTGGATATCCACAAGATGGAGGTTTGCAATATATTCGCTCATGAGGTCAGTGCTTTTGTCCAAATTTCTATTTCCCCCCATTTTCTCATCCAGAGAGAGGATGGTATTGAAATCTCCTCCGATCAAGATCCAAGCTTTAGGAAAATGAGAGATAATATGAGTAATATCCTTCCACTGTCTTATTTTTTCCTCCAAAGAAGTCGGAGCATAAACAGTAATGCGGAGCATAATCTGGTTGGAATGTCTACTTTGAATAGCTATAGCCAACAAACCCCAACCGCCAACCATATGGTGAATAACTACCTCTTTTGGATCCCAAAGACAAGCAATGCCACCCGAAGTCCCTTGGGAACTGAGGGAAACCACTTTTCAGCTGGCCAAATTTTACTGGCAATTAAGTCCATATCCTCCATTGACATCTTTGTTTCTTGAAGGAAAACAAGATGTGGATGATTTACTTGAATCATTCTTCTAATTTCATTTTGTTTTGAAAGACTCCCTTTGAGTCCTCTAATATTCCAAGTGATGATCTTCATTAATACCGGGGCTAAAAAAGTTGGGAAGGGCATTAATCTTACCTTCCTCTACAAGCTTTTCACCTTCTTTTACCATATGATATTGATTGGTCTTGCGACCTACTTTTTGATTAGAATCCATCTTCAATTTTTTTTCCCTATTTCTTGACTTATTCCAATTGAATCCGAGATGGCTTCTAACCTTGAAGAATGCTTGTACACAACCAAAATTTTACTAGATGGTTCAACGGAGTCTATATTGGGACCTGCATTATTTGAAGTTTTGACATTTGAAATATTGTTTTTCTTGTGTAAATTTTCTCCTTTTTTTTTGTTGAAAACCTTTGATTTGTTGGTTTGTCTCCGAGTTCTTCCCTTCATATTTAAATTGTGTTTCTAAGATTTTAGTTTCCATTATTTCCTCTTCCTCACTTGGGACATCATTTGTGGAAAGGATTTCAAACATATTAGCGAGATGACTTTGATTGATCCTTCATAACTGGTTTTTCGAAGTGTTCTTCTTCTTAGGTATTTGGAAACCTCGTTGAGTTTATATCTTCTTTCTTTTGATCAGGAATTTTATTTGGGCAAGCACTGGCCAAATGACCATATTCATGGCAAATTCTACAACGAAAAGGAATGTTCTCATAGTCCACTACTTGCTCCCAAGTGTCTTCCCCAAATTGTAATGTGATATTTTTAGGTAGGGGTTTGTCAAAATCCATTAAAACACAAATCCGAGCATAAATAATATGTTCAAAATTTTGAGTACAATCAATGAGTCATCATAAAAGTTCCTAAAGAGTTTCCAATTGAAGAAAAAATAGTAGGATTCCAAAATTCAATAGGGAGGCCAAAGAGTCTAACCCACACGGGAGCTATAGAAGGCATCTCTTCTTCGACTTTAAATTTAGTATGCCAGGGCTTCATGAAAAGCCCCTGCCCTTCCAAAAAACCAAGGACCCCCTTGAAAAATTTTCTCTCTATCTTCATTATTAGCAAATAAAACAAGAAAATAACCATTTGGATAAATAGAGATTTGTAACTCACCTTTAGTTTTCTAGCTTTTTGCAGCCCAAAATTTAAAAAAAAAAAAAGACGAAAACCCACGAACTGACAAATTAGTCCTCTTTTTCCAAATCTTCAATGCCAATCTGAATGTTACCCATATCAAGCTTAACAATAGGAGTTCCATCAGCTGCTTTAAGACATCCTGACTCCGTTTTCCTGGGATCAATCTTAGGCATTCTTAGAGGTTTATGGGAAGCCCTAATATTGATATTAGCATTGGGATGAGGCTGTCCACCACGAAGGGCATCCCTAAAATTCATTTTTGGACTGAGTCTTCGAAATTCTTACCCTTGATAGGGGTTTTCACAGTAGAATTATTTTGTGGGTGCACCTTAGCACCAGATTCACTTGAGATATGAGCCATTTTTTGATCAAGCTGCTTGAAACTTGTTTCGTGATCTCTTTAATCCTTGCCCTAGACACCGTGGAAAGGTATGGTTTTCACTTTTCTTTTGTGCAACAAATTGGAAGCCGTTGTCACTCAAGTTCACAGTATGATCTGTTGAAAGACAAATTTCTAACCCATATTGTATCCCCTGCAACATTTCCTGCTAAAATATTGAGCATAAACCACAAAAATATTGGCCGCTAGGGCCCGAAGGCCCTAAAAACCAACCTCCGGAGTTGCTTGCACTCAACCAAGATGAAACCCTCGCATAGCCACTTGCAAAATATGTCGTTCACACATAGGGATGCGCTAGGATCTGTGTTGCTCCAAATGATATGAAAATTGGTGGAGACGTTCTAGGGTTTTTCAGGCATCTACCCTCAAAATTTTAGCTCAATCCGAAACGAGCTCGGCAGTTTGGGAAGTCCTGCGAAAAACGTCTCATCTATATTTTCATAACTCTCATTCTAAATTATGTTCGCTTGCCATCATTTATGATATAGATATCAAAGATTCTAGAAAAAAATGCATAGGTTACAATAGTTGTGCCCAATTTATAGGATCTATATGTTTTTCTTTCAGAGTAATATTGAGAACTAAAAGTGAAATCTATGGCCTTTAATTTTGAAATAAAATAATATCATTTTTTGTTAGCCTTGAATTCATAAAATGAGGATCTTTACATCTTTCACATGTTAATTTGTAAAAATTTCCCATAACATAGGACTTATACTAGTAAGATCATGATCCATTAGGATTTCAACAACCTAAGTATGAAGATTATTATATCCTTACTATATAAACCATTTGTAGAATGCTTATTTATGATGATATTTCTATGTGAAGTTCTAGACGAGATCTTTATATAATTTCCATGAGTTAAGAATGAACTTGACAAAAATATTTATGAATTAAAAAATAAAACATATATTAAGCATACTATATCTCCTCTTCCTAAGAGATTATTATTTTCCTAACTCCTCATTTGTTCTCTAATCCTAGATTACATGCTATTATTCTTTACAATAGATTGAGTTACCTCCAGATGCCTAAAAGAGAATATGTCAATGTTTATATAATGAAAAAGGAAGAAATAAAGAAAGAGAAGAATTTGATGAAGATAATTTTGTCCATAATCTTACTTCTTCCACTACTACCATTATTGACACCCATGGTATTGGTCACTATTTCATAGAAACAATGGAATTTTTATGATGAATGCATTTCCCAAAAAATAATAGTGGTTTCCTTATTTAAATATACCTAATAATATTTTAGATTTTATTTAATTTGATTTATCCAATGAATTTTGGTTCAAATAAATATTATAAATTTATTTATTTATTATTCATGCAAGAACTAAATCCTATGAGAAATTTAGAAGATGCTTGACTAGAAAAAAATAATATTATTGATCTCGAGTTTAGGTTTTCAAAATATGACTCTTCTTATCCTTATGTCATTTATTTTGATTATTTCTTTTCAATTAAAGATAAATGTCTAAAACTACTACCCCTATAATATGGTTGACTTTATAGTTACATCTTCTATATTAGAATGATGAAAATATGTAATCTATCCTTATTTGTAAAAGGTTAATATTATATGATGTGATCATATGTAAGATTATGTATAATTATTGTATGATAATAAGGATTTACGTATTTAACCTATGGGCCCATAGTTTAACCTTGTGGTTGTTAACCTTGCTATACTCTTATCCTGATGTTATGTTGGTTAAGGGTTATGTAATTGTAATCAATTATCGAGATATTTGTACACCTTATCCACCTAATTTGTCACATCAATAGAATCTTATTTTGATCATTTATGTGGATGCATAACATCATACTTCATATCTTGTGTGCTATAATTCTTTTCTTTTGCTCTGTAGTTTCTCTTACTATATGATTTGAGTTGAAGTGTTGTTTCATTTTATTCTGGAAATCAAAGCATGAATGGAACATTATCACTTGGCCATGTAAATAATTGTTTCAAATTCTTTATCTATATTTTGATATCAAGGGGAAATTAGCTTTTGATGTTTCATGAGTTGGTTATGGACTAAGGTTAGAAGAAGAAATATTGACTTTGATCAACATTAATTTGTAGACTACACTTATTTTTGAAAATATGTTCCCTCTATGTTTTGTAAAAATGGATTATTCATTTCAAGGTACAAATTTCCCTTTGGCTTTGGTCAAGGCCAAGCAATATGTTGCTCCTCTTATAGTGTTGGTGCTCTTGCAAGCTTGATGACTCCTTTGACACACTATTCATAGGATTTACCTCAATATGTTGTGGTTGATATGGTTTCTTGTATCATGTTGGGGGTGGTAGGGGGACTGGTTGATGATTTTAAGAAGCATCTATCATTCCCTTCTCACCCAAGATTATGGAAAATTGATTGGAAAGTTCCACCAAAGGTCTTAAAATCTAGATATTTTTGGTGTGATTGCTTAGGCTATCATTTTATAATATTTCTCATTATTTTATCATCTAGTTTGTATGTTTTGATTGGAGGTCTCCCTATTTTCATAAAGTAGGACTTCATTTATCCTAACTAGTAGAAGTGACACTTTTGACTAGTAAGAAGTGTTGGTAGGAATTTACAAAGAGGTGTGGTATCTTAGAATCATGTCCTTAAGATTTTAACTCTATTGAATTCAACATCAATGATGAGGGATGAGATACATTATCTCCTTCAATGTGGGTAGGGTCTCTTGCTTTCAATGATAGTAGATGGTTTATTGGATAGTAAAAAATGACACTGTGCTTTAGATTATATGGGTTATGTGTTTGAGTCTAGCTACCTTATTTTTAGGCCATCACATTATCATGAGTACAAGTGTGATCCATCTAATAGAGACTCCTTATTGGTAATTTTAAGGAAGCATGAGCACTTGGATAACTTGGTTAGCCTAAGGTACTCATCACTTGAGAGGTATTTTTGAGACTCATTACCCCCATTTAGTTTGATTTGTAGTTTGAGGTGGTGATATTGGATGATGTGTACCTAGGTTTGCATAAAAACTAATATATATGATGAAGGCTAGAAATTTAATAAAAACAAGTGACATTTGATAATTCACATAACTCACATAGTGATAAACAAGTGGTAGCAATGTGGTATTTTTCATCTAGTCCTATGTTACAAGTGATAAATTTGGTTCACTATAGCATTTAAAAAGTTTTATGGGTTTAATTACTTTTATGCTTGGAGGATTAATAGGCCCACATGATATGTTCTTTGATAAAATATGAATGTCATCAACATAAATGACTATGCATTTAACTATAAAATATTTGAATGCATAATTCATGGTTGCATTAAGAAATCCAAAAGGCATCCTTCTATAAGCAAAGGTACCCCACTTCGTGGTAAAAGCAATATTTATTATGTCTTTTGGGTCAATAAGAATTTTGTTATATCTAGAATAACCGTCAAGAAAAGACATCATATCAGAACCATTCACCATTTGTAAAATATGATCAATGGAAGGCAAGGGATAATTATCTTTTTGTGAGGTCTTATTGAGATTCCTAAAATCAATACACAAATGGATTTCACCTATTTTATTTCTAACTGGTATAATGTTTGCTACCCATGTAGAGTGTCTGATTGGAAAAATAATCTTAGCATCTAACAATTTCTTAACCTCTTTTTGTATAAGAGGCTCTAGCAATGGGTTAACTAGTCTTTGTTTTTGTCTAAATGGTTTTGAATATGGCTTTAAAGGAATAGTATGTGTTATGATGTTTTAATTATAGGTATTTAAATTATCATAACTCCATGCTATCACAATAACATAATATTTAAGATCCTATACAATCCTTTCTTGTTCATGATGAGTGCAAGCCTTTCCTATGAGTACATTATGTGAGTCTTTACTAATCCCAATATCAATAGAATTATAAG
Source organism: Wollemia nobilis (assembly GCA_028583015.1). Lineage (NCBI taxonomy): Eukaryota > Viridiplantae > Streptophyta > Pinopsida > Araucariales > Araucariaceae > Wollemia > Wollemia nobilis. The sequence continues at coordinate 18,359 of JAQPPZ010016754.1, forward strand.
CATCATGCGAGAGTGAGGTTTTATTAGATTTTTTGCTTTTGTAATCCATATCAAAATTCCTTTTGATAGAAACTATACCTTTAGGAATCACATTGATTTTCTTTGTTACCTCATGATCTTCATTTTCATCTTCTTCTAATATCTTGTTCTCATCGATCACCTAATTTTTAAAAACACCTGAATTAGTTACAAAATTAAAAATGTGCCTGTCACTTTCAAATACCTGTAAATTTTTTACATTGTCAGGTATAGAAGGATATGGTATCAACTCAATTGAAAACTTCTTTAGCCTCCTATTATCAATAGGCTTAAGAGTACCTGATGCGATAGATAAAGAGTCAGTAATTTGATTGTTTTTCCTAGATATCAATAAAATATTGAAAGCATGGAATTCATCAATCAAATCCCTAACTCTATTTATGTAATGAATTAACCTTTTATCATGATATGTGTATTGGCCTTTCACCTGTTCAACAACCAAATCTGAATCTCCTAGAAATTTCAAATATTTAATGTTTTTTCTTAAAAGCTAACTACAAATGAATATTAAAGCCTCATATTCTACAATATTACAAGTGCATGGAAATTGTAATCTATAAGTTGCCATAGATGACTTACCTTTAGGACTAATCAATTCCACACCAACTCCACTACCTTGTTTGGATTTAGATCCATCAAATTTAAGCATCCAAACAAGATTTTCATCCTTAATTAGATTAATAGATGATATTTCATTTTTAGATTCACCTACATCCAATTTTGTTTCCAAAGTGTAAACACCTAACTCAGAATCATTGTAAAAAAATTCATTGGTTTTGTTATATTCATTATTCAAATCCTTGAGTCTAGGTTCTCTTTCATCTCTAATTTGGTTAGCAACATGATGTAAATCTAGTTGCAAGAGGTCAAAACAAAATACCTCCCATTACATAAAAACTATGATAAATGAAAATAATATGTAAAACCCTCCATTTACATAAAAACTACAATAAATGAAAATAATCAGTAAAACCCTCCATTCACATAAAAACTATAATACATGGAAATAAACCAATAAATATATATATTTTTATTCTTGGATTCACTTCTCCCTTTTACAATGCAATACCAAGGGAATATATATCCCAAAAGAAACCCTAAAATAAAATCCTAAAGCTTGAAGCCCTAAAAGAAACGCTAAAATAAAACCCTAAAGCATAAAGCCCTACAAATAAAATATTACTATTTTTGAAAAATTTATTTTTCCACAAAAAACTGCCTTTTTAAGTAATTATTATTTTCAGCAAATTATTATTTTCATAAAAAATTGTCGTTTTTAGTAATTACCATTTTCGGAAAATTATTTTTGCATCAAATAATTCCATTTTTAATAATAAAAAAATATTTTAAAACTTCTTTAAAAAAAACCCTCTAAAGATAGGCTCCTACATCATTCTCCTCTAGTTGAAAAGAACTCTGCTCCTGCGAGTTCCTTTGATCAAAATCATAATTTCTCTCCATATAGGGCCACACATCTACAAGTACTCCTCAAAGTACCAATCTCCTTTTGAGGTTCTATATCTCAAACCTCCTGTAAGCACTACACATAGTGCTAATTCTTCCTTCAAGGTTTGAAAATAGCAAACCTCCTGCAAGCACTACACAAAGTGTCAATTCCTCCCTCTGAGGTTTTACATAAAAAAAAACCTCCTCCAAGCACTTACACAGAGTGCCAATTTTTTTCTCCAAGGTTTTACAAACCTTCTGCAAGCACTACATAGAGTGCTAATTTTTTTGAAGCCCTTTCGCTCTCCTCTCATTTTCTCTTTTCTCCCTAGCAAGATCCAACTTGCTTTGATACCAAATGATGTAAATCCAGTTGCAAGAGGTCAAAATAAAATACCTCCCATTACATAAAAACTACGATAAATGAAAATAATATGTAAAACCCTCCATTTACATAAAAATTGCAATAAATGAAAATAATCAGTAAAACCCTCCATTCACATAAAAACTATAATACATGGAAATAAACCAATAAATATTTTCTTTTTTTTATTCATGGATTCACTTCCCCCTTTTACAATGCAATACCAAGGGAATATATATCCCCAAAGAAACCCTAAAAGAAAACCCTAAAGCTTGAAGCCCTAAAAGAAACCCTAAAATAAAACCCTAAAGCTTAAAGCCCTAAAAATAAAATATTATTATTTTCAGTAAAATTGATTTTTCCACAAAAAACTGTCTTTTTAAGTAATTACTATTTTCGAAAAATTATTTTTTCATCAAAATTTTCTGTTTTTAGTAATTACCATTTTCAACAAATTATTTTTGCATCAAATAATTCCATTTTGAGTAATAAAAAATTATTTTAAACTCCTTTAAAAAAGCCCTCTAAAGATAGGCTCCTACATCACAACATCCTTCCATGGTAGCCACATATGTGAAAAATATGTGGTCATGTATTCGTTTAAGTTCCTAGACCAATCTTTGCTCAGCAACATTCCATACCTATCAAGTATATCTACAACATGTATATCAATATAATGTTGTATCCTAGGTTTTGAGGCTAGCTGTATGTGAATATTCGTAAGCAATCCAACCACATTAACTTCAGATTTATCCAGTTGCACAACTATCTTGTTAGAATAAATGGGTTTCAAACCCAATTTTTGACAAACAATGTGGGGCATGACATTACCGGATGCTCCTGAATCAACAAGATAATTGTGTAGATTTATTCGTACAATTCTTATGGTCAAAAGAAGGAGGAGATTCTCCTTTGTCCCTTCATGAGCCAAATTGCACATCCATGAATTTTGGAGATTCATTTTTTCTTTTATCACCATAAGCCTACATCAAAAATTCTTGCTGATTAGTCAACTTAGCAACATCAAATAAGGATATATTCACTTTTTTTTCTTTAAATCCTCCATAATATTATATGCAATTTTGTTTTACAGTGGTTGAGGCAGAACAACTTTAGATGGAGGCATGGGATTGTTACTAGCCTGTGTGTCAAGAGGAATGATGGTGTTATAATTTTTGGTTTTAGCTTTAACAATGGAAAAACAAGTGCTTAGTGCTCTTGAAATGAAACGACTTCTAGTTTTTACATGTTAAACAATAGTGCTAGTTTGATTGGAACTAGTGGTAGTATTTTTATGATTAAAAATGGGATTAGGTACTCCTCCATTTTTTGGATGAGTATTCCATTGTTTTCTCTAAAAACTAAAATCCTATTTTGATGGGAATTTTGAGGTAATTTTTTCTACATTTGAACCATGTCACTACTGATTTTTTGGACAACCCATTGTAGGTCATTTACCTGAGAATTAGGTTCAATATCTTGTCCTACATTAGTTTGATTGGTTGGGTTACTTGTAGTGGCAGTGGGATTTTGAAAACTTGGCAAACTTTGATTTTTGACAACTTGTGGAAATGACATGTTATTTTGATGAAATGTTGATGCATTTGGAGTGGGTTTTGTATTAAAGAATGTAGGCATAGTTTAAGCATTTTTCAGCCATTTTGTGAATGGTGAATTAATTTTCTAAATATAGTGGAGTGGTAGGATAAGTGGGCGTGATAGGTGGATTGTATGGCAAATTGAAATTATTGAATGGTATGGAATTCAACATAGGTATTTGTTGTGACAAAGCTTGATTGATCATAGGCACTTGATTATAAGCACCTGGTTGTCCTATGGAAGGCAACTATCCTATCCTAAAACCTTGTGGTATCAACTATTGTTCTATAGTCAAAGCCTCACTGTATACCATGGGAAGTGTAGTGATTTGAGGAGCTCTCCTTACAAACATAGATGTTAAAGGGTCCAATGCTTGAAAGCATATTTTTATGGCAAAAATTGCCTAAAGAGTATAAGGAGCAACTAACCTGCTATACAACTTATTGAAATGAGTGTTAAATAATCTCAAAGTTTCATTAGGCTCTCTCTTGGATGACGCAAACTGGTTATAGATTACAACAGGATCTATGGGTAGCCTAAATTGATTTACAAAAGCTATTTCCAACTCGGCCCAATACGTAATGGAATTGGTAGGAAAACTAATGTACCAATCATATGCCATTTTGTCTAAGGTGAGAGGAAACATTTTGCAAGCAACATCCTCATGTTCAACTTGTAGTCTAATCAAGGTATCCTTGTAAGCTTGAATATGCTCTTCAACAATTCTAATTCCATCATGTTTATATTTATGTAAATACCTTTCTAAATTTTTAGGAATATCATGAGTTGCTACAATAATGTTTAAAGGACTGCTATGAGCACCTAACCAAGTTGCAACTCCTACCATTGGAGCTACTAGTGGAGTAACAAATGAGATGATGGGTAGCAATGAACTGCTATTGGATGGAATAACAATAGATTGACTCTTGGACCTTCTGATTATCTTTGTAGGAGAAGTGCTATGGAAAATAATATCTTCAGAAGACTTATATCTTGTTATTATGATTTTTGGTTCCAGCCTTAACAATGAAAACAAGTGCTTAGTGCTCTTGAAATGAAATGACTTTCAGTTTTCACATGTTTAACTGATAAATCATGTTCATTACTTATAAAGTATCAATTAAACCATAACAATAAGGAATATTCTCAAAAATATTAGAATCAATACATCATAAATTAGAGAATTTCCAACAATAAATGTGAATGACTTAAAAATAACTTCTTAAATCGAATCAATTACCTTCAAGTAGACCCTCATAGTGCCAATTCTATTGAGTAATATTTTTGTCCAATCACAAGAATATACTCACAGTTAGGATTCTACTTGGATATCCTCTCTTGCAAGGAAACATTTGTGATTTCCCCAAGGTTTTGTTTAATGTATTAATTTGCTTGCAATGCTTAGTGAAAAATGTGAAATTATCAAAAATTAATGGGATACCTCAGTGTTGCATATACCTATTAAGTAGAGGCCTATTTTGGATTGATTTGATTTACAATGATTTTGTTGTTCATGGAATTTATGAAAATGTGAAAATATTGACCAACTAATAACCTTTGAAATTTGATAAATATTTGATTTGAACCTTTGAAAATTTGGTTTCATTTGATTTTATCTGAAATTGTTAGTCAAATTTTATCTTCGATCTCTAAGCCAATTTTATCTTCGATTGTTAATCAAATTTTATCTTTGATTGTTAAGCCAATTTTATCTTCGATTGTTAATATTTGCTTGAGAATAAAAATGAAGTGATTGAATCTAACTTTGCAATGTAAAAAATTTAGAATATCATATTAATTATTCATTTTCATGAAAATTTGAAATTTAATTTCAAAATTCACGTACTTCTTTTTTTAAGGGTTTTGATTTATTATTATTATTTATTTATTTGATAAAACTTTAACAAAAATAAAATGCTAGGGTTAGAAAAATAAAATGAAAAGAACAAGTCACTGTAACTTCTAAAATTTTAACCCGAATCTGCATAAACAAATATTCTAAACCTAAATCAACATTAAACCAGTCAATATTCACACAACCTAGAATTAATGTGATGCAATATTCTAAGGGAATAACACAATATATTAAAAAATGAATAAGTATACCATCCACATGCATATAACTTATTAAAAATTCCAATACATTGCCAAAATGGAAGATATTGAATTCATGTTCCTTCAAAATACCTTGCTTCAAATGGATTACAATGGTGAAATTTTTTGTAATCCATCAACTAGGGAGGAGATACTCTTCAAGAAAATCAAGTTTCCAACATGCATTAACTGTCAATATTCTCCGACCTTCTTTTCATGAGTTTCAATTGATATTAATAAGAAATATTTAGTTGCTTCATTTCATATTTTCTTCAATGGAAAACCATTCCACTTCACCTTCTTCACTTGTCTCGACTTGTAACCGCAATGTTTAATTATTTCTATTTATTTTAAAACTCTTTTGGTAATGCTTTTGTCTATGGCACAACATATAGACATCCCAAACATTACATTGTACAATGAAATTGCCCGCGTGATCGAATATGCTAACTAAAAATAATGATTATCATCGCTTTTTGTCATAAGGAATGCTATGGAACCAATAAAAAATTGCACTATCAACAAGCTTTCCATCATAGTAATGAATATCATGAACGAGATATTGCTTGAACATGCCCTCTTCGAATGCCCAAAGTCATCAATACAAATTAATAAATTTATTCTTACCAAACCTTTGAGATAAAATGTCCATCGTGTTTTATTTTGTTTTCCGATGCTCACTGTTTATTGTTCATTAGACTAATATCAAGGCATTTCAAAATGTTCTAATTTTTTTGTTTTGTCATGCTAATTTTTTTTTGTTGTTCCAGACATTGAATACTTATGCAGCCATTGTATTCATCACAAAATTCGCCAACAAATATAGCAAATTTAGCTTTTGTAGTGCAAGTCAAAATCGCTACCTTTAGCCTCCTATTGAAAATGGTTCTTGTTGACATGAATGTATTTACTAGTGCATTATTTAGATCCTCCACCATTCTTTGTTCAATGCAATGTGTATTTTATAAACTTGACACAAAGAGATTTTTGACGTCCGAACCATTTATCATCATCGTGTTGGAAATGATATTGGCAAACCTTTCACTCATTGCGATGAGGGAGATTTTACCCCACCAACCTAAAAATCTGGCACGTATTGTACTATCTACACCTTTACATAGTAAAAATATCTATCTATTTTCATCACTCATCCAAAGATTTTACTTCACATTTGATTTTTCAATTTTATCTCTCTTAGTTGATTTGGTTCTCCCAGAGGTGTTCTATGAGACTTTAACTTAGGACCAAATAAATTTTCTTTACATTATTTATATGTCATCGATTATTTTATTTGACTACAATTATTTGATGATCCTAGATCTATATAATCCATCATCTAACCCACGTGCATGGTCTGGATAAATTTCTACAATGGCTATGAATTTTAAGAGTTTTAGGTTTGTATTTGGTGCTATCTCACTATCCGATGAATTACATCCACATCAAACAATGTATCCCCAATGTGCAAGAATGATGGAATGAGAAAATCATCAAGGATTGTAAATTATAGTTGTAAACCAATCCTTCTCTCAAGATCAAGCCTATAAGCCAGAGTTGTACCAAGCATTATAGTAGTCCGTATCAATTACTATGAAGATGCCCGAAACTACTATAGCCTAATTGTGAAAGACTTGATACCATTTTTTCCCTACAAGCTTTCAAAACAATGACTTCAATACATATTTTGATGATTTTTTAAAACTCCTCTTTCAGAGGGAGCATATTTTCATAATTTTATAAGACTTTCAAGAATTATTTCAAGGTTTTGGCTTATGACTTCTTCCATATATATCCCAGTTTGAGAAATGAGGTTATCTTCAACATATTCTTCCATCATTTCAAGTTACCCCAAAACATAAAGAAAAAGAGCTCCATTTGATGTTGTCATTTCGACATCAATGCCATATCAAAACTTGGAATTTAATTCAAACGTCTCTGTTCTACGATAATCATCCCTTGCACATAGGCGGTAATTGTAAATGATAGGGAACAAGGAACCTTGATGACACCAACTGTTGGGTTCCTAACCTGCACTGCTTCTCTCAATGCTCTTCGCCAAACTCAAGGACCAGATTATCTCTACGACCCTCTGCGTTGATGTTATGAGCTTTCAAGATTCTTCAAAACAACCTCATAAACATCATGAGTATCATATATCATACATACAACAACCACCCACAATCACTTGATTGAATTGGTAAACATTGCGGTGTAGTCTTTTTTCTTTACATTGTTGTTTTAATCCCACATGTGCTAAGGGAAAACACAAAGTATTATTTATCAATGCAAATGTGCATCAATAGAAATGATTCAAATAACTCTTTAGGAGCCCCTTGGTACTCATGCCTCCGCATTGTCCATGCTCTGATGCTACGTTCGCTAGTTTGTCGGGTCAAGGATTCACCTCGAAAATCGTACCACCTATGGATGCCTTGAAATTTGTGCCCAATGATCATGTTGACCGCACTCATGAATTGAATCCACTGGTATACCCTACCCTCTATCTTGAAAATTGTGTCGTCTCAACATTTTTTGGAAGGTCACATGAACATAAAAATATTTAATTCAACAAAAATTACATT